>CM050163.1:399030412-399630412 GCA_027410445.1 Discoglossus pictus | reverse complement strand
TTAGTTATACACTGGGCCGGGCAGACAAGCAAATATTCCTGTTAGTGGGTGATCTGTGATCACCGACTCTGTGTAGTGGGCATGGTAATACCTAGGGATTGGTAAAGCTGGATTGGTACACTGTGAGTAGGAGAGGGTCTAGCCATACCTTGTCAGCTGACCTTTAAACATAGGCTGGACCTGCCTGGGGCAAGCTATTATACTTTATAACCCCCTGATCCCCCGAAGGTTACAGTGATACATTGCATATAAACACTATAACCACATGAAAAAGAAGTACCTCTTTCCCAACTTAATCATTTTTTAATATGAAAGTAATTGTACAGTCTTTCATAGAGGTTATTTAGGCTATGATATTAGCTGACCAGTCCATAGTAGCCCCATAGTACCAATTTCCGTTTCTGGGAAAACCGGTCATATCTTTGCTTTTGTTTACTTTGGGCTATCTGTAAATGATCACAAACTACCCCAGCAAGTGTGCCTAACCTTTCCCAGAAGGTTAATATAACATTTAATGGTCCTCTCACTTTACTACTATACAGGAGTTCAAAGGGGGGAAAACCAGTGGACAGTGGACCAGTTACTTCTCTATAGGCAAACGGGAGATGGAATAACAATTTCTCCCAATCTCGATCCTGCTCTACAAAAGCTTAAAACATTTATTTGAGAGTACCATTAAATCTTTCACATAAGCCTATAGCTATTGAATGGTAAGGGGAGGTACACAAGTGTCAGATGTCATACAGTTTCCACAATTGCTGGGTAAGATTTGCATTATTTGAGTGCCACAGTCAGACAGGTTTTGCCTCAGGAATCTTACCCTAGTAAAAATATTAATCAGGGCATCGGCCACAGTAGTGGCAGCAATTTAGACTAAGGCTACAGCTTCAGGGTATTGGGTAGCATAGTCAACCACAGTAAGCATATACTTTATTCCTTGTGCGGCTAGGTCACGCTAGGGGAACCACAATATCAATAGCCACTTGCTAGAAAGGAGTGTCGATGATAAGCATAGATCACAGGAATCACAATACTTAACCAAAATTATTGCTAATACCTGACTAGTAGAATAACTGGATATGGTGGTAATGAGAATGCTTACTATCCATATGTCCTGCTAAAGGGATATCCTGAACTAATTCTAGCAGGCGACCACTTCATATTTTGTGAAATATCAGCTGATTTTTTGATTCCTTGGGATCAAAATTACCTTCCGCTATCATAGTCACGCATAATAACGCTTGATGCAATCCAAACTTTTCCCCTCCTATACCTCGCACCCATCCTCAAACTTCTGGCAAATCCTCTCTAATGTAGGATCCTCTCTTAATTCCAGTGCCCCTTTCCATTTCCCCAGTCAATTTGCACTTGAGCTATGGAAAAGGAACATTTTTGACCACTAGCCACCACTACATTCTTCTGTTTAATTAGGATATCTGTAGAGCTTACAAAATCTGTGTGGATCACTATAATAGCAACTCCAGTGTCTAGAAATCCTTGCACTGTTTGTCCATCCACATCAACTGCCTGTAGATACTGCCGCCGGTTATCCCCCTGAGGCAGTTGAACAGCATGAATGAAAGGATGGTTGGTTAATACATCAAAGCAATCATGGAACTGATCATTCTCTTCATAGATAGTACAGAAGTTGGCTGAGACCAGGATCAGCCCAGCTGGGCTGAAGGGGACAGTCATGTTTTAGATGTCCCATCTGGTTACAACCAAAGCAGAGGGGTTCTGACCTAAGATTACAGACCCCAGGTCCTGATAACCCCACTCCATTGTTGTGAGCCGGGCTCTTAAAGTCCATCCAGGGCACAGGGGGTCATCAGGGGATCCTGAAAGTGTAGATTGTACTGGTACCCTAGTGGTGTTGATCTGCTAGGGTACGATGATTGGGAACCCCCTCAAGTTTTTTGTACCTGTCTTCTAGCCAGCCTCAATAGTGGTGGGGCGCTGTTCCAGAATCCAGTTCTTCATGAAAGCAGGGCATAAAGAGTGAATCTGTTCAAGCAATACCACTTCTTTAGCCTCCTCCAGGGTGCAAATGTCCTACCCGATCCACCGATCCCTCACAATAATGCCTCAGTCACTGTACCGGTATCACATACGGGCCCTCTGGGTTTTTGAACAAGGTCTGAAACTGTCGCCTGTATGGCTCAGCTATGATTGCATAGCAATCCAGAAGAACTTGTGTCACCTTCTCACAATCCTCAGCGAAATCCCAAGGAATGGCTCTGTAAGCAGTGCTGGCGCATCCTTTGATGCTTCTGACCAACAGCTTCACCCATTCACATCGGTCAATGTGGTGGAGCTTTCATTGCCTATCGAAATCCTGCAGAAACCCATCGATATCCTCCAGGGCATCATTAAATTTTTTTGAACTATTGTAAGCCAGCTTCAGCTGCGAGTTGAGGAGCTCACTGGTTACTCACTGGTTACTGTCCAGTCTTGTTCACTCTGGTTCTCATGTCTGATGCGATCCATCAGCCCTAATTTCTGATCTTTTGTCTGTGGTCAGCTCACAGGCAAGGCAGCAACCCGGGCTTGGTCACTGGCCAGTCCCCCCAATGAGGTAGTATCCCCAGAGGAGAATCCCTTCTGCCTGACCAACTGCTTGCCCACCTTGTTCATTCTTTGCATTCCCTGTATCATGGGCCCTCTGGTCTTGAAAGCAGGCATTTCGATGCCCCCCACCTTGATTTGCATCCTCAGTTCAGTCATGAATACCTCTACATAGTCTGCCATCCTTTTCTTGTGATAGAGTATCTTACTGCTAACCACCAGTTTTTCAAGATCTACTCTTTGTTGGGAAGGAGGACCAATCCTACCCTTAGATCTGCACTAGTTAATTAATCCCTCCTCACAGGACAACCAATAAGGAACAGGATACAAAGCAACAATTCCTGCAATAAAACACAACATCACTATGTGTTCCAAAGATTTTTATTCCCAATAACCATTCTTTATAACCGCCACTAAGTCAATCTAGAACAATGCCTGGTCAACGTGACTGACCTGACTTATCACTGGCAACTTATATTAAATTATACACACAATGGCCGCCTGGCCAGACAAGGAGATATTCTATGATCGCCAAATTAGTGTAACAGGGCTGTGTAATTGATAGGGATCAGTTAATTGTATATGAAGTTACTGTGAGCAGGAGAATGTCCAGCCATACCTGGCCAGCTTTAATGCTAAAACTAAAATGTAGACCCAAAATAAAATAGCGTCTGGCTTTGGTTAATTTTTAAAATCTATTATAAAACTGTCACCCAATCAGGTGTCATGATACTGTAAAGTTATGTTACAAGTTTTGTTTTGATCCTGAACTCTTAGTCATAATATTCAGGGGCTCATGATGATTTATATGTTTAGGAAGGGTGTCTTTTAACACGTGGCTGTAAGACATTTAGTACCAGAAACAGTAGTGCAATCTAACACACAAAAATGTTCAGTATGCATAGATTTAACGGGATTAAAGAGACATGGAACACAAATATTTGTGTAGCATGCATTTTAAAGAACAGGTTTTAATCCAGGCTTTAGTGTCAAGGAATCTATTTTTTTCAGCAGTCTTCTTAAAGTATCATTGTGGTCACATTTTTTTAAATATATTTTAGAAAAATATGCTAAATGTTTTTAGAATGTAAAATAAATAGTATTGTCTGCGTGTTTTTTTATGCTGCTGTGGACTCAAAAGGAATCTGATAGTTACAACTTCCAGTGCTCTCAGCATGCCTGAAAGTAAGCTCATCAGTTTACAAGGAAACACCCTCCAGAGAAAGAAACAGGTAGCAAATGAGAAATTAAAATGGAAGACTATAGTGGGAAATAACCTTACAAATGTCCCTCTTTTGAAGGAAAGTCCCCACTCTGACATTGTCTTACTTTGGTTGTTGCCTTGAGTGCCACTTCTTCAGAATATATGTATGATCATGTGCAGATCATGTGCACATAATAAATGTGAGTATTTCTAAAACTTAGTTTCAATCTTGTACAGAATAGTGGTAACACTACCTAATTGTGCATTTTTTTTTCTTGAATAAAAGTGTCCCTATTTGTAAATGTAAAATGTTGTGAGGTATGTAATATCTGCATATAAAAGTTGCAAAATGGGAAGGTTGAGTTATCCATTTATTTGCTTTCCAAAACATTTTGCCTATTATTGTGTCCAGTTTAGTCGCTAAAATAAAATCTTCCATGCTACCAGCACAGTGTGGATTGATCCCCAAACATGTAGCACAATGCATACTGTATATATGCATCCCACTTCTTTCCCACACCTGTACTAATAGCTAAATAGCCAATGGGCATCCTGTTCTCTTGGCACAGGGAAAATGAAAGGACCACTGTACAATGAAAAAATACGTACAGGTCTGTCATTGATGATCTGCCATCCACCGTTCCAGGGGCATGTTGGATTAACCAAATTGCCGGACCAGCGGTGGTCTTGCAAATCAAGTTAATGTGGCAAAACCACCCAATGCCTTCACTGCCTACCTTAACCTTGTGTGCTCCTGTAGCAACACAAAGGCAATAGGAGAGGCATGAGGCTGCCTAGTGCTGCAATCTGGGGACTGATTGACAACGGGAACTGCGAGCCACTGTCCGTTCAGAGTGGAGACGAGACTGACAGATTACAGGTGGTGCCAAATGATCTGATGACTGATAATCAGTGTCCTACCTGAACTTTTAAAAACTGACTAAGAGCATCATTAAACAGGAAAATTACATATAGCTAGTTTTTAATAAGAAAAAAAAGTTTTGATGCTTATCATGACCCTGGAGTGATTCATGACCCATGTGTGTGAGAGGGGCATTTACATTTCTGGAGAGCTGTAGTTGCATTGAATGCTGTAAGGTGCCTTCTTCTGGGCTAGAAGAAGACACCTTATATCTATATTATTTTGTCCTTAGAACTCTGTAACTCGACTGGTGCTGTTCTCTGACACCCAATATCAGAGCTTGTCAGAACAGAGTCAGAAAATAGTATTTTGCAGATGGTTTAAAGATCATTTTGTTAAGATATGGTCATGTTTAAAAGGTACAATGAATGTGATCTCTATGTGTCTTGCTTAAGGTAAGCTCTTATGAAAGATGCAACATGTTTGTGGTAAACATGTTTGTGGTAACGTTAAAATACGCTTTTAGGCTCATTATGTACTGTAAATGACTGCTAATGTTGTTAGTTTGTTGCACACCTCAACAAAAATGAAATTTTCCATAACTATATACTATGTATATATATATATATATATATATATAAAGAGTGAGGTAACCGTGAATGTCCAGTAATCCAGTTGAATAATCAGAGTATTGCAGTGAATAGTGATACCTTTTTTATTGGACAAACGTATTCATAATAAAGCGACGAGCTTTCGAGAGATAATGTCTCTCTTTATCAAGTCAAAAAGCGATACTGATACAAGTATGAACTAAAAACAGAAAACAGAAAGAGATAGGGAAAAGAAAAAAAAATGGAAAAACAGGAAAGACAAAATTAATTGGCCAGAGTTAAGTGACAAACAGACCAGCATTGTGAATAATGTCTTGATAGGTCAGTAAGTCTATAGATCAGGTTGTAGATAAGAACACAGCAGAGTAAAATAAAGAGCAATACATTTCAGCATAGCATAGCTTACAAAAACATCAATAGAAGGGGGGAGGTAAGTGGAATGTGTTAGCTATAAGACATTAAGATAGTGGGCCAGAAAGCCTAAATCGATGTTAATACCAAAATCCTTGGTATTAAAAAATTGAATCATTTTTAATTCAAAAGTTTTCCGCTGTTGGATAGTTCTGAAATACCCTCTGAGTACTTTTATTTTGAAGTTCTGGATGGAGTGATTCTCCTGGGTGAAATGGTGTCCCACTGGAGTACAATAGCTGTCTTCCTGGTGCTTTTTGATGGAGCTTCGGTGGAGGTTCATTCACATGTGTAGTTTCTGGCTGGTTTCCCCAATGTAGTACTGTATGTGAAAGGGGGTGCTACATTGGGGAAACCAGTCTTTCTTGTTTTTCCAATTTTTTTTTTTTTCATCTCTTTCTGTTTGCTGTTTTTAGTTCATACTTGTATCAGTATCGCTTTCTGACTTGATAAAGAGAGGCATTATCTCTCGAAAGCTCGTCGCTTTATTATGAATACGTTTGTCCAATAAAAAAGGTATCACTATTCACTGAAATACTCTGATTATTCAACTATACATATATATATATATATATATATATATATATATATATATATATATATATATATATATAGTAAATAAAAGTACATCTGTGTTCACATCTAAATGTCTAAAGCAAGTTAAAAAACCTGCTTCCAGCTCGGAGTTCCGAGAAAAACAGTTATTACACTGCATTCTGGGAAGTTGAGCTGGGACACACAAATGTGGCCACAAATGCCTTGCTCTTCATTCCGTAGCCATTATCAAACATGGCTTCCTTTAAGCTTATGCATGCTGTATTACACAGCTTTAATGCAAAGCCAAGGTTGGAATAAACATATATATATATGTATATAGTGGTCCTTTAAGTTGTGTACATTGGCAATATGGAGAGCATAGCAGCCATACATCTCTATGGTACCCATTATCTGTTACCATGGTGACTGCGAGGACGGGATGCTGAGACACAGGGATACATTCACACAGCAATTTGCCTGTTACAATAGAGACGTGAGATTAGCAGAGGCAGGGAGCTTGAAAGTGCCGCTTTTAAACATCAATCCTGGCTAATCAGCAGTATAATAAACACAATCTTTTAACCACTTGGCTGCCAGACAGGTTCAGTAACTCAAAGCAGGCCTTCTCAGTAAAAGAAGGGATGGATTACTCTGTGTAGGCTGAAGTATGTACAATACTGTTTATGTACTTTTAAGTGACAAATCCAAAGTTTCTTTGAAGGTTACTATCAATCAGCAACCAGAGAGCTCATTATGGTGAAACCTTTATATTCTTCAACCCGTATGTTCGTCAAATCCAATATTGATCCATTTTTTTCCGAAAAAAATGCTTTGATATTTATCCAAAAATCCAATATTGGTCCTAAAATAAAATAAAAAACCTGACAGAAATAGACAACATTGGACAAGTTTTTTGCTAAATCGAGGGATAATGAATCATCTGGAAAGGGACAAAAAAAGAAACTGATCGTCAGAAATGGAGTTATCTGATGACTCCCCTCTAAACAATAATTCCTTTGCTTCTCTTCAGCTTTTCCCATCATCGCTCCTTAGTAGAGGTAAAGTTCTATTTACATTTTTCTTAAATGCATTTTGCTTTTCTCTCCAATCCAATCCACAAGCCATCAAAGGATGTGTTTTTGCTGTACATCTTGTACTAATGACGATACACCGGGATTTTGAGACTCTTTCATGGCAATGGGTTCATGTGGAGGAACTATCATAAAAGGAGCTGCCGGTGCATAAATATTCAAAAATAATGTCATTGTTTAAATAAACTCTTGTTTAAAAAAATTAAGTATTTTACTAATATCCTTTATAAAGGGTTGGCCCAAGATTTCTGATGACTATTTTACAAGTCATTTAAAAACATAGTACACCTTTTTGAACTTGAAATAAATAGATCACTCCTGTTTCTTTTAGAATCAATAAAAGTCTGGTGCCCTATATTTCATCTGCCTGGTTGTGGAGTACCTTTGCACTGAGCTGTCATAGAGCGATAGAGAAGGTGGTTAATATTCAGGATCAGCAGATCATAAAGAATCTACAGTATAATTATCCCTTGGTTGCTTCTCTACTATATTGAACAAATACAGTTGAAAGGTACCTAAGAGTTAGAATTTATTGATTATAAGCAAGAAACGTTTTATTGCAACATTGGGTGTTGTTTGCTTACACATTCATGCTTGATGCTTGCAAGCATGTAGACCAATAGGAGGACAACATAACCAGCTATTCCACTCATAGGGTTCAATCACATGAAGGAATTCTTCTATATCTCACTTTATGGGCCTGCCCAGACCAGCCAAAAAAGTCAGCACTAATGGTCTACTTTAATCGATTTTATCCCTGGTAGACTATGGGGATTAAGATGGCCCCTGGCAATTCAGCACTCTAAAGATAGATAGCACTCTAAAGTGAGAGATAGAAGTTCTATTTCCAGCTGCCAAGCCTTTTTTGAACCTAGTCTAGCATAATGAGAGTACACAATATGTACCCAAGTAAAACAAAACAAATATATTTCTTGATTTTATTTTTTTATATTTATATATATATATATATATATATATATATATATATATATATAATATGTATATTTATATATAGATAAGGGAAGGGTATGAAGGGAGAGGATAGAAATTGGTAAGGAGGGGGAACTTCAGAAATGGAGAACAGGGAATACAAAACCTGTATGAAGGGATACAACAACAAGATGCACAATGTGCCTTATACTATCAGGGTATTATAGCCACAAAGTGGCAAGGTTTATAGAATAATAAATACAGTGTTGCAGAAACCTTAAACATATTCTTAGAAAGAGATATGTATGGAACATGTAAGTGGCGGCAGATCTATCCTGGCTCGGTTGGGTGGTATATTTTCATGGTCACTATCCAGTGTTCTGATTTCTGTAGGAACTGAAGGGTAGGGGATTGACAATTTCCCTTTAACTAACTTTGGGGTATGGGTTTCTTCTGATTCTGACAATGAGGTAGCTAGCTATGTTGCAGGTCCATGATTGTTGTGGGAATACTTTCTGCTGTTGTGGCATATAAATTGTGGGGCTGTATCACCTATTGAGGTGTATGTAGGATATGTCTCCTGGGTATCTTTATGAATAGTGACAGCGCATTCTGTAATCAAGTTAGAAATTTTGTTTAACAAGATATGTGCTAGTTTTTGTTAACTTATTCAGATTGCACACACCAGCAGTGCCTGAAAACATCATACACACCAGCAGGTATGGAGAGAAGACTATGGAAGTTGCCCCATCCCTGGAGCCAATATCTTTATTAATATTACTACTGTATGCATGTTATGATATTTTAAGGAGATATAATTATTTGTAGCATTTTATCAAACCCTAACAAATGTTTGCTATATCCTGCTTGGCTATCTCCACCCTCCCATATCCTTCCCTCATGGGTTAAAAATTCTCCTTCTCACATGTCTCAAACCTGTCCTGCCTCTTAATATCTCTTTCTTTCTCTCTCTCTATCCCCCCCCCCCCCCCCCCCCGCCTGCTCTATCTGTCCCTAATACAATGTTTTACATTTTCTTCTAATGTCATTTCTTACCTGCCCATAAGCCTCACACTGGGAAATCCTGAAAACACTTTCCTCCCTCCTTGCCCCTCATAAATTTCTACGTCCATAGATCATTTACCTTGAGGCCACATATAATGGTAGGGTACATTCCCATCTGGTAGTTACCAGGTCACGAGTCACAGCTGGGAAGAGTGACATTTTACTTACACCTACTTCAATTTGGTTATTGCATTGATTAAGTCCAGTAATCTTTGCCAGAACCTGAAAGTGCAACATAGAGCCAATATAAGGCAGTAACAACTGAGCAGCAATGCACTGTGCTGCTTGTAAAGTAAATTACCAAAATAGAGATGCTCAATCAGAGAATGAACTAACTTTAATAGGTTAGTTCTATGGACATGATAACCCACTTTGAGAACAAACACTTTTAGCTCACGTTTGCCCTTCACAGAGAGAAATATCCTGTAGTATAGTGGCGTTGCTAGAAAATGGAGAGCCCTGGTAAAAAAAAAAATTGGGGCCCCCTTGGGGAGATATAACAAATGTTTTGCGCTGGGCCTTGCCAGGACCAAATCATGACCCTCTGCTACAATGTAAAGTGTACAGCCTGTATAACAGTGTAAATTTGCTTTTCCTTTTAAAATAACTCATTACACAGCCATTCATGTAACCATGAATGCCAACATGTACTGTGACATACTGAAGCAGAGCATGATCCCCTCCCTTCGGAGACTGGGCCGCAGGGCAGTATTCCAACATGATAACCACCCCAAACACACCTCCTAGACGACCACTGCCTTGCTAAAGAAGCTGAAGGTAAAGGTGATGGACTGGCCAAGCATGTCTCCAGAACTAAACCCTATTGAGCATCTGTGGGACATCCTCAAACCGATCATGGAGGAGTGGAAGAGGACTCCAGTGGCAACCTGTGAAGCTCTGGTGAACTCCATCCCAATGAAGATTAAGGCAGTGCTGGAAAATAATGGTGGCCACATAAAATATTGACACTTTAGGTCCAATTTGGACATTTCTACTTAGGGGTGTACTCACTTTTGTTGCCAACGGTTTAGACATTAATGGCTGTGTGTTGAGTGATTTTGAGGGGACAGCAAATTTACGCTGTTATACAGGCTGTACACTTACTACTTTACATTGTAGCAGAGTGTCATTTCTTCAGTGTTGTCACATAAAAATATATAATAAAATATTTTCAAAAATGTGAGTGGTGTACTCCTTTTGTGAGATACAGTATATGTGCATATTTATTTACACATATACACATATATAAACATCACCCTCACACAGCAGCCACCCCTCTTAGCATCCATACCTACATACCACCCAGTTCTTGTCACCAGCCATCCCCTCTCAGGATCCTGGTTGTGAGCTTGTAAGAGAGTATGCACCAAGTGGAAAATACTGGTTTACCTCAAGCACGGTTGTCCTGGATAGTAATTTTAAAGCCATGAGGCTTGGGAATTGGTTGCAATAAATAAATTGTCAAAAGGACGATCGGGAGTTTAAGATAAGATACATCTTGGGAGGTCATCAAGGGGATTCTGGCTTATTGTGAATTCAGAAGAAAGGTTGAGTTATAGAGTGATCAACTTTGGGGATGCATGATGCACTGGTGGCATGATGGAGATGGTCCGGCTGGGTCTTGCAGATGCTGCAATCTCTAGCATAGGAACAGAGGAATAACAGCTTTTATATTAGATCTAATTTGAAAGCTGAGCCTTACATCCCTTTATTTTATTTTGCAGGCTGCATCCTCCAGGTGTGCTGGGGCACTGCTACATTTACTGGGCCATAGGATCCATTCAACAGATGGCAGACAGCTCAGCTTTCCTCATGGCTGCACAGAAGTAAACTGGTTTGGGTTCTAAGGGCTTTTGTGGTCTTAGGATTTGGGGCACGTGACATATTATGCTTGTTATTACAGTCCTCAATCGATCTTTCTTTTATATGTCAGAGGTAATGACCTTGTTGTTACTGCACTCAAGATGCTCCTCAGGGATCATAAGTACCTGAAGAAAACATTCTCTGATATGCTCATTATATGGTCACAGATGGTAAAGAAAAGAGTTTGTAAAGAGGCTTAAGATGCCACCTGTTTGAAAAAGCCTATAAAGTTAAGAAGCTGATGGCTACATGTGTGCGACACATTAGCAACATTTTGCTAACCACAAAGACTGGACTGAGCTCCAGACATTTAGATTTACGGACGTGGTGCAAATGCCATAATGTTATGTGTTTGGAGGGGGGAGGGCTTAGTAGGTGGCAGACATGGGTGGATTTAGGTATTCCTGTCTCTAACACTTGTTGAAGTGAGAGGACATTTCTTCACACTTCAATGTTCACATGACAAGGTATGCTTATGAGACATGTGCATGTTTGTATTTATGTGGAATTACCTGAGTATGTGTGACAATGTATGTGTTTATATGTGATATTGTGAGCTAAGGTGTGACACTGTTGGTGTATATTTATTTTCCTGCTTATGCAAGAAAGTTCCCTGAAGGCTGTAGTATTTATTAACAATAAGAAAATTTGCCATTGCATCCCTTTATTGTCCAAGTGAAGGCTTAGTTAACCTACCCCAGTGTGTGTATGAAACAGTATGGGACATATTCATTTGAGGTTTCGGAAGATCCGGTAGCTCGTAAGTGAGGTCGTAAGCTAATTTGCTCTTCAATTTGTGTCTTTTTGCAGGCTCCAAGCAGCTTACGAGTTACGGCTTTGAAAAAATGGCAATGATTAAACAGCCTCCAGAAGCCTTTGATCTTTCACTTTCGCAAGGCTAAAATCGCAAATTGCTATTCAATTGCTCAATTTCCCCAAGCCAGCAAATGTTTTCCAACAAGTGCTAGAGAGGACCTGCAAAGGGGTTAAACACTATAAATGCAAATAAAAAAACAAAACTGCACTGTAAATAACGAGGAAAGCGATGATAGACATTAGAATTAATTGCACAACAGTCTCAAGCTTGCAAATTGGCAAGAAATTAAAATTATTTTTCTGTTTCATTTTCCGGTTAAATCGATCTGGGGGTATCAATGAGTTAATACATATCAGGCCACCCATATGGACTAGAACAGTATTGGCATTCATTTTCATAATTCTATTTTTTGAGGGTTTGCGAGTCTGATCGCATATCGGACGCCCGAACCTAATTGATTGACATGTAACCTCCATGTTTTACTGCCGTAATAATGGCTGATATTGGCTTATTCGAAATGTGAGGTTACGCGCTTGCTGAATTGATCATGTTCCCGGCCCTAAACTGCTATGAACCAGTGCATGGTTTATGTAGTCGGCTTTGGGCCAGTAACTTGCGGGCTTGAGTAATTGAACAGCATTGCAATCAGAGACGAACGGGGGCCCACAACACACCTGCAGACATTTGGCCATCTGTGATCGAGTTGTGGGCTTCAAATTGAATATGATCCTATGTTTGTATGTGTGACATTGATTCTATAAATGACAAAATGCTTGTATGTGTAATAATGCGTGTGGTAAGTTAGCACTTTGTTCTTATGCTCTGTATGTGATGCATTGTATGACAGTTAATTTGTGTGTTTGTTTGTTTTTGCATGGTGTTTATAAACAACACTGCTTAGATTTTCTCACCTTATGGGTGATAGGGGAAATCAGACGTGGACTCCTTGCTCACTGTGCCTTAGGGAGTACAGCTGCACCTCACTGATGAGGCCCATACAGTAGAGGCCGAAACGCGTCTGGGGTTTGCGGTTTCTCCTGTTCAGGGTAGAATTGCCTGGTATTTCGGGGCTGGATCAGTCTTTTGTGTGAGACCAGACTGATATACAACTGGATATTTCTCCCTGTGAAGGGTACCTCTAATCTTTTTGCTATAAACACTGTGTCACAGTGTGGGTCCATGTGTCACACAGTTTTCCTCACAACAATATATGCAAAGGGTTATTCTGTATCCCTATAGTACTTTTCTCAACAGGCAGGTAATCTAATACAAACACTTCCATGGTATATACAGATACAAGGACTTGGAGCTTGAATGCTTGTATTCATTCTGATTTTGTTAGAAGGATTACCCTCTTCCCAATATTGTGTTTGTATTGTGTAATCTTTCTTTACACTGAATATTCATGTAATGAATCTATTACACATGGCACTTGATGGGTTACGTACTAGAGTGAGCAGAGTAGAGCATGTATTAATGGAAGACAGGCAGCATGGTTCCTGCCATACATACAGCAGGGAGCTTGCTTCAAGTATGAGAGTCGTGCAGAGTTATACACAGGTAAACAGAAGCTCCTGCTTATAACACAAGGATACCTGCAGGGGGGCCAGCACTGCTCCTTCCCCGCCTCCTCCTGCTGCATGCAGTTCTCTATGTCACAGTTTGGAGGCAGTGACATTCAGCAGAAGAAGCAGCACATTCTTGCTCATCAGTCTTTCCTTGCAACCTGTGGCTGGTGTCTACTTAGTGTGTCTCTCTGGGACTGAAAGCGATCCTTGCATGAGACCTTGTTACTTGCCAGGGAAGCCTCCTCTCCCATAAAGATAAGCACAGGATCCTGGAGAATCTGCTGCTCATTTTGGAAGCTTTATAATCCCATAGACTGGTCAATGAACCTGGCAGGAAATATGAAGCATTGAGAGCCTTAGAGAAGAAGACTTTTTTGCCTTAGGGGTGTGAGATTTATGGACTCCCATACAACATGAACATGGCATTTTAAAAGCATTATATCAGTTTGCCCGAATCCTGAAGTGAGGGAGATAATATCTAGTCTCTGCAGGATGACTATGAGTGAGAGGCTCAAATCTTCAGGACCAGTGACGATACATTACACAGGTTGCTGACCTATCTCCTCAGCCAGAAGAGTCCTGAAAAAGTTAGTGGGATATTCCCGTCAACAATCGATTATGGCCAGGAACACTGCTTTGTATTTCAGATTGGTCGAAGGAAAGAACCTACCTGCAAAAGATGTGTAAGTCCACTTTCCTTATTTTGTTTCTTAAAAGAAGAATAAAACATCAACTATATTAAGTTTTATTTTGAAGTTGACCTAGCCTGGGGTTTTCTATCCTCCTTCAGGTAGATCAGTCAGTTCAATTCATTTTGAGTTGACCAATCTACCTGGGATGGGCAACTGGTTCAACCAACAAGCTTCAGTTTAAGGTGCATCTATGCACTGTTTCTGCACAGAGTAGTTAAATGATTATCTAAGTGCTAAAACCAAATAAAGTAAAAATATCTATGTCAGCATCACATCAAAAGGTTTATTCAATATACAGTTGTCCAAATCTAATTTGAGAAATTAACATCAAGGGCATTTAAAACATATTTTCCAGTTGGAGTAATAATAATAATTTGCCCATCTATGTTTCATCATATTTATTTCACACATGAAGCATCAATGTTTTTCTTGTCAGTTGGTATGTAAAAAGTGACTGCAGGATTTTGCTTTCATCCTCTGTCCAGTCTATATGAAGATCTGCTAAGGTTCTAAGGCAATCTGACCTAGGCAGGATGATGTGGCAAGGAGAAGGAAGGGTTAATTCATTTTCAACACCTTCAAAAAGTGAGAATGCTTTCAAGTGCTATTTTTGAACAAGAACTGTGATTTGCTAATTACACACTCATGGCATGATTAATCAGTACTAAAGATTTCAATGTGGAGGAATTGAGTAAAACATATATAGAGCCAATTCTTCCCATGTTAATCTGAAAGCAATGAGGTACTCTGTATCTCTGTACCTATGTACTCCATAGTAATATTGCTATTCAAAGGCAACCAAGCATGCAAGTGCATTCATAGCCTTCAAAGTAACTATGCCTATAGCAGAAGGGATGAGCCATTCATGACATATGCTCACGGAGATGAAAGTCTTATGATTTTAGTTACCAAAAAACAATATTTTCATAAAGTGTCTCTGTGTGAACTTTTTAGAAGAGAGACTATGTTCCATTGCGTGAGATCTGCCTCCCTGTGGGTGAGACTCACTTTACTGTAAACAGAATGCCTTGCAATTAGATTGACACACTATATACAAGATAAATCTGCTTATGTGTGAGCTCTACCCTAATTAAAGAATATCCCTATTCCAATGTATGAAACTCATTTTATTGTAGTCTATATACATTTCAATATGTTAGACCCACTCTGTATGTGGCAGACAATCTTTTAGTGAGTCTCATCTACATTTTAGATAATGATTGTCTTTTAAGGAATGACACCCATATTATTTAATACAAACTTTCTTTCAATTAGTCACCAGTGACAGGCAACCTGTTTTACTTGAGGGGCCTCATATGCAGCCCCTGAATCCTTAAAATGGCCTTACAGTCCTACATTTTGAAAGGTTTTTATTTTACCAAAAGAAAAATGGTAAAATCACTGTAGGAAAGGAAATAACTGGTAATAGTGTGTATAGATGATGAGGAAAAGCGTTTAGGAGTACAATAATGAGATATAATGGACTATGTATGGATGAAGAGGGACATGCTCTCACACCCCAGAGAAGAGGCTGGGGACCACATGAGAATTGCCTTAGGGTGGTGTGCGCCCGCTGACTGCCTGTTGCCTGAGTTATCACCACTAGAGAGAGAGGAAGTACCTTTCATTTAACATGACTCATATTATTAGACAGATACTGCACTCCAATGAGTGAGGTCCATAACTAATTGAGACTCTGGCCAGTGGGGTTTGACAGTTGCTCTACCAAACTGACTTCTTGAATCGTTTATATGGGATTAGGAACCCTTCTCCTATACAGAAAAGAACTGCATATTTATGCAGTAGGGAGTGCAGGATAACCACAAAACTCTGACCACACTCCATATATTTCTAGATAAATCTGGTTACCATGGCAACAATTAGGGAGACCAGAGCTGAACAGAAGATAGATAGATAGATAGATAGATAGATATGCATGTGCAAAACAAAGTATTGCATTCTTTATTTTGACTAGATAAGCATTCAGCTAGGAGTGATGGAGGAGCAATGAGAAGAGAAATACTACTCACTTGACCTGCAAATTCTAAATATGGGACTCATACCAATGACATGCCTACTAAAAAGAATAATTTATGTCAAAAATAAAAAAAAGGAATGACAGAGTTATGGTGAAACCTGCCACAGGGATGATTAAGGCACACAAAAAAAAATAAAAAAACAGAAAGGGAGGCTTGACCAGTGTGTCAAGGAATTCCCTCTCACTTGAACCTGTGTTAGGGAGAGGGATATCTACATCCAACCATGCCTGCCACCTAGTAAGCTCCCCTTCCCCCAAGCACAACTATGCCAGGTAACCCCCATAAACACTATGAGCCTCATTCAATTCTAAGCTCGCAATTTGCGAGATGTGGGCCATAAGTCTGCGGGTCTGCTGCAGGCCCTCAGCGTTCGCGACTTACGGTACTATTCAATGGGCTAAGCCCTCAAGTACCAGCCCGATAGCGCACATCGTAAACCATGCTATTGTATGTAGCATTTGCGAGCTTGAACATGATCAATTAAGCAAGCCCGTAACTCCCGATGAAGAAAGAGCCAATAGAAATGGAGTCCGTCAACATTACGGCAGTAAAACATGAAGATGGCATGTCAATCAACTAGCGATTCAGGGTCTAATGTGCGACCCACAAACTCTCAAACCCACACCCACAATGTACAAATAAATAAAAATGAATGAAGCCAATGTTATAGTCCATGTGGGTGGCCTGATATGTATTAACTCATTGACAACCGAGATTGATATAACCACGAAAATTAGACTTAATTCAATAAAAAAAAAAAAATTATATTGCATATTTACGGGCTTGAGACTGATGATAATTCTAAAGTCTTACGTTGTGTTCCTCATCATTTACAGTGCAGTATTGAATTTTTATTTGCGTTTAAAGTGCTCCGGACATGTCTTTAAGGCATTGCGCGTCCTCCTTGGAACCCGTGACTTGTGGTTCGACTTTTGCCATTTGCGGGCTTGACGGCTTGCTTTGAGAGGGGGAATCGGAGCAATTAAATATCGATTTGCGATTTTAGCGTTAGGAACTCTTGTGGCCATGAAAGATCAAAGGCTTGGAAGGGCATTAACTTGCGATGTTAACCTTTGCAATGAATCGGAGGCAGGAACCCGTAACCCAATTGGAGCAAGCAAAAAGACGCCAACTGAATAGCAAAATAACAGTCTCCGTTTCTGAAGCCCAGATCTCCCGATGCCTCAAATGTTCTATGGCTTTTGCACCACTTCCTTAAATCTATACATCTAAAGCTCAGTTCAGTCTTGTTTGGGTGAGACATTCAAACTCCACATGCTTTAACAAAATATCGCCAATGTGTCACACAAATGTAGACATACACCAGTGCAATGTACCCTTATATTCCCTTTAAAAAGTGTGTATGTCTAGAAAAAATTTCTCACTATAGTAATGTCGAAGTTAAATGTTAACAGTCAATAAGGCAGGATTGTAGCAGCACTTATGTTTTTAATACTCTTGTCATTGATTGAGGGGACATTTTCCAGGGACTAAATCTCTAAACAGATGATATTGCAATGTTGCAGTGGTCTTACTATACTGTTAGATGCAATTATTATATAATCATCAATAAAACAAAAATGCTTTTAAAACACAGCTTGCTTTTTACCCAGACATACTCGCGTCTTGGGAGCCTGTTAAAAGAAGAATATCTATGCCAAAACTATGTTTTTTTTTCCAAATCCAGATGGGCCCTCCCTATCTCCCCACTCTCACTCTCCTAATCAGTACTCATTATTTAATTAGAATTCCTAATTAAAAAAACAGCTGATGAACGCTGGTGGGAGGATAAGGAGGGGGAAGTCAGGGACTGTGAAGAATGGGAGGGTGGGAAAATCAACCAGTATACTGACTGTATAGACTAGCAAGCCATCAGCTAAAGGGCTGCTTGCAGATTCATCTGACCATGAAAAACAATTAATGGTGTATTAATTAACAGAGGTATAAGAGAAAAAAACAGGGTCCCTTTATCTGTGCGCACCCATTGAATATCCAATCTCAAAATTGAGACAAAATTGTTTGTGATAAAATGTAACTTTTATTACTTGATTAAAAAATACTAGTAAAAATGCTCAGACACTGCTATCCTAGGAGAAAAGGAAGTGATCAAAATATTGGCTTACTAATTGTCCTGAATAAGGAATATATGATAAGGTGCTATAATAATAAAGTGACACCTGATGAAATAACAGAAACGTGCGTCGGGTCAGACGCTGCACACATTGTACACAAGTTGATAACGTCACTAACAGGCATCTCAACCGCGATACACGAGGATTTGCTGCTCTCATACTAAAAATTCATTTTCAAGGGTAGTGCCTTCAGAGACAGATTTCCAGCAAAGAGGAGACTGATATTAAGGCTATAGGGAAGGCAAAAAGACTTTGGTGGAGGATTATAAATGGGAGAATGCTAAATCCATAAGAGCCATAGTTTAAAGCCCCGCTATCCCCTATGTATGAGATGCATCAGCAGAGACAAAAGGATTAGAAAGGTGGCTATAATATCACCTCAAGGCAAAAAACTTTGATAATGTTGCTCCTTGGTAAAGGAATATATTTTCTTTTTGTTTATTTATTCATGCACTTTATTTCACATAGATTTGGATCAGACTAGATCTGATACCTCTTTTAGCACTTTACATTGATCAGCACTAGCACTTTATTATTATAGCACCTTATCATATATTCCTTATTCAGTACAATTAATAAGCCAATATTTTAATCTATTCATTTTCTCCTAGGATAGCAGTGTCTGAGCATTTTTATAGTATTTTTAATCAAGTAATACAAGTTAAATGTTATCACAAACAATTTTGTCTCAAATTTGAGATTGGATATTCAATGGGTGTGCACAGATAAAGGGACCCTGTTTTTTTCTAGTATACTAATTTATCTAAGATCCCTAGTAGCACCCTATTTAGAGGTAATCCTATGACTGTACCTTGAGCCACCTATATCTCTTTTTTCTTTAATATTAATTAACAGAGCTGAAAGCAAGCAAACTTTTTTTTTAATTTGTAAATTAAAAAATATTGACTTAGGGCCTCATTCTATTATCGGCCGTAAAACGGCCGCAAGGCTGCGATTCCTTGCGGGGGTTCCGTTATCTTGCAATTCAATTATACGGCCCCGCAATGATCTCCCCTTACGGCCGGCCGTATATCTTGCAACCGTCCGTAAGCTCAGAAATCTTTAAACGCAAAAATATATTCAAGACGGCACTGTAAAGCTCTGTAAATGCTAGGGATCATATTGGGGGACATGAGGATTAATAGTAACCCCGTCTCAAGCTTGCACATCAGCCCAAACCCGAGTTTACATTAACTGTTTATTTTCCGGCCGCAGCGTGGCCGGGTCTGAGGTGCTCCAAGCCCTCGGGAATTTTTACATGGATTTTTGACATAAATTAAAAAAAAATGTATTTACGGATTTGAGTGTAGGGGAATGTTGTGCTATTTTTGCTAACACCTACAATCACTTTATAGTCTCCTCAGAGTGCAGGATGGCTTTATTTCAGCTTTATAATGTGCTTAATTGGTGCTAGCGGGACCTTTTTCCTGCAAGTAAGCTGCGGCTCGCTTTTAGCCTTGCAGAGAGGGTTCCCGGAGCAATTGAATAGCAACCGGGATTTTCTTGCGGCCGAAACTCTTGCGGCCGTTTTAGATCAAAGGCTTTCCTCCGGCGCGAGCGGCCGCAAGAGATAGCAAGGCGCCGGCCGCAAGCCTGCCGGAATCCCCGGCCGGAGGGGAATAGAATAGCCGAATAGTTTGCGGCCGGTCCTTGCGGCCCCGCATCTCCTACGGCCGTTAATAGAATGAGGCCCTCAGTCTTTGTTGAAAACTAAACCAACTAAAAAAATAACCAAGTCTGTCCCGTTTTTTTTATATTTGAACCTCCTTATTCAAAATGATTTCATGGATCAGTCTATCATGTCAAGCAGCTACACCAATAAAGAGCTGGAAGGTTTGCTCGCTAACAATTCTCATTATCAGTCATTTGTGTGTATCGATCACATTCATCAATGAACCAGTCTGACTTCAACAAAGATAAACATTATAATTGATAATTATTGTATTAAAGTGGATTTTTAGGTTTCTCAACTTTTTTCAGTAACATTACAAAATAGTATGGGAATGCAATGACTTATCACATAGCTGTGATAGGTACACAAGGTTGTTGGCTCAGTGTAGCACATGAGTCAGTGGTTATTTGGCTAGGATTTGATAAGGATGGTAGAACATTAGCTAACAATGTACATTTAGAATCTCTCTGACGCCAACCATTCGTATCTGACCTCTGACCTTCCTCTCCCAGATCAGGCACTAGTGACCCTTACTGCATTGTCAAGGTGGATAATGAAGTTGTGGCACGGTGAGTACATGAAAACAACTATGTTTCTGTCCCTATAAAATACACCACCAGTACTGTTTAAAGGATCAATGCACAATACAAAAAATATGTTTGAAAACACAGAGTATGACTAAGAGCATAATTAAACAGGAAGAGAGTCTTATATCTAGTTTTTAATTAGAAAATAAAATACATGTGATACCTCTGCAGCGGGGATTGGTGGAAGTTTTGGTTGCATTGAATTAATAGCAGGTGTCTTTCTCTGGGCCGGTGAGGGGGAAGGGGAATGGTATCAATTTCAATCTTATCCAGTTATCAAACAAAGGCTCTGAACTTCTGCCTGTTGCCTCCTCTTGCACCCCTCGTTCCACTGATAATAAAAACACCCACTCTCCCATCACACAGCTCTCACGATGTGAGTAACAAACACAAAATTGATTCCTATTCTCATAAATAGAGTTTTCAAAAATTTAAATTTTCCCCCCAAAAATGTATGTCCCTTGTTTACACAGCTGCAAATATTGCTAGTTTGGTATATACTTGACAAACAAGTGTCTTTTTTACTTTTATTTAAGCACTGGAGGGTGGGTAACCCATTTATTAAAACAAACCGTAGTCTCAGAATATGCATTTTAAATTACACTATTTGTATAATCTAAGAGGTCAGGGTAATAGGAGGAGAAAGACATTCCCGAGTTTTCTAAACTATAGATGACTAAGGGACCACCAAAATAGGGCCAAAATTATGTTTTTGGAAATGTGTTTTCTAATTCTCTGAAGGGGGGGTTAAAATTAACGGTTTTATCACCATGGAAATGTTGAAAAAAATATTTTTTTTTTTTTATAAATGCTGTTTATTTATTTGTTTTTATTTATTTTCAAATATGAACATACAAAATGTACTAAAGACTATGACTGACCACACTATGCACCTGAACTTTGCAAACACAAAAACTATTATATGTACATTCCTCTTGGAAAACTATAACGTTATCTCTTTTAGTAACTTGGAAATGCTGGCACTAGTTTTTCAGGATGACACAGATCACCCAGCAAGGTCACCAGAACATTGGGCAATGTCTCCTCTCTGAGAAACAAAGACAAATGGAAATGTATAATATGTTGACATATAAGAATCGTTTTCCCAAGTTTGGTCTGTTCTTTCATGTCTCCATTCATTGGCACATATCACCCTAAAAGTCCAACTCTCAATATCAGAATTACGACATACAACCACCAGTCTGTCCTTTTCAGAGCAGTAGTAAAATCTCACATTATTTGATGTGCATTCCTCTTTATGTAGCCCATCCTAATATATATATATATATATATATATATATATATATATATATATATCAAAAACTGTTTTTCATTCCCTCATTGTATTCACTTCTATCATCTCTGCTGGGAAGCTGTTCTGTGAAGCTACAACCCTTTTGTTTTGCAACTTAGATACTGCTGTCTTTCTCTTACCTCTATATTCTGCCATTATTAGACACACTGCTCTCCTTCTATTGTCTTACACCTTTGTTCACATCTTTTGTAATGTTTGTGTTTAATCTTCTGTGTGTATTTAGAAGAGGTGGGTATGCGAGAAATGGATGCCCCCTCCTCTAGGTGTGAGGTTCTCAGCATCCTTTCATCCCGTTTCTATGGAGACAGAAAGGATGGATTTATCATTCTTTCTGAGCTTGTTACCAGTCTTGTAGTAAATCCTTGTTATACCCATGGGACCCATTGCACCCCCGAGGTGTCTGCACATCAAAGAGTGAGCAGAGGAGGTGTTTGAGGAGGATGTTTAACTCCATGGTGACTAATGGGGTTGGCAACATGTTTTTCCAACCTTTATCTGTAAAAGAGTGAATACTGTACAGAATGTGTTATATGACTAACTGCTTGGACATAACTGCAATACCAATTATCTGTGTTATTACATATTTACAACAACGCTCTCTCTCAATATATTACACATTTCTCTGTTTGTCTGTATGTTAGTATATACCCAAATATAATGTTAAATCATCTATCTCATTTCAAATGGCGCATACATGCAGTTCAGACTGCACATTATCTTTTTTTGCTGAAAACACTGAAAAAAATGTGTGTTTGGATGCATGTAATAATGGGAAAAAGAGAGTGAATGTTTTTTTTAGTAGGGTAAAGTGAGAGAATATGTATGTTATTAGAATAAAAATAGTATATATACTGTGGAAAAGAGACATACTAGAGGAACTGATCACGAGGACCACATTCAGTCTGTGAAGAAAATATGTTGCTCAATATTGGTCTGTTACCAGTGCTCTCCATCTTTGTTTCCATTTACAGCATGCTATATGTGTCCTAGCCTAAGTGGATCATTATGTGTATAGTGAGAGCTCCAAATTAATGGAATTGCCACAAGAAGCCCTCAGAATGGCAGCCTAATAGCATATAAAATGAGTTCCCTAAATCTTCCTTTTCGTAACTTCTTCCCATGCAGCACAGCCACTGTCTGGCGGGACCTCAACCCTTTTTGGGGAGAGGAGTTCACCCTGCACCTTCCCCTTGGCTTCCATACACTCTCCTTTTATGTGATGGATGAAGACACTATTGGGTAAGTACTCAGGTACTGCAGTGCATTATGGGATGCATTGGTCTGTACTCGCACTCTGCTGCATGTTAAGGTACACAACAAAGTATAACTAGTTATATTCCTATTTACCTGTCATTTTGTGCTTTAACATTTTATCAAGTAATAACCAACATGATCTTAACTTGTGAAATCATAAACTAGTCCTTATTTCACTTAAATTATGAAATATATTTTCCATGTAAGTAAAAACATTGTACAAATGTTTGGCATTTAAATAGGACAATCTTAGACACACGATTAAATAAACTCTGTGGTTTTACAGCGCTAAGCAAAGAGTAAACAGGCAGATCTTAAATTAAACAGTACAGGGATTTCTGAAAAGAATTTCTTAAATCAATAATGTATTTATTATTATAGCAGTTATACTGGATTTAAATTCAATTTTTAATATATCACAATTTATATTTTTGCTATTTAACTACAATATAGATGTAGGATTGCAATATTGAAAGTAGTGACAATATCAGTAGAGTAGGGGTTACTATAGAAGCAGGGAAGTGTGGATACATAGAGAGAGACTGAGGGAGTAGTCAGAATTACAGTGGGTAGCAGCAGAGGTGTGTCTTATCCCAAGTGCTTTTCTGTCTCTCTCTGTAATCAGCTGCTCTCGAATTGTAGGTTTCAGTAGAGTTGTTTGTCACTTACTGTCACTGCATATCTCTGTATGACAAAACACATGTGACATTGTATGGCATATTGTTGTCACTCCCACCCCCACTCACTGATTCCCCTGTCTGACAGGCATGATGATGTCATTGGCAAGATTTCACTCAGCAAAGAATACATCGCATCTCACCTTCGAGGTAACCACACTACTGGTGCTCCCACAAACCTCAACAGGACAATCCAGGATATCTGTACACATAACTAATGGCTCCAAGTGCTGAGTAATGATGGCAGTATTGAATGAACTCTTTGACTATCAGAAAAATAGCAACTCATAATTTGTAGGTGACTTTCATTGTCAGTTTGGCTGGTTGTGAAAGGGTTAACAAAAAAGGTGTTTGTTGAAGTGCATGCTTAGAAGTATATGGTGTATACTCATTATTTTGGAAGCAGTTATTTCATATATACTGTACATGCGCTTTATGGAGTATACTCATTATTTTGGAAGGAGGTATTCCATACGTAGTGCATGCTTAGAAATGTATAGAGTATACTCAGTGTATTTTAAACACAAAAGCCTTTTATAAAGCCAATCTGCACGTCAAACCAATAAGAGAAAGAAATGTACTGTAAATTAAATAATAATCAGATTAGTAGTTTGAGACAAAAAGAAACCAGTTGGGGGGATACAGAGCAGAGTACACCATCTACAGACCACTGGTAGACAAACTCATCCATTCCCCCAGTGGACAAAGCCAGGTGGTACTCTGCCCGGATACGGGAGCGCACCAGTGCCTGGAACATGGCATCAGGTGACAATGGAACCCCCTCTATCAAACACTGCTTCCTGGACTTATATATAGCCAGTTTAGCTAATGCCAGGAGCAGGTTGACGAGGAGGTCCCTGGCTCTATTGCCCCGAGACACTGGGCACCAAAAATAAAAATATGTGGGGAGAAATGCAGCCAAAACTGCAGGAGGAGGCCCCTCATGAATGACAAGAGGGGCTGCAGTCTGACGCAACTAAAATAAATATGATACACGGACTCTCCCTTTCCACAGAATGGACAAGTGGACGGAGAGTCCGTGAAATTAGCTAAGTACTCTCTCGTGCTCAGTGCACCATGGAGCACTCTCCAAACCAAGTCCCAGGTGGCTTGTGGAACTAAAGTAGAATAAAGCTCCCTCCACCGGGCCTCTTGCCCTCGTTAGCTGGTAGGACCCGCCTCCAGATTGTATTGGGACGGGGCACGAGGGCAAGGAAGTGCACTGTATGGAGCACGAGAAAATACAAGATCTTCCTCGGCATGCCACAAAAGCATGCCGAGGGTATGTCCCTCAACCTCGAGAGGTTGGGGACAGGGGTAGCCTGAGGGAAAACATGGGGCTTGTGTTTAATGCAAACAGCTGGAGCAGGGGTGTTAGAAGGTGCATGTGGCACTCTGGCTTGCAAAGGCACGTGAAGGAAGGTGCAAGAGTAGTATTTTGGAAGGAGGTATTCCATAAGAAGTGCATGCTTAGAAGTGTATGGGGTATATTCTTTATTTAGGAAGGAGGTATCCCATATGTACCGTGCAGAGTGTGACAACAGCCTGTGTGCTTCCCAGGTATAGACAGTTGGATTAACTTGAGTCGTGTGGATCCTGATGAAGAGGTTCAAGGAGAGATCTATCTGGAGCTACATATAATGCAGGACCATCACAGAAGTACCCTCCACTGCCACGTGTTGGAGGCCAGGTACACACAGCTCTGCCAGTGCTGCCTGTCATGTACCCAGGCTTTCTGTCTAGTGTCTGGATGGCTATTGTATGTAATACTTATACACAAATCTCATCCTATTGTCAGATAAATACCAAGAATAGTCCAAACTATTATGGAACAATTAATGTAGGCACTACCCAACCCAAGTGTACCAGAACACCAGCTGTGGTACTGTGTGTGTTACTGTGCGTATCACAATGGTGTACCATTTCCAAAGACCATATTTAGTCATGTACCAATAATAAAGAGAGACCTTGGTGCCCTAAAGTTTTACATGTTTGCCAGCTCAGGAGTCCTTTGGTGTTGCGAAAAATAATAGTTCTGCTGGGGACACACATAACCTTATATCTAGACATTTAATGACAGTTTGTCAGCCCTGAGCGTGAAGGAGAAGAGATTGTGGTATCTTAGCAACAGGTTTATGTGCCTAGCAACAAGATGGTTATTTGCAGTAGGGGCATAGCAAGGCCGAGAAGTGATGGCGAGAGTGGGAGATAGGTATTTTAATATTTGGTTAATTATGGATTAGCTCAAAGATACACATAGAAACCTTTTTTTGTGCAGAGCTAAAGAAAGTTAAAAAACGCGCAGTGCATTTTTCTAGCCTAAACTTACATTGATGTTTGCAATTTTTACCTGCCAGTTAGCCTTTCTGATCCTCTAAGGATGTTCTGTATTTCTTGCAGATCATTGCCAATAATTTCTGATTACCATTGGGGCTCTGGATCTATTATTTTCAGTGCAAGTCATATGAAAAACAAAAGTCTTGGCATGGTCAGACCCCAGGGAGTAATTTCTTTGTATGTTTAGGGGTGGAAATGTACCTGGAGCCTGGGCTTGTTATATTAGTACTGCAGGCTCCTAAATATTTTTCCAAAGTATAGAGATATGAGGGCAGCATTCCAGGCTACTAGAAAACAACCTGCCCTATTCACTGTTTCTGGCTTCAAAGTTTTAGATATTTATGTCCCCTGTGTGTCTATATATATATATATATATATATATATATATATATATATATATATATATATATATAAACAGTTTGGTGGATGAGGTCATGATTAGCAAACTAGGGTACTACTCTAAGGTGTGTGGAAATGTTTCTAAAAATATGCCACTATTGTGAATTACAAATTTTAACAGGAGAAAAGGAAATTGGGGAAGAAGGAAAGGAAGAAAGGGAGCACATCAGTTAGAGTATTATGCTGACGTTTGGGCAGAAAATGGCAGGTGGACCACCCTAGGGTTAAGTCCACTGCTATGATAGCATGATAAGATATTGTGGCATACAGAATGGTTATGACAAGGTATAGTATTCTAGGGAGTAGATTGGCATGACAGGTTTTGTTATCATATTATAATACAAGATATCTCTTTGCCTCCATAGAGATCTTGCACCTCGAGACATCTCTGGCACTTCTGACCCTTTTGTCAGAATCTTTTGCAACAACCAAACCTTAGAGAGTTCGGTGAGTATGAAGCTTTCCTATGTGCCTGGGACACTTCTTGTGAAGCACTGTGTAAGCTTCTAGTTTCTTATAACTTGACTTCCATGACATCAACTCCCTGCCCAGGGTTGTAAGGATTGTTTGTTGTGTAAATTAACATTTATTGGGTGTTAAACTGCAGAGTAGTGTTTGCTAAACACAATGTTTTAGGTGAGGACAAAGCCAAGGAATGCGGATAGTTTAACCCTTGGCATTTAGAAATATGCAATGCCTATTTTGGTAAACATTTAAGGATCATACCTGCTGTGCACAAAAACAATGCACAAACCACATGTTATTTTTATACACAGAAGAAACAGATTTTTATATCTTAAAGTAACTCATCTGAGTTCTCCTCAATAAGGAAATATGGGTTATATTTACTAAATAATGAATTGTTAGAGAACACCTGAAGATGTGCCCCATATGATGATATAGGAATGGGCAGGTATATCTGGCCTGTTTGTTACAGTTTATACAACAAGTAGTAATTATTACACCGGCACATTTTTGGTATAACATTGAGAATGCTAATCTCAACATGATTTAGTTTGACATGACTGATATAAGAGTTATGAGTTTACTTTGTTGTCACAAGAGTTGTGTATGTTAAATATAATCATTCATAGAGACAGGGAAAATAACAACATTTTATTTAGAGCTTATCAGAAAGACAACTGCGCTTTTTAAAAACACTTAAAAATTTTTTAAAAACAATATTGATAATACCCTTTTGTAAAGGTCGGCTTGGGATACTTTTGACGTGTCAGAGCATTATACCCAAACTGTGTTTTCCTAACTTACTTAGAAAACAATAGTGTCAAGTAAGTTGAATATATCAAAATATTAAATCCCAACCAGGTTTTCTTGACTTATTCCAACAGTTGAGTTGTAATATAAACTCTGACCAATCCCATGAGCAGACAATACTATTATTGGTATTGCATAGCTAGTGAGTTACTGAGGAGACACTTTAGCTAAGTGTATTTCTTTCACACAGGTTAATTATTAGCAACCTCATAGTTACATATAGGTAAAAAAATATTAAAAGGTTAACACATGTTATAACATGGTATGATACTGAATATTCTGCATATTAGAAATATATACAAGTAACATTATCAGTAAAATAAAAAAATACAATTTGTTGTCCACAATTATAAAGAAGAAAAATTAAATCAGGGTATTTAATAACCTGATTGTTTTAAACGTTGGGAAATAATTAATAATGTCTAAACGTATTCTTTATCTATGTCTATTGACACCATTGTTTGTAATAGGTAAAATAAAAAATAAAAATAAACCTGCAGTAGGTAAAGTGCTAGAATTAAGAGTTAAAATATTGAAAAAAAATTTCATCATGCTAATGTTTTGACATTTGAACAATTTAAAAAAAAATTCAAATGATGATTGGCTTTTTTATAAACAAGTAATAAGTGTCATTAAAGATATTAAGCCTAATTTAGACTGTTCAGGAACTTTAAGTATATGTGAAAAATGTTGGTTAATAAGTGTAAGCGAAGAATCTCCACATTTTATGAAGTATTATTGTATAATAACACTCACATACATATTTAACTCTATGTACACTCTTTAAACTCAGACATGCTATTAAGTCGGAATGTCAGCAAAGTACAATAGCTTTCTTGTAACTCTCCCTTCCTCTATATTGTTAAGTGGTGTAATGCACATGAAGCTTTCTTTCCCGACTGTCACATACAATTCGATTTAGCTATTAGGTGGGTAACATGTGGCTCTGTGTCCGCATATGGACCTCAAAAATTTCTCTATAGTGGAAAAGCCAGTTCCTGTTCCACAACAGCCTTTCTGTTTTCTCCCATAATACTATTTTCTCCACAAAACACTTTCATCTATTCTTTTTTTCCCGGTCACCCCAGAACATAATGCAGTTAAGTTACTTTCCATACACAAAACAATAAATTGGCAAACTGAGCCATGTATAGGCAATGATGTATATCGAATGAAAAATTTCGTTTCCATGCAAATAACCACTACAATGTAAAATTTGCTTTTAATGTTTACAAAAACTGCTTAAAATGAACTTTTTTAGGAACATGATAGTGTCCCTTTATTTACCCTATATATTTTCAAAGTTGCTACCGTATATGACATTTTTTCTTTGCATGTAAAAAAACAGTTAAATGTATCACGTGACCCTTTTCATGGCTCTGAGGATGAAATGCAAGCTTTAACATAAAAGATGTGTCCATCACTTTTCTAACTGACTACTGTGATGTCCTCTAGTGGATGGGACACTAACTAAATAATTCTCAGTGGCAGTTATATTCTTTCATACTCTCATATCACTACATGTTCACCTTAGTGACTAAACGCCACTGTTTGTGACCACCCTACCATTTGACTCTCTTACACACTCACTGACATTTTCTCTGATGTATATTAATAATGAACTCACTACATGTAATAATGATAAAGTATATATAATCTAATCTAATTACTTATGTTTGAAGAGCTCAGAGATCAACTTTTGGATGGTTAAAAGGGGTACAAATATCTATGAGATTCAATAGGCTGAAAGGGATACAGTGACCTATGATATGCCCTTAGATCACTTCTGTGCATGGGTGACTTTGCTATTCTGTACATAACTATCCTCTGCATCGTTCTGAGAGGTGTCTTTTCAGGATCATGACATTGCTAAGTTGAGTATAGTCTGGTTGCAGGTGATTAAAAGAACGCGTTTTCCAAGGTGGAATGAGGTGCTGGAGTTTGACCTGCGAGGAATCGAGGAGCTGGATCCTGGTGATCAAATGATCAGTATTGAAGTTTGGGACTGGGACATGGTTGGAAAGAATGACTTCCTGGGACGGGTGAGCAACCAAATCTCACCTTGCAGTCATTTTTACCATTCTCCACCAATTTCTCTGTCCATATTTTACTATACACATTCCTGTTACAATTATTTTTCATTTATGTAGCCTCCACCCTTCTTGGGTAGTTTTTGCCATTTCCCACTATCCACTACTCTTTTAGGTTTGGTTTCTGCTGGAGCCCCTGCAAAGAAGTCCTGCCATAACTGGCTGGTTCCGTCTCCTGCCTTTTGGGAACACTGAGGATGAAAATGGGTAAATAGGCAATAGATGTGTATATGTAGCTGTGTGTGATATTATATCACCACATCACATGCATAAAATATTGCTGTGATCTTGCTGCATCTATATAATGTTATGGGTGTGTTTTAAATGTATAACACATAATACAAAATATCACTGTGGTGATGACCGAAGCAGCTCTAAAATAATTATATAATTTTCCAATCTTAGATCAATCAACATTACAAATTAGTGTGTTATTTTAAAAATTGCAATAACACAAGCAATTTTCCAAGTAGGTTTTCTCTAAAAAGATCAACTTAAACAAATATATATAAATAAATTGAAAAGTTGAATATACAGAAATATCAATATGTTAGTATTATTTTTACCACTTTATTGATCAAAAGGGTATATTTTCACCAGTTTAGTATAATCATGTTGCTATCACAGCTTTTTCCTCCACCTTGCTCCTCGGCCAGTTTGTTCCTGTTCTTGTATGCGTGTATGTTATAGTGTCTCCATGTGTTTTGCTGTCTCCTAGAGGAAAACTCGGGTCCCTACGTGTTAAGGTGAACCTGTCAGAGGAGAGGATCCTACCCTCTGTTTATTACCAGACCCTCATCCAACTCCTTGTGGAGTCTGCTCAGTCTCCTGACCAGGTGGGACTTTCAGGGTTAGTGTTTGTTGTTTCTCTGTGCATGGAGAAACAGGGGAGATCTGTGCATAAGGGGATTGGCATATACATACTAGTATCTATATGACCCCCCCTAACACTTTATGTTTCATCAAAGAACCACTGATGTCCTACATTTATAATATATTTCTTTGAAGATCTACACATGAAAATAGGCAATATGGAATCTCCCATTATGCTGCAGTAAAATCTCCCATTTTGGATTCTGCTGCTAAACTTCCTGAAGCGGGAGGAGATGCTGTATGCAGAGGAAGCTTCTGATTGCATATGTGATAGCTAAAACTGCTACTGCTTTCAATGGAATTAATGGAAAACCCATTCATTTTCCTGAGAAAGACAGAATCAGTTTAGAAAAGAAAATGGAATCCCGTAGTAAAGAATAATTGCATATTAAATTAATAAGGTGTAAAGTCTTTTTTTTTATTTTTTGCTTTCCAAAAATATGTTGCCCATTATAAAGTTTTGTTATTTAAAAGACCATATAGAAAAATGTCCATAGTGGTCCTTTAAATACATACATATGTACATACCATGCATACACTTACCCTTCTGTATATATTCATATTGGAATCTTAAAGACCAATGCAAATAAGGCTGAAAAAGTACCTTCTCGTTTCTCTGCTCTCAAACAGGCTTAAGAACATAGCCATGGATTAGGGTACAGTGCCAGAACCCACTCACAGACTGCAGATTCCTGGTTATATGGGGTTGTCAGTGTGAGGTTGGTTCTGGCAAGTGTAAAATGAGGCTGGATGTATCTTATGTGATTCTGTATAAGATTAACCATTTATCTATTAAGTAGAGGTTTCTTGGGGCCCCTTCCTTGAGTTGTTTTAGCAGAGCTTGGTCTATCACATTATTTAGCACAGGTTGCTCTCTCTTATTTATTTATGGTAGCATGGTTGTAGGAACTGCAGGGATGGGGGGAACAAAGCCCCCCCCCCCCCCCAGATTCTTGTTTGTTTGTATGTATCTATAAGCTATTTTACAGCCTGTGTATACAGAATTTTTCTGGCTCCTACACCCCTGTATTATAGGATTGGACATAATAAAGTACAGTATTTTGCTTTTTCACAGGGTGACAGCAGTTTGCTCGATCTCCTGGAGGAGGTGTGCTGCGCTGAGAGCCGGCAGGAGGTAGCTGTGAAGTTGGTAAAGATTTTCCTGGGACAGGGACTTGCTGTTACCTTTCTGGACAAACTCAACATGCGAGAGGTGAACCGGACTGGTGAGAACACCACACTTGGGTGCTTCCCTGTACAGTCGCCTTCATGATGCCTTCTCCAGCCCTCTCAAGTATAACGGCTTTTTGCCAAGATTCTTTCCCTTCCCATCCATACTCCCTCTATCGCACAGCAGATCGTGCATAGGCTCATTCTGTGATATTGTCATCAAGTAAAGTTGTGCATCCTGTATATGCCTTATTGTCCTTATTTGATTTGTTTGCATTTGCAGCGTAAAAGTAACATGATTGCTCTTGTTATTTCTAGTTGATCCAAACACACTTTTTCGATCAAATTCCCTTGCTTCGAAATCCATGGAGCAGTATATGAAGGTAAGTACATGTAAAGGCTAGTTTTGCAAAGTATTTGTTAGGATCAAGTAAATAAAAAATATATGTTTGAAAAGAATTCAGAAAATATTTTTCCTTATATTTTTAAATCCACACTGCTTTCCTATAGGGATTCTTCATTTTGTCCTTCAGTACTCCTCACACCTATTTAAACGTGTGGCTCACTGTGAAGGGACATGCAGCAAGCTGCAGTACTTTAATCAGTGTTGCAACCAATAGACATATATGGACAGCTCTAGTGGTTGCTATAGGCTGCAACATTAATTACTCTTCTTGGACCTAGGATGCAGTGCATCTGAAGATCTAGCCACAGATAGCATAGCTTGCACTTTCGTTCATTTTGAGCCTCACAAATATTACAGTGGGAGGGTTGCAGGAGGACAAAATGGAGAACCCTAGAGCAGGGGTCTTCAACCTCTTAATACCTACTGCCCACTTTTGATGGTAAAATGTCCTTACTGTTCACCAGTGCTGCAGTAACTCAATTTACACTCATTTCTGGTTACATAAATCATATGACCCTAGCTATGTATCGCCCTGTTCTTACTAGATAGTGATCCGGTCCTGAGTGCTATCCCTAGGCTCTCTCACCAGCTCTCCAACAATCTAAGAGTGGTGCTGCAGGTCTCCCCACGTTTGGATTACCCCACCGCCCACCATGAAAGCTTGAATCACCCACTAGTGGGCAGTAGGGACCAGGTTGACTTCTACTGCCATGGAGTAAAGCAGTTCAAGTATTAAAAAGCAAGGAAATAAATGTACTGCTTCAAATATTACATTGATCTTAGAAATATTTTCTAAAGTACTGTAGTGGCTTTTTAAAGGTCCACTGTATATTTGCAAAATTTAACATGTTTGTGAAGTATGCAGCCACCTAACCTAACATTAGTAACTATGCAAGTCATGGGCATAAAAGCCTTTCAGAGAAAATCTTAATTTTAGCAGATAGGTTCATGAAATCAATCTATACAGCTGCTAATGTTAGAATTAAATTGTTAGAAATTCCATAAATATCTGAAGTTTTCTGAAACCTGCAGTGGTCCTTTAATAAGTATGTTTTTTGTATAAAAAAATTAGAAGTCTCTTCTATTAATTAACTACATTTAACTGAGGCAGGGGTAGGATTATTTTTTCCTTATATGTTGTGAACTGACATATTATATAGAGTGGCAGAAAACAAATGTTTATTCACATTGTTGTGATGTATTGCCATGCTTTTAATGTACAACTAACCACAGCAAATATCTTAAAGAGCATTTGATAAGGCTTCCTCTCAATAGACGGGGCATGCACATTCATATGCAGCTGTATTTATATTACTTTAGTGTTATTTTTCTAAACTTTAAACTATACAAAACAACTTGCAATGTATAAAACATTTTGATTTGAATGCATAATAGAAAATTTGGTAATACAGTGTTGTTAAGTATGTTAATGTACTTTAAATACGTTAATTGATCCTTAGTACCTCTCTTCAGTCAATTCATGTTTATGTCTTTCTCTCTACTATTTCGTTTTTATTTATTTCTTTAATCTTTTTCACCAAATTAACTTTTTTTAATCTTCTCTCTCTCCCTTGATATTGCGCCCTTTGTCCCTTTTTATGGTTTTTATGTTTTCCCCCTTCAATCTTTTTTTCCCCTGTGATCTCTCATTTTATGCCCTGTCCTGTCTTATACCCCTTTCCACACTTTTCTGCCCCCTTTTCACTCACAGTCTGCCCTCTCCTAATTAGATAATGGGGATGCCTTTCCTACATGAAGTTCTGCGCCCCATCATCACCAGGATCTTTGAGGAGAAGAGATATGTAGAACTCGATCCCTGCAAGATTGATCAAAACCGCAGCAGGTGAGATGCTCTGCAATGTGACATTTATAGCATAGAAATCTGTTTATTTCCTTACCTAAATTATAGATATTTAAGGATTGTCTCCATGACAACTTAACAGGAGGCATTAAACTAAAATGTTGCAAGTCTCTCCCCAGTTTAAGGCCTAGTAAAATCCAATATTTACAGTATGCTACTTAAATAACATCAGGAAATAATAATGGGCAAATTGGTGAAAAAGATTAAAGAAATAAATAAGGCGCTCATTGCCTGCGAGCCTCTCGTAGCGTGGCGAGCCTTAAGGCACTACAACTCACAGCACTTGCGCGATGAGCACTGAAGGCGCTCATCCCTTGCGCACCTCGCATAGCGAGGCGAGCTGTTAAGGCACTACAACTACCAGCAGTTGGCCGATGAGCAAGGCAAGGCGAGCAGTGGAGGCAATGAAACATGCAGGACTTAACACTTAGGAAACGCGGTATTGCCTTACAGACATATTAAATTGCCATTCGCCCAATGGAATAGCGCTCTATATAAGCACATAGCATCTTTTTTTAAAATAAGTTTTTAGTTACTGAAGACCTTGCTTTTGCATAGAAGTTCACTATGTAAAAAAAATATGCTATGTGCTTATATAGAGCCATATTCAATTGCCCGATTCGCAATTTAATAAGGCTGTTAGGCTGCAAGTAGTTGACGAACGTGCAACTTAGAAAAAAAAACATTATGAGACGCGAGACTTAGGGCCCTTATGGACCGCCATGGACCGTATCCCCCCATAGGTGTTCATAATTATAAAAAACTAAAAAATAATTACTATTAAAATAAGAAAAAAAATATCAATGTAAGACCAAGGGCTTCAATCAACATGGAATGTGCCCACTTATCCAGGCCTGAAAAATGAGGACCAGCTCTTTGCTGGATGGGTCATCCCAGGAGGATAGTGTATCAATTAACTCCTTATTCCCTGCAGGTATATTTTTTTATTATTTTACATAATTCTTTATTGTATTTTAATTGCAATTTATTTTTGTTATTTTCATAGTAATTGTGTTTTTTGTTGTATGTATTTCTTTTTATTTTGTGTAATTTGTTTAAATAGTACTGATTTTGTTGGTCCTTATGGACACCCATGGAGGAGATTGGGCGCATGGAGGTCCCTAAGGACCTGTACTGTAAGAGTTAGGGTGCCATGGGATACTTAGGGAATCCTATGGTATTAGGTTAGTATATTATGTCGGTCTATAGGGATCCCCATGGTAGGGGGTAAATATTAGGTAACATGTGTGTCTATAGGGACCCACATGGTGAGGGGTTCATTTTATATGCCATGTGGGTCCATAAGGTAGATTATATATAGGGAGTATGGGGCTCTATAGTGACAACTATGGGAGATAGCAATATGTCTCTTGGAGGGCTGTAGGGACCCCCATATGGTATAGGGACTATGGGGTTTAATGGGCACTTAGCTTTTTATTAGGTAAGGTACAGGATTTTAAGAGTAATTTATCCTGCATTAATTTATTTTTATTTTTAACCCCATCCTTGCTTCTTAACAATTAAGAGTATATTTTAAATAGAAAGTGAGGTCTGTTACATGTCAATTAACAGCTATCGGGTGGGGGTGTTGTTGATACGGGTGGTTGAGCTTACACATAGGGTTTTGGCTCCCTACAAGTGGCTTTTTGAGAACAAGTAGCATTAGGGTAGATTTATGTAATCGCACTTTGGGTAGTAACACACATAGAACATATCACACATAGTGATCATTCATTAGGATTTACACAAAAGGGTCTGTTACAGGCAGCATGTAATAGGGCTTCTGTGGAATTTCTACTCATAAGAGTTCCTATGGTAGTCACGTAATCGCAACCTAGGTTTTTAGTGTTGAACACTTAAAGATGAGACCTCTGAATCCTCCTCTCTTTCTATTCTTTGTTCTTTACTCCTTCTTTTCCCTTTATAAATGTTAAAATACTTAATTTCAAGAGATATATTTTATCACATTCTCTCACCCTTTTATTTTATGTATCCTAAGAAAACTGGGTCCTTTCCCTCTTCACCATTGCAAAATCTGACAGCTGCAGTTCCGCCTCCAGCCGACAGATGGCGCTGCAGATTTTAGCATATAACGCGAACTTACAGAAGAGGCCTTGAGTTATGAGAGGCGCGCCCGAGGCCCTGGGGGGCCGAGTGCCCGCGCCGAACATAGCAATGGCCTTGCTGTCGATTCAGCGCCGTCGAGTTACGCCTCGTCGGAGGGGAAAATAGTTATTTGCCTTCCCTGGATCTTGATGGTGCGCGAAAACTCACAGCGCCCTCTGGCGTATGGCACCTGTAACTGCAGCTGTCAGTGCTGCAGAAGAAATGCGCAGGCAAAGAGGGATAGACCCGAAAACTGTAGTGTACAAACACCATTATTTTTCTACAGCAGGCGGATCTCCTTTAAAGGCTCAGTGTCAGAGCAGCAAGTTCGAGAGAGCAGCCTGGAAACTCTAAGGGGCTACCTTGGTGACATCATGGATGCCATTCTGGGGTCTGTGGAGCAGTGCCCACCAGGCATGCGTCTCTGCTTCAAGCAGCTGCACAAGAGAGTGGAGGAGCGCTTTCCTGGGCCTGCCAATCAGGTGAAGTTATATACACCATTCCCCTACCTTTATCAGTCATCAATCAGTGGATTAGATAAAGCAAATCAGTCTTGGTAAGTTCAAGTTATCTAATAAAGTTTTCTGCTTGTAACCAGGATGTGAAATATGCTGCCATCAGTGGTTTCCTATTCCTGCGCTTTTTCGCTCCTGCCATCCTCACACCCAAACTGTTCCACTTGCGAGAGCACCACGCTGACCCCCGCACAGCACGCACCTTGCTGCTGCTTGCTAAGGTACTAATAGCAGGCTGGTTAATGGAGTACTGACCGTTCTGCTTGATCAGTATGTTGATTCTTGAAGTCATAACACCTACCTGTGAGCATCAGTGCAATGCATGCTGGTCCCTGGGCACGTTTTGACTGTATAAGCCCCATATTTGCAGTCTCTACATAATTAAATTGTCATATTGTCACATGTTGCAGTGGAACCACTGTGTGCAATGCATGCTGGACCATTTTGTACTGATCATGGATTTGGGCACCTGTATTTTGTACCGTGGTTCACAGAAGGTATTTACAACCATATTGCACATAAAATCTTGACCCTTGTCCACTTTCTAGGTTCAGTGCATGCTGTTAGTTGTACCCTGTCCATGGCACTAAGTCCAAATCATGGATGCTGATAGCTCTACCTCTGTCCTTGGTAGGTGCTTGCAGTGCATGCTGGTTGACATTACTGCTCTCTGTAGATGGTCAGTGCTTGCTGTGTATGTTGGTTTGTGTAGTCCTAATCCTTGTCAATAGTTGCAATATCTACTGGTTGTTGTTAGCCAGATATTTATAATCACTTTGCATGCTTATACTGATCCCTGTCTGTCCGTTTCCCATAGGTAGTGCAAAGTATTGGTAACCTTGGTCAGCAGTTGGGCTATGGCAAAGAGCAGTGGATGTCCCCTCTGCACCCCCTTATCCAACAAAGCGTGGGCCGCTTGAGGGATTTCCTGGACAGGCTCATTGATACGGAGAGTGAAGCAGGTGAATGACATGAAAACATATTTAGCATTGTACAGTTCTAATATAACTACATACAAATAAATATTTATAAAATGTCTGTGGTGTCCTCTATAAATGTTTAGAATTTTTTTGTGGTAAATCAAGCTTTCTGGATCAAATAATGCTTTTTCAGGATAACTTTACTGGGATCTGGAATGTGGCATAGACACTGACAACATCAGTTTCCAGAACACGACGCAGATTTTCAGCTGCATATATAGATTTAACCACATTTTCCTTATACGGCTACTCACTTTCTTCCACAATAGCCATATTAGGTTTAGCTTAATATTACTATTTAATATTATTAATAACAAATTGATCATTCAGTATCTCCTTCTCTGACACCTCTTCTTCTCCTTACCCACTGTCTGTTGGGGTACCCCAAGGATCAGTCCTAGGCCCGCTCCTCTTCTCCATTTACACATCCTCTCTTGGTACCCTTATAAACCCTTTTGGGCATCAGTATCATCTCTATGCAGATGACACCCAAATCTACCTCTCAGCACCAGATCTATCCCCCTCTCTTCTAACACATGTGTCCAACTGCCTCTCTAACATATCCTCTTGGATGTCCACCCACCATCTCAAACTCAACATGTCTAAGACTGAACTCCTTATCTTCCCTCCCTCTACCACAGTGTCAATTCCTCTCATCTCTCTCACTGTCAACAATGACATCATCGCCCCCACCTCCCAAGCCCGTTGTCTTGGGGTTCTCCCTCATATACAATCACTAACTAAATCTTGTCTTCTCCATCTAAAAAAACATCTCGAGAATTCAACACTTTCTTACACAAGACACAACTAAAATCCTTATACACTCTCTCATCATCTCTCGACTCGACTACTGCAATTCGCTTCTTGCTGGCCTACCCACCACCCGACTATCTCTACTTCAATCCATTATGAATTCCTCTGCTAGACTCATCTTCCGTACACAACGTTCAGTGTTGGCATCACCTCTCTGTCAATCACTCCACTGGCTTCCCTTAGCCTCCAGAATAAAATGTAAAATCATGACCCAATATCGCACCCCGATACGTTTCTGGTCTCATCTCCAAATAATCCCCCACCCGCCCTCTTCGTTCTGCTAATGACCCTCTTCTTTCCACAACTCTTGTCACCTCCTCTGACTCTCGCCTTCAGGACTTTTCTTGTGCTGCCCCTATTCTCTGGAACTCCTTGCCTCGCTCCACCAGATTATACTCCTGCATCAAAAAATTCAAAACCCTTTCTAAAAACACATTTCTTTAAAGAAGCGTATCACCTTCCATCCTAACACGCTCAGCACCTCTCTCTCCCTCCTTTTCCGCACACAATACCTTTAGGTTGTAAGTCTGCGAGATTCAATCCCACAAGATGCTTTGCGAAAAGCACTATGGACACTATCGATTTGAGGCTCAAAGAAAGGGCCCTCCTTGCTTTGCTATGTTTGATTTGTATGTATCTTTGTCTTGAACTTATCTTATGTACATCGCTACGGAATATGTCGACGTGTTATAAATAAACGATAATAATAAAACGATAATAAGTAATACTTTAATATTTTGCTTAATGTTAGGTCCAATTCTACCATCATTCTTCTGCTTTTTGAATTTTCTTTTTTCTATAATCTTATGGTAGCTTTTGTCCTTTATATATGGACTGGTCTCTTTCCGTTTCATCCCTCCACTACCCTTCCACATCAACTATTCATATCTCTTTAATTTTCTACCCATTTTATCAGTTTTTCAGTTCCCCTCTTTAAATAAAATCCCTTCCTACTCTTTCTCCCCTCCTTATTTTATTCTACCCATCTCCTTGTTCTTCACATTCTTCCTCACCATCACATTTCTCTATCCTTGTACTTTTTCTTCTCTGCTCTATCTTTCCCTCTCTTGATCTTCCTCTTTTCATCACATTCATCCTCTTCACACTTCTCTTGTATCTCTCCATCATTATCTTCTTCCTATTTACCTCTCCATTGCTATCACTCATCCTCCTCTCATCTCTCTCTCCTGTGCCTCTTTTTTACATACTCTTTCCTCCATCATTTCTTCCCCCAGCACCTTTCTTTCTTCTGCTCTACTCTTCTGTGTATTTTCCTCATGTCTACCTCTCATATATCTCCTTATTTTTCTCAGAGTGTGGGCAGCTGTCTCGGACACTCTTCCACCCATCAGTGACAATAAAGGAAGGATTCCTACACAAGAGGAAAGCTGAAGCTGTGAACCTGGTTACTCGATTTACCTTCAAGAAGAGATACTTTTGGCTCAGCAGTCAATCCCTGTCTTACTCCAAATCTCCAGACTGGCAGGTGACTGACCCAAGACCAGCCTGATCCTTTCAAGCTGTTTGTTAATGTGCTGAATGTTCACTGATAACTGCACTGTGCAGACTTAGGGGTAAAAGTGGAGTCCACATTTTCATGTGTACAGATAAGCTGGGAAGAATGCTAATACTGCACTGCCTTCAATTTAAGAAGATCAATACCCTGTAACAGGGCTGAGTTTACCAATAACCATTCTCAGGTCTTACAGGAGCACCTCTCTGGCTGATCACATGATGCAGCTTTGCAGCCCTCCTCCTAAGAATGGGTTTGTGTGATAAAATAATTTAGTACTGGGCAGCTTAAATACTGTAAGTGTCTCATTATGCAGTTCTTTCACTGAAACAGTCCATAGTCTGTGAGATGCTAGAAATGAATCCTATACACACTGTTCTATCAACTGGTGATATAACCCTCTCTGTTGCAGGTACGTGCCACTATACCTGTGCACCGAATCTGCGCTGTGGAGAGAGTAGATGAGAATGCCTTCCAGCAGCCAAATATGATGCAAATCATCAGCCAGGATAGCGAGCCACAGGGAGGACACATCATGTATATACAGTGCAAGGTGAGAGACACAGGAAAACATGGGGTATATAAAGTGCAAGGTGAGAGGCACAGGGATATATCATGTATGTATAATTCAATATGACAGGCACCCATAAAACACATAGGCCCTCATTCAATTGCAATTTGCCCAATTGAATAGGGGTCTAAATAAGCACATAACATATTTTTTGAAAGAAACATCTATCCAAAACCAAGGTTTTCACTAACTAAAAACCTATTTGAAAAAAATATGTTATGTGCTTATTTAGAGCACTATTCAATTGGCCAAATCGCAATTGAATGAGGGCCATAATTTGCAAGATGAGAGGCACAAACTGGAGTGCACAGTTAAAGGCAGAGTGACTATATATATATATATATATATATGTACTTTTTCAATGTGTACTCTCTTTTGTCCATAGAATGTTAATGAGCTGAATCAATGGCTCTCTGCATTGAGGAAGGTCAGTCTATGTAACCAGCGATTGCTGCCTACCTACCACCCTGGGGCATATCGTAATGCACACTGGACCTGTTGTTTGCAAGCCGACCGTGCAGGTATAACAGCCACATATATATAAACATCTCCCATTAACCATATAGGGTGTCAAGTCATGTTCACACATGTCTCTCACAGTACGTGGGTGCAGTCGGACACACTTAGCTGTGACACTGGGAGACTGGAGCGATCCTTTAGATCCTGATGCAGAAGCACAAGTATTGTATCGTCATCTGTTACTGGCAAAGGACTTGCTAAGGTCTGTATATGTGTAATGTGTCCCTTCATGTTCACTACCTTCCTATAAGGGATTGAATGTTAGATTGATATGGCCTCAGGTCAAAAATATGCCTAATACACACATTGATCAGACAACAAGCTGTTCATACAGGCAGTTATTGTGTGCATGTAGTATGCAGTAGGCACAGAATTACCACAATACCTGTTTACCTCATTATATTAAAATCTGTAAAGCCGAGCCACACTACAACTCTTGTATATTCTGTAAATCCAGCATCACCATATTGCTGATGGGCAAGATAAAAACCTGTTAAAGGAGTTAGGTGCTGTAATGTAATATTCCCAGTAGGGTTAGACTACCCACACATACAAATGGGTCAGCCAAATTACATGAAGTAACCATCAATGAGTATTGTTTATTACATTGTCACTTAGACTCAGTGGTTCCTACTGTAACCCAGAACAAGGTAGCTGAGATCACCCAGTGAATGGTTTACTCATCCAATTATAGGACTAGTAGGCTAGGCCACAATTCGCTGCTCTGTCTTCAAGGGACATGCATCCAGTTCTTTTTTAATGAAATCCCTAGGCTATCATTTTCTATATAACACCATTTTCTCTCACATGATGTACACTATTACATGCCTGACTCTGCTTTGTGTCCAGCAGTTGGTCTGTATGATTATTAATCTTCTATTATTTTTTTGGCCAGGACTAAATATTTAGAGGGTGCAGAAGGTGGAGCCTCAGGGAAGCCAGAGGTTAGATGTCCGTCGGAAGGTATGTTCACATAACCTCTAAACGATTTGAAGGGCACTGTAATGTATATTATGCATTTTCATAACTTTTAAGCAATATAATTCATTTTTAACAATGCTTCGGTTTGTTGTGATTTAAAAAGTTAATATTTTGTAATAAAATGTACTTTAGAAATAGCTAATTTTCCTGCCATTATTAGACTAGAGCACACCCCATCTTTTCTAAACTGTGGTGAGCACATATCTCAATGTTCTGCACAAAAGTTATGCTGTAATTACTCAGCTGCAGAAAAATGAGTTCCACCCTCTGCCAGTTTGTAAAACATGGGTGGGGGTATTCCAATTCTCAGGCAAAAGATTCACTTTTTTAATCACAATAAAATGAAGCGTAGTTTAAAAAAAATAAAGTTATGAAAGCTGGGCCTGATCAGTACTAATCAGTAATATCCCAGTGGAAGATCTAACAATGTCTCCTTCTCCTTCAGGATCTGTGGCTTCGTCTTCTGTGAGACGTCTTCTTTCAGCCATTGAGGATCTAGAGAGAGTGCATCAAACATTTGAGAGAAGGGAGCGGGAGGAGACACCCAACCACAGTCATTGCACCTAGAACAGTCAATACTTTCTCCCAAAATCATGTCTGATGGTGGAAGCACAGGGCCATGAGACCGAGATTTTTGTATTTTTGTGGAGTGACTGGGGCCAAAAATTAAAAGAAAGATGGTCGGTCTTCTTTTTGATTATTTTTATCTCTCTGTGAAAACAGAGCTCTAACTCAGCTCCTTCCAACTTGCACATGGAGCTATTATACTGAGAGGTCATCTTGTCAGCAGTTCCGCAACTCCCTGCAGTCTCTCCCAGGAGGTCTGACTTGAGCACATTTTAAATATGTATCATTCATCATGCAGTGACCTGCAACTTAACCTGTATATGTCCTAGAGGTGACCAGTTAATGAGCTTCCCACTCCTAGAGGTGTCCTTCCTGCATCCTTCCAACTACAAGCTGTCCTCATACAATTGGGTCTTGACATTACAAAGAGTAACTCCTGTGGTAATATGCATATAACTGTGCTGCAGTTAAGGTATATAATCACTTTATTAACAAGAGGCAAAAAGGTGATGTAATAGAAGTACCATCATGGCTGTAGGAGCCATTGAAAATCTGGGAGGGATACCACATATAGTATAAAAATACCACTCAACTACTTCGCTATACATAAATACACACATTGAAAAATCTGGGGGGGGGGGGGGGATTCCCCAGTTCCTACACCCATGGGTACCATATTGTACTAATACTAACTGCAGAGCACTTGCCCAGCTTTGTTGTATGCAGTATGTATGCAGTATGTCTTAGGTAGTAAAGCGAACATATCTAGGTCTAATGTCTGTATTATTGTACCAACTGCCCTGAATTGTCTAGAGCAGTGGATCTCAGCTATAATTTGTTGAACAACTACTGAAACTATCTTGGTAAAGAATAATAATTTCCTAAAGGCAGCAGGTATATATATATATATATATATATATATATATATATATATATATATATACGGTATATATATATACGGTATATATATATATATATATATATATATATATATAATATTTATAAAAACTTTTACAATTCTATAGTAAGTTGGAGATAATAAATCATAGTTTAAAATATCTAACTTTTGTTTACTGTTCTAAAAATGATATATCATAGGGGAGTGTTTTGTAAAGTATCCTGCTCCTGTACAAGAACCAACCAGTCTATAGCAGTATTCATACAGGGCCATACCTCTCTCAATTGGAGTGTCCCTGGTATATTTTGATCATCAAACATAAGTTTTACCCATGTATTATTTTTCAATTGTTGGAAACAATGGCTGGATCAAGAAGCTGCTCCTGTCTTGCATAATAAATCTTTTACTGTAAGTTTACAGTTATATTATTTCACTGTTCCTAATATATATTTAAGACACCTTTTATTCTAAGAGAACATTCTGTTGAGCCTCAGTCCCCTTTCTCACCTGAATGTCCACCTCGGAATGACACATCTGTGATTCAACGCATTGATCATAAGGAATTGTGTTAAAACTATTTTGAACAGATTTCTACATAATACTGAACATCTTACCTTTTGTTTGCTATTCCTCCATAGTAAAAAACAACTCGTATTTATTATTTGCGTTACTATATGCAAACTTTATAGGGCCAGTGTAGGAGTCATACAATGGGGTTTCACTTGTTTATTTCATAATTGATTAGCAGTCAAATCAGAATTTGAAAAATAAATACATGCAGTTTTATAATCTACATTTGAATTTTAGTGTTGCAGCATCCAGCAGAGCTGTTTTTTCTCCACCCAATATTATGTATACAATGGCAGGGAAATGTGTAAGAAGAGGGCAGTCTCTTGGGCAGGTTGGGATAGAAACAGATCTGCATGTATAACACTAGAAACAGATCTGCATGTATAACACTAGATCTCAAATGTAAATTTTAAAAGCATTGACATTAATTGTTAATCAATTATGAAATAAATATATGAAACCATACTGTATGATCAAATTAGTGGTTAAAATGGTATAGAGTGTAAAGACTAAAGAGAAATATGGAAAGCCCTGGCAGCCATATTATACAAAGTAAAACACACAAAACCAAACCTGTTTGACCTGTTTCCCTAGATTACGGCTGAATCTCAAGATATTGCTTTTCAGATCATTTTAAAGTAAGCTTTTTACATTTTCAGAAAAGTTAAATAATAAAATAGCTAATAACTTTTTGAACAACTTCACTTAGATATAGGAAAATGTTTTTGAATGTAAAAGAAATATAGACTTTAATATATTTTTATATGCAATTATTTTGCTGTGTAATCTACCATTTGAGTGCTTGCTGATCAACTTCCTGAGATAGGAATGCAGAGGACTGTGGCAATTAAAACACCCAGTGATTTAATTATGACTAATGGAAAGCTTATTTGTTTATGAGCACACACTCTCCTGAGACTTAATCAGCAGATAAAAGAGAATGGAACCCCAGAGTAGAGAGTAGTTGTACATAAAATATAAAAAGGTAAAGGTTATGTTTCTCGGGTTTTGCTTTCTAAAAACATTTTGCCCATTATCAAGTTTAGTTATTCAAAAGACTGTATAATATATTGACCACATTGGTCCTTTATGTATTTAATTTTACATGTACTTTCACTTTTATTAAAGAGCCAGTGTAAGAGTCAGAAAAATGACTATGGCTAGTTTATAAAATCAACAATACAGCCATCTGTGAATAAAATGGTTTTAATATATTATCTGCCTGATGTGATGGGTCAGTCTCCATCTCATCACACAACTCCCTTTGTTTGTCTGGAAGCCATTAGGTCACCTGGCAGCTGCTTACTTACTTATTCAGGAATTATGACTTATCTCCCCCTATCACTGCGCTGTGTGTGACCATGCCCCCTCCTCTTATTATTAGTGATGTTAGTGTTTCAGTTTTTGTTATGTTTGATTTTCTAAAAACAATGGTTTACTCCTGAATAATTAACCAACTGCCTAATAAAGCCAATGTTTTCCAGACAAGCAATGTGGGTCAGCTGGCAGGAGGTAGGTGGAAACATGTCTAGCGTCTCAGCAAATTACGTTTTAAAAACATTTAATTCACAGATGGCTATATTGTGTAACCATTTTATATACAGGTGGCTTTATATTTGATGTTGTGTGTTTGCATTGTTCAGTGGTGTCCAACTCTCTGTGACCTCATGTACCATAACACACCATGCTGATCCACTTGGTATACATGACAGAGATACTGGAGTGGGTTGCCAGTTCCTTCTCCAGTGGGACGTAGCATTCAGCTCCTGGTATTCCTAGGTGGTCTCCCATCCAAGTACTGACAAAGCCCAACCTGCTTCAAGGTGGTGTTACCTCTTGGTTCCCTGATTGGAATCAAACTCAGGTTGCAGTGGTGAAAGCAGGGAATCCTAACCACTGGACCACCAGGAAACCCTATTGTTGACATTATAGACATAATTTTGTGAACTAGATACAGACCTTTAACTTGAGCTTGCGTTGGCCCTTTAATACAGTGCACCCTTGTTTGGAGAGCCCCTACTTATTGGTTTACTATTGGTAAACAGGCTGCCCCCATCACCCCTTTATAACCAGGCTATCATCTCAGTTCCTAAGAATTCCCGCCCATCATCTTCATCCCTCAATAAGTATCAGACGCATAGACCAGCCAAATTCCTCATGGATTTTTATTCACATACGCAGTGACATGCCGAGCGGCGCAGGGTGGGGTGAGGGATGCTCCGTGCATGCCGTGGTATCCGGTGCTGTCAGAGAGACATATGAGACAGCCAATGGTTTAACCACCTCTAGCTTCAAATGACCAGGAAGAATCAGCCTTCGCTCTGCTGCTGATCTGGAAAATACCAAACTAGTGGGACCTTTAGTGTTTCTGTACCTTTCCATAATATCTACTGTATTAGGAATGTGCTAAATTGTTTTATAGATTACTTTAATTATTGTATTTTTTCTCTTGCATGGTTACATGTGATGGGTAAAACAACCAATAGGTTATTCTCAGGGCAGTGGTATTAAAGCAGGGAAGGGAAACTGGGGGGGATATTTGGGGAAGTCAAAACCCTCAATGTACAGTGACTTAAAGATCAAACCATGTTGTGCAATATCTAGGAGGTCAAAGCCAGATTATAAATGATCTGGGAGAGCAAACTAAGAATATACAATAACTGAGAGATTAAATAACATGCTACAAAATAAAGGAGGACAGGTGCATATTTTACAGTAAATGGCAGAACAAGGAGGAAACACTCATATTGCACAGTAATTGGGAGATCCAACTCCATATTATACAGTAACTGGGTTATCAGACTCATTGTACTGTACAAAAGTGTTCACTCCATATTGTACTGTAATTTGGAAAAAGTCAGGTATGGTAAGTGAGAGTTCAGACCAATATTGTAGAGTAACTACATCATACTCCATATTGTACACTAACTGGAAGATCAGAACTGTAACTGGCTGTTTAGACCCAGTATTGTCCAGTAAATGAAATTAGACCCATATTGTACAGTGATTTGCAGATCTGATTTCACATTATACAGTAACTTGGCGACCAAACTCAGTAAACAGAAAGTGAGGCGCCAGATTGAATTTGTACAGCACTTTGGAGAGCAGACCTCATATTTTACAATAATTGGGATATTGAACCTCATATTGTACAGTAGCTGTACATTCAACCTGAATGTACAGTGTGTGAGATCCCAGAGCCATATTGTACAGTATTTGGGAATGGCCACAATAATTTACATTATGTGAGAGGCCAGACCCATACTGAACTATATAGTAAGTTGGAATTTATACATCATAATGTATGGTGAGAGGTCAGAGTACTTTGGAGATATAATCCCCTGTTATGCAGCAATTAAGAGATGAGACCTTATTTTGCACAATAAATAACGCCAGACTCCATTGTAGAGCAAATGGGATATTAGACCCAGTACAGTAATTGGGCTCCACACTGTACATCAGTAAGATTCATTGTGCAGTAAGTGATTGGTACAGAGAGATTAGAGCCAATATATGGCAGGTCACATCCATATTATGCAGTACTGGGATATCAGACCTACATATACCTGGGAGATATGACTCTTATTGTACAATACAAAGGACACCAAACCTGTATAATAATTAACAATTGGACAATTGGTACATCAGGCCCCACAATATATAGTATCTGAAAAATCAAACCTCTGTACAACATACTATATTGTATCTGAAAGACCAGATACTGTAACGTGGAGATTAGATACATCAGAAATGGACACCATCTTGATTCCCTGCTTATTGCTTTTCTCAGAGAATGCTTTGGGTGCAATATCTATATGGACCCTTAGTCAATATAATAGAACTAGGAAATTGCCCATCAAAAATGACGGGATTAAAATTGTAAGGCTGGCAATGCTGTTTGCCACACAATGTGAGGCTTTTGGTCCTCTGAGCACCTTCAGCGCCCATCGTAAACCCTTCGCTGAGCGCCTTTGGCGCTTATTGTGAGCCTCTCCCCCTGTGTACTTCAACTTTCCTGCTTTGCACTGATCACCTTTGGCGCTCATCGCGAGCCCCACACTGAGCGCTTTTGGCGCTCATTGCCAGCCTCTCCTGCTCGTGGTGCTCATTTTCAGCGTCGCGATGAGCGTCTTTGGTGCTCATCGCGTAGCTCACAATGAGTGCCTTCGGTGCTCATTGCGACCCTTTTCTCCCGCCTACTGTACGGGCCGCTCATTGCGGGTTTCGTTAACCTGCAAGTTTTGTGCTTGGGAATGCCATGTGTCTCTTTCCACCCTGTCCCTTCCCTGTGTCTTTCTCCTCTGTGTGTCTGCTGAATGTTTGCGTGTTAGGCGCCGACAGCCGTTGTTTTTATTTTCAAAGTCCTGCGTGCCTGGCGTTGTTGGTGTAAGTGTTACTGTCTTTGCCGTTGTGTATTTTCTAAGTCCCGCATGCCTGGCTTTGCTCAGCCGCGTTTTCATCCAGTTTCAGAAATTTTAAGTTTTTCGTCCATCATTTGTTTCCTCGCTTAGCCGATTTGATTTCAGAATGACGAAAACCCCCAAATATGCCTAAAATTTGCTTGTAACCTCACTCCCCCTGTGCTATGTGTGAGTGTGTTATTATTTTTGGTAAATTATTTTGTTTGTTTTTCAGGTTTTCAGAGTTACACGCTTGGCTCGCAGTTGCAACCCTCACAGTCGCGAGTGTCAACTGCTTGCATCGCTTTGCGAGGCTCGCTGTGAAATGAGCGCCTTTGGCGCTCATTGTCACCTAAGTTCCGTGTACCTCACAGCTCGCCTCACTTTGTGTGGCTTGCAGTGCAACGAGCGCCTCACTTGTTGAGGCTTGCAGTCAACTGCTCGCCTCACGAGGCTCTCAGGCGTCCCTCGCGCTGCGTTCCCAACATCGCAAACGTCCCCAACACTGACAACTATATATGTGATGCTAGGATTCCACCAAACAGACCATGATTTTTTAAACACTGTTTTACAGTATTTCATATAGGAACCCATAGTTTATAGTATTTGCGAGAGCAGGTTAGTGCAATATCTTGTAAATCACATCCTATAGTGCACTACTGATGGGCTTTAATGCCATTCTAACATGGAGGACGCGTGATTCATGTAGCAGGCTGGCCAACGGGACAGTACTTTTGCCTTTTTGGCACAATTCCAGTCAAAATGAAGGTATGTGCCACTGAATGATGGGCTGGTAACATGTCATGTGATACATTTGTGACTTCCCTTACTTCTAGATTCCACAATCTCTCAGTCACTATATTACTGTAACTGTGAGTACAATACAATATTTTATAAGAGCTGTACAACCATACTCCCCTTGTTGAGGGGCGGTTAGATACAGTAAAGTGTGAAGATCTGTTCTTTGCAATGTTAAGAACTTTTCATGTTAAATCTATTTTTTAGTTTACCATAAATTAACATTTAAAATATATGTGCAAACAGTAGAAAAGCAAATTCTTAGCCAGAAAATATAATTTAAAAATAGTTTACCTAATTAATGGCTGCATTAACCCTCTCTCATTGTCCTGAGCACTGGTGAAAAGCAAACAATCATTTTCAACTGAGAACATTATTTAGGCAGGGGCATACTCTGTGGGATAAGGGGACTATAGCTACAATCTCCAAATAGAGCATGCTCCAGGCTACCCACACAGCCAAATTAATGTTAAACAAATGTTTGTTTTCTTCTCAGTAGTGCTGAGACTGATAAGACAGATGGGGAGGGGTACAACAGCAGCCATTAAAGAGGTAAATTGTATTTTTAAATGATGTTTTCTGGCATGTTAGCACGTGTATGTTTAATTTTATTTAATGGTGAACTAAAAATATTATTTAACATGGAATGTGCTTTCACTGGCCATTTAAAGGAATACTAAAAGTGTAACATTTATAGAGTGCTATAAGATATTATAGGTATTGCTTTTAGGAGTAATTAGGGGAGAAATTACAAATGCAATAAGGGTGGAGTTGGTGTGGTTATCAGTTATAGGAAGCAGCTGGGGAAGAGCTTGTATGGAGGGATTTTATTATAAAATCTGTTTTAAGAGTTTGTTTTTCTTAAACATTGTCAAAAGATCCTTATGCAAATTCTAAAACATTTTTAAAGAATATCAACTAGCTAAATTCAATGTATTCCCAGCCATTTGTGATGGTGGCTCAAATGATGAGTGTCTTATTGCTCAGTACACAAAAGCTTATGTTAAGCAGCCCTAGAGCTACAGTGTCGAGACAAAACCTACACCTTACTTCTCAGTGTGTCGGACCTCATCTAACAAACAAGCAGGAGAGCGGAGACTGTCCTGAGTCGGGGCTTTGAAGTGTGAGGTGTAAAATGTGGTACAATTTTCTGTTCTGAGAGATCAAGACCAGGATTGCATTGAATCAAATACCGGCATCTCTCTTTAAAGTAAGGGGTTAACTCCATACAAAAGTTATACCATACAAAGTTCTGTTATTGCTGGTGCAAAAAGCTCTGCCTCTCCAGCATTAAATGGGTTGAAACCACTTGCTGTGTCCTATCTATTCTCTTTTCCAATCATGCCAAGTCTTTTAGACAGATACTCTTTGCTGTGCTGTGTCCCATTAAGATTCTGTGAGGAAAGCATCCACGGTGCTTTACATTTCTTCAACAGTGCATTGTGGGTTTCTAACACTGAAAGAAGTAAAACCAATCACCTCCCAGTGTCCTGAAAAAGCAGTGTGTTATGGGTCTGCTCAGCAAGGCTTCTGCAGACTGGCAACACTTGGCATATGTTGCCCTGCAGTAATAAGACTATCAGTTCTGGGGTCAGTAGGGCAGTGCCCGCTCCTCAATAACCCCTTGTAGGTTGAGTTCAGCTAGCACATTGTCCAAATAATTTGGGTCTGGGTATCCGTGGCCTGTCAAGTTAGACCCAAACTCCGTCTTGTGGTGAATCTCATTCCATACCACTGTGTTGGACTCACCCGTCGTGCTGGAGGTACCAATGGCGAATATCAGTCGTCGATCCCATGCTGCCACCAATAGCCTCAGGACCTGCAAGTAACATAGGGTACATCAGTGTCACACTATACTGTTTTATGAACTACATATCAAGGTGAGCAGAGACATATTTAGATTTTAAGCTGCTTATTCAGATTTGTGCATATGCTCCTCATTTTATAATTATTATCCATTAACACAACACCATATTCCATTAGCGCTATACAGCGGTTAAGTACAAGGCAAAAACACATTTTAACACATTGCAAACAAATGAAGGGTGCTGTTTTTGAGCTTAGAATCTTGCATAAAAAAAGTGCTTTCTCAAGCACTTTACAAGAATAAAAAACTCACAAATGTATAATCTAAAGGGTCTGGCTATGGTACAGGGGATGATAAATACACTATGGAAATTAAAAATGAAGATGATAAGCAGATGCATTTTTAGCAAGGTTTTGAAGGTCTTGAGACAGGAGGATAGTCTAGTTGAGAGAGGCAAGGAGTTCCAAAGAATAGGGGCAGACGAGAAAAGTCCTCAAGGTGGGAGTGATATTAAGTGATAAGAGCGGAGGAAAAATGAAGGTCGTTGGCACAACGGGGAGGGCGGGTAGGGGTGGTTTTTAAGATGATAGAGATATAAGTTGGTGCACTGTTGTTGAGGACTTTATATGATAGGTCATGATTTTAAACTTTATTCTGGAGGCTATTGGTAGCCAGTGCAGTGACTGACAGAGAGGGGATGCAGACACTGAGCATTGAGTATGGTAGATGAGTCTAGCGGAGGCATTCATAATGCATTAGAATGGAGACAAGCGGTTGATGGGGAGGCCAGCAAAGAGTGAGTTGCAGTAGTCGAGGTGAGATATGATGAGTGAATGTATTAAAATTTTAGCTGAATCTTTTGTTAGATAGAGATGTATTTTAGAGATCTTGTTAATGAATATATATGAGGAATGAAAGAGGGTAGGGTCCAACAGAACCCCAATATAATGGGCCTGGGAAGAGGAAGTGATAATGGCATTGTCAACCATGAGAGATATTTGAGGAGTGGACGCTGTAGTAGATGGTAGGAAGACAAGGAGCTCAGTCTTTGACATCTTGAGTTTGAGTTGGTGGGTGGACATCCAGGAGGATATCGAGACAGATGGAAACTCCTGCTAGAATAGAGGAAGATATATCTGGTGTTGAGAGGTAGATTTAAGTGTCATATGCATATAGATAATACTGTAATCCAAAAAACTGTATTAGGGTTCCAAGTGAGGATGTATAGATGGAGAAGAGGAGAGGGCCTTGAGGTACGCCAACAGACAGAGGGTGAGGTGAAGGAGTGGTGCCAGAGAAGGAGACACTAAATGTTCGACCTTGTAGGTATGATGTGAGAAATGAAAGAGCAGCGTCACGGATGCCAAGAGAGATTAGAAGAGGGTTGTCAACTGTGTCAAAGGCATTTCCCCTTGTTATGTCTCCATTGTATGTCAACTATGTCAAAAAGTATTAGGTACACTTAACAACAGAAATGTCTTGCATATAGATATTTCTGTGCACCACTCAACAACACTAGAAGGAAGTCTTCCTCCATTACAAGTTCATTAATCAACCCTACAATGCTGCCCTTCATTTTTCCAATCACATTTCTCATACCCACTATTTTCAACATCAATTCCACCCCCTCTTCTGCCTTCCTCCACCTTTCAATCCAAGACATTGCTGAACATTTCAAAAATAAAACTGACTCAATTAGACAAGATAATTTGTTTCACCACACTGCAAACTTTGCACTTCTGTCAACCTGCAGTACCATGGACCCATTCAGCCTCTTCACCCAAGTTACAGAGGATGCAGTAGCTTCATTCCTCTCATCTAACAAAATGTCCATTTGACCCTACTCCCTCACAACTAATTCCTTCCCTCATTACTAGCCTACCACTTACTCCAATCCACCTCTTCAATCCCTCCCTCGCAACTGGTACATTTCTATCCTACTACGCTCGCTTATTATATCAATCCTTAATAAGCCCTTTCTCGACAGAGCTCCCATGCTCTCCACTGCCCTATTTCTTTGCTGCCATTTGCCTTCAAGCTACTATACACTGTAACAGTATCTGTCATCAAACTACTTGATTCTCTGCAACCTGGTTTCCCTATACAACTTTACTAAAGTAGATAGTGACTTTGTCATGGGCCAAAATAAAAGGATCTTTCTACTGTCTTTGATATAGCTGACCACTCAGTTCTCCAGCAGACTCTCAGCTTCTTTTGCCTCAGAGACACTGCACTCTCCAGGTTCCAATCTTATGTATCTGATTGCTCCTTTAGTGTCTTGTACTGCATATTTTTTTATCACTGTTACCTCTCCTTGTCATGGTACCTTAAGGCACTGTTTTGGGTCCCTTGATTTTCTCAATCTAACTAACTACCTAGGCAAATTAATATCTCTTTTAGGTTCCAATAACAACTCTATACTGATGATACCCAAATCTACTTCTCCTCTCCCAACTTACCTCCCTCCCTACTAACTCATGAAAAAAACATGACAAAGACAGGGCTCTTAATAATCCTATCCTCTATCAAATTCTCAGCTCTGAACATCACCTTTAACGTCAACAACAGCTTCATCACATTTACACCCGAAGGCCGATGACTTGGGATTAATCGGAATTCAACACCCGCCTTCACTCCCCATATCCAAACACTTACCAAACCCTGTCAACTGTACCTGCAACACATCTTTAAAGCCCATCCATTTCTTACACAAGAAGCTACCAACATTACTTACTCATTATTTCCTGCATAGGCTACTGCAACTCGCTCCTAACTGTTATTCGCTTTACTACACTCTCCCAAACCTGATCCTTCTTAAATGCCTCTGCTAGGATTGTAAGTCTCACTAGTGATTTCTTGTATGCTACCCCACTCTTCCAATCTCTTTAGTGGCTTCCCACATCCGCTAGAAATAAGTTACAAATCCTGACACTACTACTGAAGGCTTCCTACGCTTGGACCCTGCTGCCACACTGGACCACCAACAAGCAGTCCTCTTCCCTTTTGTCTAGATTACCTTTATCCACATATATAGATTGTAAGATCTTATGAGAGTAGGGCCCTCTACACCTTCTGTACTAGCATGTAAACTTTTTTCATGCTTGTCTTATTTATTCACTGTATCCCCTGCTATGGAATATGTTGGAGATTTATAAATAAATTATCAAAAAATAATAATAATAACAACGCTATTCTACAGTACCGCATCTGCAACTTAAGGCTGCCTGTTGCCCACTAAAACTGTGCTGCCCTCGGCCTGGATGTTGAAATAGGTAGAAATAAACTACAGAAAGTGTGATATTTAACTTTATAACACTACCCTTACCATCTCATGTTGCAAGTTGAAATTGGTCAGGGGAAAACTCCTACTCCATCAATATGCATTTTTTGCCTTGATTTTAATAAAGGGATTGAGAATATTTATGCTTCTTTAAGCAATTATTGGATACTTTCTAAAGATGTAGGCATATGCATCTCATAGCGGTGTGGATGGAGCAATCAGAATAAACTCCTAAGAATAATAACAGCTGTGTTTGCTTATATACCAGAAATGTATACAGGACCCTCCCTCATGCAGTCTAATAATCTACTTTAAATACATGCTTCTAAATCTATGCAATATCTTTAATGGTGAGACAATTGTGAAGGAATAATTTACACCTTTCACTATTTGCAGATTCAACAAAGGATTGAAGAGCAGTTCATTACTGACCCCTCTTCCAGCTAAAGGGCTAATATATTTCACAACTAAAAATCACTGTAACTGGCAACATCTCACCATCAGAGGACAGTAACCCACCAAATGTGTTGTGTTTTGTGTTGTTCAGTCAGGTCCGAATCTCTGTGACCTCATAGGCCGTAACACACAATGCCGATTCACTTGGTATTCATAGCAGAGATACTGGAGTGGGTTGCCAGTCCCTTCTCCAGTGAGCCACAGCACACAGCCTCTGGTATTCCTAAGTGGTCTCACATCCAAGTACTGACCAGGCCCACCCTGCATGGCTTCATGGTGTTGTGACCTCTTGGTTCCCTGACTGGAATCAAACCCAAGTTGCAGAGGTGAAAGCACTGAATCCGAACCACTGGACCACCAGGGAACCCTAATTCACTAAATACTTACTCTCTAAACCTCCAATACCTCACATTACAACCAAAGTATCTCAAACTATTTTAACACAATTAGAAATTAATACATACTTTGCAAATAAAAACAAGTAATAAAGCCAAATAATAGTGGTATCTTTACTAGCTAGTTGACTACAATATCCCTGTGTACTTTCAATTTTACAAGGTCTCTCTGTCAGGCATAATGTCAAGATACCGTAATTACCAAGCTCCAATGAGTCAGATAAGGGCTCTTACCTTTCACACACAGACACTGAGAGAGAACAGATAAAGATAATGATCAAGGCAAGCCAATGTATTTTTCAATCATGAGAGACAGAAGGTAGATATAAGGTTAATTAAAGTATCCGGTGGTACTGTATTAGGTGTGAAAAAAACTGAAAACAAGTAGAGATAATACCTTTGAAGAGCTACTTTAGTGTTTTTATAAAGTGCTCTCTAAAGTATAGTTAGGTAGGGCCAGATAAGAAAAAGATCTTTATTAAACTTTTACTTTGCACGAAAACAACGGATTATTATTTAATCATGCCCCAGGCAGTTTGAGAAAAATGCATTGACTTTAGAGTCTCCAATCAGACATACCATACTTGCAGCTTGATAGTGGAAGGTGTTTAGAAAGTGTATTTGTGTACATTGCTAGCAGCACATGTTACACCACTGCATGAGACTAATGTGTGTTTCAAAACGTTTTTAATTTGGTACTTCCCCCTGGGTGGCTTTTACTCAGAGACAATACATCATTCAGGGGTGGAGACATCTGTAGCTAATACAGTCTGAGAAATTCATTAAAAAAAAACATATTAAAATGCACAGTATGAGTGTAATAAAGGTCTTCTAAAGCCCATTTAGAGAGCCCTTTATAAGACCACAACATTGTTTTTTTAAATTCATGAGCAACATTAAATTGCAAGCTTTCAGTATTTAGTACTTGCAGAGTAATCCTACTAACTAGCTATATAGTGTAAAATGAAGAATAAAAATAAAAAAGAGGTGGGTGGGAGAAAGGGGGATAGCAAAATGATTTGATTGACTGGTTGGACAATTATACCAGAATTGTGAGTTACTTATGTGTTCCAAAACTTGTCATAAAAAGCAATACAAATTTAATGAGACAAAAATAATGCTGTGATTCACATGCCTTCAAAACACTGAAATGCTTTTGAACCTTTATGGTACTTTCTTTCTGAGATATAAATTTGAGATCTATGACACCTACATGAATGTGCTCAAGGCAATTATTATCAGGTAGCCAACCCAGTGCTGAACTCTATCTTATTAAAATAACGGGGGACACAAGACAGGGATGCTCACTGTCATTAGCACCCTTACCAGGGTGGTGGAAAATCAAATATACATAGGATATCTAACCAGGGTACTGAACAAATTTGTTGCCTATTTACAGATGAATGGCCGTTCTCCTTTTACAAGCCTGTAATCATGCAGTTCAACATATTTAACCCCTTGCAGAAATTATTGATAGTTGCTGGATTTCAGATTTATCATAAAAGTTGGGAGGGATTTCATTTTAACCAATAAATGAAAACTAAGCAATCAAAAAACTTGGATCTAGGCCCTTTGGCTAGTGCACGCTGTGAGCGCGCCCGTCATTGTGCGTCACAGCTGCATCTAGTGGTTGGAATGGGAACCGAGGGAGTGTGAATGCAGGGAGCTGTGACTTGTGAGTGGGGACAGGAGGGTGTGTATGAATGGAGGATTGTAGGGTACGTATGGCAGGAGAGTGAGTGTCTGTAACTGGTGTAGTGAATGTGGATATGGGAGAGTGATGGGAGGGAACAGGAGAATGTTAGGTGATTGAGGGCTATATATGACAGTGACGGTTGGAATGGGTTGACTGCATGACTGGGATGGTGTGACAAGTGGAAGTAGGAGGGGAGCTGAGGAGGGGGGGGGGCTTGGGTGGCCCTGGGTGGGGGCTGTAGGAGATCATAATGAGGGGGGGGGTTGCCCCCCCCACATCCCCATTATGATCTCCAACACCCCCACCCCGCAGGGCCACCCAAGCCCCCCCCCATTATGATCTCCTACACCCCACCCCCCAGGGCCACCCAAGCACCCCCCTCCCCCCCAGCGTCCCTCCTACACCCCCTCCTCCAAGGGCCACCCAAGCCCCCCCCAGCTTCCCTCCTACACCCCCACCCTACTGTCACACTGTCCTACTGTCTCTGTCAACACATCCCAATTCCACTTGTCACACCATCCCTGTCATGCAGTCACCCCATTCTAGCTGTCACTGTCACCCCCATTATGATCTCCAACACCCCCACCCCCATGGCCACCCAAACCCCTCCGTCCCCCCTATTATGATCTCCTACACCCCCATCCCCCAGGGCCAACCAAGCCCCCCCTCAACCCCCTCCTACACCCCCCAGGGCCACCCAAGCCCCCCTCACCCCCCAGCTCCCCTCCTACACCCCCACACTACTGTCACACTGTCCTACTGTCACACTGTCCTAATGTCACACTGTCAACACATCCCCATTCCACTTGTCACACCATCCCAGTCATGCAGTCACCCCATTCCAACTGTCACTGTCATACAGAGCCCTCAATCACCTAACACACTTTCATACAGACCCCCATTTCCACCTGTCACACACAGCTACACTCTCCAGACACAGTCCCTAGTTCCTCTCATCCTGTCATACTCCTCTCCACTGTCATATAACTGTCTTCCCCCATTTCTCCTGTTCCCTCCCATCACTCTCCCATATCCACATTCACTGCACCAGTTACAGACACTTACTCTCCTGCCATACGTACTCTACAATCCTCCACTCATACACACCCTCCTGTCCCCACTCACATGTCAGTCCCTCAGCTCCCTGCAGTCACACTCCCTCAGTTCCCATTCCACCCACTAGATGCCGCTGTGACGCGCGCGGTCGGGCGCGCAATCTCGGTGCTCGCTCACAGCGTGCGCTAGCCAAAGGGACTAGATCCAAAAAGTTTTGCACTACAGTGGTCCTTGGATTGGTTTTCAATTGTAGGGAACATGCTGAGAGCATTACAACAAAGTCAGCATGGTACACCACAGACATATTGATATTACAAAATCAAAATTTTCAGCCATACTCACTGCCAGAGGTCATACTTATGTCAGTTTACATATTTTCATAACTTAATTTGTAGAACAAGGGGTCGTCATTTCATAAATTATTAGCTTTTTTTCCCTGACCAAACCATTAAATTGGCCATTTCTGGTTACCTGGAAAATCACCAAAATTATGGGCACCATCAGATAGGAAATTGAAAATGATGTTGGAAAACTGTTTATAGTTTTAAAGTTGATCAATATATGGGTGTGTTCACTTACTGCTTGGACAGCTTTGGAAGCTCGAGCAGCTCTATAGATAATGAGGGATGAGGCATGGCCACACAGCTTCATGATGTACTTTATGTGGCCAGTAAACCAAGAAAATGTAGCAAGACTGAATCAGATCTCTCTGTGTATCTCATCAGCTACAGAGTATGAGGCTGCTTTATCACTAAGTAATCTTTACATTTGTTGAATAGTTGCTATCCAGTTCCCTGATTGTGACTCACTTACTACACTACGCTTTATTACTTTATATACTCCCATAAATTAACATTCATGTAAGAGATTGTGAGTTTGAATCTCAACTGTCTGCTAAGGCAACATTGATGGTAAAATAAATAACTACTTTATAATTTCATTTATAAAGAAATGCTTTTTTATTTAGACAGTTACATAGTAATTTAAGTTGAAAGAGACTTTTGGTCCATCAAGTTCAAGATTTTTAGATCTCCTCTGATCCTTGTAATATGTGGATTATTATTTTATTGATCCAGATGAAGCCAAAGAGAAAACAAACATTGTCAATTGTCTCAAGGGGGGGGGGGGGTTCCTTCCTGACCCCAGATACTGGCAATAGGATTACTCCCTGGATTAATACTCCTCCTTCTTTACTTATCCTGGATAGCCCCGGATGCCTTCTTTATTCAAAAATATGTCCAACCCTTTTATAAAGTTATCTCTTGAATCCTCTATCACAACCTCATTTGGTAGATAATTCCATAGTTCAACAACCCTTATTGTGAAGCACCTTTTTCTTTCTTTAAGTTGGAATCTTTTTACTTCTAACCTCAATGGATGTTCTGTTGTCAATTAAAAACCTCTTGGCACAAAAAGTTCCCTTGAGAAAGCCTTTTATTGACCCTGGATATATTTATATAAGGTAATTATGTCCCCTCTTAGGTTCCTTTTTTCTAGAGAAAATAAGTTTAAGTTGGTTAGTCTTTCTTCATAACTTAGCCCCTCCATTCCCCTTATTAGTTTTGTAGCCCTTTCTCTGTACCTTTTCCAGCTCTAAAATGTCCTTTTTATGAAGTGGTGCTTAAAATTGTATTCCATATTTCAAATGAGGGCGTACTAGAGATTTGTATAGTGGCAGAATTATATTTGCTTCCCTTGCTTCTATAACGTTCTTAATACATGCTAATATTTTATTTGCCTTTGCAGGTGCTGCTTGGCATTGAGCACTGTTACACAGGTAGTTGATGCCCCTAGATTTGTTTCGTTTAGACCATATATTGCATGCCTATTTTTCTTTCACAAATGCATAACTTCTCCTTTATTTGTGTTAAATCTCATCTGACATTTACAGCCACATTAAATTCGAGCACCGTAAGTGCAACGTGAGACCCGCAAAGGCTGCAGGCTTGAAATTGGTCCGAGTTACTGTGCTATTAAATTCGAACGGGCTGCGAGTTACAAGCATGAGACGCAAACCCATAAACCATTTGTCGGCCATCGGATTTGCGGCATTGTAGATGATCAATTAAGCAAAACCATAGTTACGGGTTTAGATGGAGATAATGGAAACAGAGATCATCATAATTGCGTCACATAAAAATTTAGGTTGGATTTCAAAGTCTTACAGGGTTCAATTACGATTTAGGATCGGACCCACATTCCAGATGTAATGAAAAATTAATAAAGCCGTAAATATGATATTCTATTACATGCGTTGATTGCCGGGATCGATATAACACAAAATGTAAACATGAAATCAAGTATTTTCGTGTTCCGATTTGCGGGCTTGAGAATGTTGTGCTATTAATTCTAAGACCTAATACTTTCTCTTTTAATATATTTACAGTAGTGTGGTGATATTTGTGCTATGGATTGGACTTTAACCTCCTTGCAAGTCCTCTACAACACTTGTTGGGCTTTGGGCTACATTTGCGTGTTACGGCTTGCTTGTGAGTGACTTTGTTGCAATTTAATAGCATGATTGGAGCTGTAGCGGTTACGGGCTTGACAGATGCAAAGTTCAACGTTTCTCATCCTGTAGGCTTTTTTCGCACCAAATCCGGAGATCGGCAACGGCCTGCATTACAGAGCTAATATATTAGTCGTAGGTCTTACTGTCTACAACACGAGCTACGGTGTTACACGTAGCCCAAATAACATAAAGCTGTTGCCCATTCTTCTAATTCCCCTTTGCAGGGAAAGTACTTTGTTTTCTAATTTAGTTACCTTGCACAACTAAGTATCATCAGCAAAAATTGAGACAATACTTTTAAGTCTTACTTCTAAGTCATTAATAAATATGTTAAAAAAGAGAGGACCTAATATTGAACCACAAGGAATCCCACATTATTCCAATGTGAGTATGTTCTATTTACAACTACCTTTTGTTTCCTGTCTTTTAGTCAGTTTTCTATCCATGCACACATATTTACTGCAATTCCTGTATCCCTTACATTGTGCAAAAGCCTCCTTTGTGGCACTGTATCAAAAGCATTAGCTTTTGATATAGTGCCACATGGGATTAAAAAAAACAACTTATTTCCTCATAGAAACTAATTAGATTTGTTTGACATTACCTATCCTTCATAAATCTGTGGTGACTCCTACTTATCTTATTCACATGGAGAAATTGCAGTATACTATACGTTATGAAACATTCTAAAAGTTTCCCCACTACATAAGTGAGGCTTACTGGACTATAGTTCACTGGGTTTGCTCTTGATCCCTTCTTAAATAAATGTATGTCATATGCTTTTACAGAACCAAGTTCCCTCAGTACCCTTGGATGTATTCCATCAGGATCTGGTACTTTATTAACATTTACTTTTTCCAGTCTCTTTTGGATTTCTTCCTGTTAACCAATTATTTGGTGAAGGTTGTGTAGCCTCATTTTGTTGCTCTATCCCAATCACTGGTACCTACCTCCCTTGTGTATACCAAAGAAAATAACTTATTTAGCTTGTCTGCCTTTTCCTGGCCTGTTTCACATTGTAATGTTTCTATAGTTTCCTTCCTGACCTTCTTCCTATTAATATATTAGAAAAAAATGTAATGCAATTAACTTTTCATTTTCTATCTAAGCCAGTCTAATAGCTCTTTTGCAAGCCTTGTTGATTTCCTTATACCTACATAAAGCTGCCTCTGTTACCCCTTCCTTGTATAATTTAAATGCCTTTTATGCTTTATTTTAATCTTTAACTCATTGTTAAGCCACATGGGTTGTGCTTTACTCTTTTTATTTTCACATGGTATATGCTGATATATATGTATATTTAATAAGGCTTTAAATATAGTGCATTTATTTTCAGTACTTTTACCTGTCAGGGCTTTGTGCCAGTCTATATGTTGTATTGCAGCCCATTAAAATTTGTCATTTTAAAATTAAGAGTTTTGTTGGCCCCTTATAACTTTGTTTTTTGGAACTCTATTCCAAATGAGACTGTGTTTTGATCACTGTTCCCTAAGGATTCCCCTACTTCAACATTTGAAATTATATCAATATTATTCATGATGACTAAATCCAAGATAGCCTCATTAGTAAAGTAAACTAATTTACACAAACTACAACTAGTTAAGTCATAAAGAAATACAATTAGAAAACCACATATATTATTTGTTCATCATAGAACATTACATGGCTCAAAAATGTCCATTGTACAACAGATAAAGCTGTCCATGCTTATGTTGCATACTATTTAAGAAATATTATATGATTCATTTATAGACTAGGAAAAAGTTCAGAAGAACTTTTAGATTACTTCAGCAGTTGAATAAAGGACCACTGCACAAAGAAAATTAATACATATGTTTGAAACTAAGAGAATATTTAAGCACGAGAAAAGTCACACAGCTAGTTTTTTATTCTGATGCCTGTGTTGGGCCCTGGGGAAATCCATGATACACTGGTAGAAGTTGCATGTGTGAAAGGGCGTTTACATTTATAGTTGCATTGCCTGAAGCAAGGAGTCTACTTCTGGGCCAGTGAGGGGAAGTGTCAATTTCAGTGTTATCCCATTATCTTAACATGGGCTCTCTTTTCCCTGCTTCCCCACCCTCTCTCCACTGACTCCACACACCTTCTTGATTGAGCTCTCAGGATGTGATGTAACAAACATAAAATTGATTCCTATATTCAAAAACAGAGTAAAATATTTAGATATTCACCCCCAAAAATGTTTCATCCCTTACACAGCTGCTAAGATTGTTAGTTTGATACATACTTGACAAACAAAGTATCTTTATTCCTGAACTTCAGTGGTCCTTTAAATAGGAAAACAAACTTTTGGGCTAAAAAAATATATTACAAAACATAGATTCAATATCCAATACCACAAATCATGTTTAAAACAAAAATAGCAGCCTTCACTTTTTGCCAATAAAGATATTGCCTTCATTGCTTTCCACGAAAACTATAGTTTTCCGTAACATAACAATATATCATATTAATGGAGTGACAGAATGAGTGTATATAGTCTCAGTCTTTAAAATGGTTGAATTTGTGTGTTATTTCCTTCTTATTGTGCTTCTTCAGCACCCTCCTGCCATCAAGTGGCAACAGATATATATCTCAAGCACAAATTGTGTTTACAAAGTTTAAAAAATAAATATAATCTTTAATTATTTATAACTGTTGCATTCACTTTTACTTTAATGACAGCACATATTTTGCCTGGGAGGAATGGTCAGAACAATGATGTCCCAAATTAAAGTGATTAAGAAATATTTCTGTTCAGTTCTACAACTGTGATAACTTCAAAGCTTTATTAGTAAATGAAGTAGGTCTTCGGTTTTGAGTTTATATGGAGACTTTTGCAAAATTTAGCCTTTGTACACATCAATTTAATTCTGTGTCTTAGTGACCCAATGGCTTTTTCCACATGAAAATGCCATAAATATTGAAAAAATGTTTGCTGAATTTCAGCAAATGGAAATCCTTCACAAAAGGTCACGGATGTTGAAATATGTTTCAGCTCTTGTTGAATAGGACCCATTCGGGTGCAACTGTAGTGTAACAGATTTGAACATAGTTAATCATGGCAGTGCTGGTCTTTTGACAGCAGGAGTATGTGGTTAGTGACTGAACTCACTGCCAATCACACACAAACCTACTTCCCAATACTTATACTTCAAGCATCCATTTGCAATGAAATCTCTATAGGCCCCACATAAATTAAATGTCTCTCACTTACCTTCCTCCCCTTCTCGTTGTCTGGCAGGTAACAGTGCCGTGGGAATCCTCTAGCTGTAAACTTCCTTCCAGGATTGGGATGCTCAGGCCCCTGAGAAGAAGAGGCAAACTTATCAGTGCCCAGTAGAAGATCAGGCCCATAAGACCTAGTTCTGTTCTATAAATCACAATTTATTCCATTCTTAGATGTGTTAAGAAATTTAAGTGCATAAGAGAGTGAACCCTTCTGGTTGTTACCTGTATGCCGCTGGGGATGTCATAGACAATGCGAATGGTCTTACACTCGGGGTACCCGGGCAGGGAGTGAGGGATGCAGTGGAATTCCATCTTCCCTGGAGGCTGTGTGCCTGTCTTCTCTCCATAAATTGCTTTACATGTGGGGCACTGCAAGCTGCCATCCTAACAGGAGAAATCATGCACAGGTGTATATGTTTTTACATGCGGATGCAGCCCTGTCTGTAAGAAAACTAAGAGGATTTCTCTTAGGCTGAATCTCCAATGAGACCTGTACGGTCAAGGCCTGGCATTAATCAAGGTAAAATAGAACATGGTTCCCACTTTTCACATCTCTCATCTCTACCACACAAATCCTCTCTGACTCTACTTACTCAGTCATTTTTTAACCCCTCCACTCACTCTGTCTCCTACACCTTTGTTCTTCTTTCCTACTTTCACATAGCTTAGTTCTCTCTGTTCCACACACACACAGTCTATGTCCCCCCTTTGCACTCTCTCAATCCCTCTTTCTGGAAATATTCTTCCTTTGCCCTTTCACTCGCTCTATCCACCTTTAGTTTCTCCCAATCCCCTCTATGTTTCCTATTCCAGTTCCCCATATTCATACATTCTCTTCTGCTCTTTACCCTCTTTCTCTCTCTCTCAACATCATGTATAGCTTTTCCTGTATATCTATTTATTACAGAGAGCAAAAAATCCCATACATGTGTATTATAATTCCGTGAAAGTTTCTAATGCACTGAAGATGTTACTTTCTTTTTATGTACATAACACATACTTTAACTTATTGTTCCTTTATTTCTCTCTATACAGTAGGTGTCCTAAATTGTGCAGATCCATCCTATGTTATGCATGAAAGCTATTTCAACAACAGACATATGCTAAAAGTAACCATGTTGGAAGTGCTATTGGATTAAAGAGGGAACATGCATTGTAGACTCATTTGTATGTTACCACCCATTGCAGTGCAAAAACTGTATTTCTTGAAATTCTGAACAGGAAAAATGTTTTTTTTTATTATTTTTAGATGTCAAAATGTGAACACAAATGTAATTTGTTTTCTATATACAGTAGACACATTGTTCTTGAATATGGGTACGAGGAGCTCCGCTCTCTAAGAAACCTGATCTATCTATATTCAAGTAAACTCTTCTATAAATAGTTATCAGTACATATTTTCGGTGTATATTTTCTTATTTCCTCACCTTATTGCCATTATTATACATGGCCACCAGGCACAGTATGTGGTACATATGATTACACTTTCCCAGCTTCCCCACCAGCTCGGCACGTACTCCTCTATGACTGAGGACACCTTCATAACCAGATGCCGTGACCAGTCGCTCCATGCAGATAGTACAGTCCTACAAGAGACAGTCAAGGCAATGGTCATTATCAGTAGGTGAGGCTATAATAACAAATTAAGACTAGCACACATATTCCTATATATTCAAACTGGCAGAAAAAACAAACAAGCTTGCATTTGGAAGTGGTCTACACGTATCGCAAAAGCAGTCTCTCAAAATAATATTCACTGGAATGTGCCCACACCATTTCATTTGTCTGTGGAATTCTGCCCCCTTTTCCATGCCCTGCCCTGGATATACTCACCTCATCTGGGGGTGACTTCACTTTCTGTATATATCTACGAACCACCTCTTCTGGGTTCTTACCTGTGAGGAGCAAATATACTTTAAATACACAGTTTTCACCATAGTATTCACCATATTATTTATCCCCTCAATAAATCTCTCATTGTGTAGTGGCAGTCTTTTAATTGCAATTCAAACAATTTATTTTTCATTTTAATATTAACTTATGGTATATGCAGCAGATAAAGTGCAAACATGCATTTTAAAAGGTAAATAAAAATAAAAAAAAGTAGATAGGTTAATTTTGCTTTGAGCTGTCATTTTTTATATAAATTTTCTTATATACAAACTGCTGAGGCCATCTACCAAACTGTATGCTAATATTCCAGCTGCCAATCTGATTACCGTGAACTCCATAGATCATGCTCTATCCTACTGCTTTGTTTTTGTATTGTGAAGAGACGTTGTAGATTAAAACTGTCTTCAAGTTAAGTTTTCGATACTGTAATGCACTTAATAATGAAAATGTGAGTTTGATTTAAATATTTATTACAAAGTCATATATTTATGCTGATATTTAGTACTGCCACTAACATCCTTTTCTACTTCCCATACCACTCTGTAGGATGTCGCTCTCTCAACAGTCTTTCAGCTTCCCATTCTCCTTCGATGTAGTGTAGCTCCACTGATTTACTTTCTACTTCTCCTTTAGACTCTACAAATTGCTGCTCTACTACCACCTTTACTGCTTCCCATTCCCTCTATTGATAATATTATTCCGTACTCTTTTTCAGATGCTTTTTCTTGGTTTTCCTGCAGATTCCACTAATGCCACTGACTGGTTTGATGTCTTCCTTGCTTACAGGAGGTGGATGCAGGATAGGCTTCGGGGCTCTGGTGAGGCAAACAGGCAGCCCAGCTGCACACATCAAAATACCCGTCATCCCTTGAGATAAGAAAAAGAGAATTAAGAAGATAAATTACCATAAAACAATAAAAAATTGTCTTATTTGTCCTTGTTATAGAGTTTATAGTTATCCTAACTTATAGATTAATGTAAGTATATTGTTAATTATACTTATTATTCATATTTGGTGTGCATTTTCAATATGTAGTTACATTTTTCTAAATGTGTTAAATAGAACTAGTAAAAGAAACACAATGAAGTATATTAATTATGCTATTTTAGTGGTTGTTAAGGCTGCAATGGCAATTTTACCCAAGGGAAGTAAACATCATCGCTTTCACTGAAGCACATTGTAGCATGTGATGATTCGTGAATCTATGGGTATCCATCCACTATAATAGCTATGAGCTTGTGAGTAATGCCTGTGAGGTGCGTTCTATGCAGGCGTTACTCGCAAGTTATTACCGATAAATAATGGCAAATTGCGCAATTGTTGCCCATTATCAATTAAAACAAGGCATAAATACAGTATCAGATTGTTAATACTGCATGCTCAGTTGCGGTTGGTTTAGGAGGGGTTAACTAACAGTTAGAATGTTGTGATGTCATCAATAACTGCCATGAAAAGAGTCAGTGTTCCAGTGGATTTGTGCTCCAGACTTGATAAAGTGAGGTTAACAGATATTACTGTCTATGCCTATGGATGAATATGCCTATGGATAAATAAGATAAGAGCTGCCCTGGTTCTATACAACTAGTGAAGTGGATGTTATGATGCCTTGCAGATTAAATTTTTTATATGATTGTATTGGCAGTTTATACAAAATCCAGAAGACACACAAACTATTACAACATTTTATCAGTTCAAATTTAAATATATGTCCATTTGACCTGGTATGGATTTCAACAGCAATAAAAGCAGTTCTAGCACAGCTTGTCTAGATGTGGTATCCTGTGTTCCTGATTTAGTATGCTGATCCTGTGTTCATATTTTTAAATGTTGCTTCCTAGGAAGGGGATTTTAGAGACATCAGCTGTCTTGGTGAAGGGACCAAAAAGAACCTGAAAGATCTACTGGGTAGGTTTGGCCATAACAGCCTTATCAAGTCCCACTGAAGAAAGCAGATCTCCACAGTGTATAACTAAGATTATTATGTTAAACAAACACAAACCACTTGAAGCCCAATAAGAACAACACTATCATGATAATGTTATAAACTCTTCAGGAATTGATCTGAAAATGAACAAAACAGTAGATAATACACATCTGTTTAAATGTATTTTACCATTAGAATTTTGTTTTACAAAAGTGATTAATGTAAAGATTACTTTTATGTTTCCCTTTAACTCTGGGTTTGTGGGACTTTATAACCAGCTAAGAAGTGACCATATGAACTCCTGGGAGTCTTTTTCTGGAACAGGTCTTGATGCCACTAACCTGCCAGGGCTGGATGCACAGGGCCTGTGCCATTCAGGTTCTTCACAGGGAGAGCTGGGACCCTGAGGGAAATTACATATTTAGTAAACAGAAGCAATGCAAATATAACAGTGCTATCCACACATAACAATCTATCATTAACTTGTCCCACACTAATTAAATGCAAATTTAAAAAGTGGTAAATGATGAGAGCTACTGGCAAGCCTCTCAATGCCTATATTATTCTATGGGAAGGTGCTAAGCTTTGACATTCCAAATATTTTTCCAAAACGTCACCCTATGATACATTTACTAATCTATCTTCTTCTATGGTATATTCCTATAAAATGAAAAATCCAATGTAATCAGTTCCGGTAATAAACATTTTTACCTGTTACAGGTTATAAATGAACTACAGTCATATAATTGTATAGCATATGCTATTTATCCATTATTCTACATCAAAACTAAAACTAATGCCATAACTAACAAAAAATAAAAATTAAATACAACAGTGAACAAACTAAATATTATCCCATCTATTCAAACTCGTAATAAGCCCCACATTTTAATTTACAATTGAAAAAGTAAATTCATGTTTTTATTTATTTTATTCTTATAAGATTGGTCATTTACTGTAAAAATTAGATGTTTGTTGCACTCACGTGAGCCCTATGGCTCCCTCACCCTTTTGCTAAGCAGAGTATGTTTGGGTTTCTGTCTGCAGGTCTTGTGGCAAATGTTACCCTGAAGCCATAGAAAAAAAACCCTTTTTTTTAAACTAAACCATCTATCTGGTAAGAATAAGATAAATAGTAAAATACATTTAAACATAAACTGTAGAAACCTAGACTGAGATACAAATAATGTAAGTGTTCTTTTATCACAGGGCCCTAGTAGAGTGATAGACCAAAGTCAGTCAGTCCAACATCTGAGCAATTTCTTCTTTGGACTCTATTCTTATCCTTTGCTTGAAGCTGAAGATGATGTACCTCCTCTCAATACAACTCATGCTTCCCCATAAGTGTTAAGTATAATATGTTTTCCCAGAAGTGACTACCACATCCCTACTATGTGTTGTACAATGTACAAAAGGTTTCTTGAGACACTCCAAGATATTTGTAGTTGAGTTCAAGTGTATTGTCAGTGATTCTATCATTTGCACTGACTCACTCGAGCTCTAGCAATTAAATTCTTAAACACTGACCTGTTACAGTGTTTAGCTAAGAAAAACTAAGTTAAATTAACCTACAGTGATTAAATTCGATTGATCCTTCAATTTGTAATCATGTCTGTACTCACCTTCCGTACAGGGTTATCTTCATGCTGTGTTAGTCCCTATATACAGTATATACGCAGATACTGCCCTGCGAATATTGTACGAAACAGTCGGGTGTCTGTACTGACCAGTGTCTGAGCTGGATTTATACCTGTGTGTGATCCCTTCGCCCCCTCGCTGTGACATCACACAATGCGTAAAGGGATATTCCTAACAAAGACACCACCTGCTCACCCCATTGATAAACAAGGATTATGGGAGATTAAGAGCTGAAGGTTGGATCTCAGACACGTAAGAGATACATGCAGCTATTAATATACACACACATATGGACTAGTGCCGGAAACAGCACTGTGGGTCAGAAATCAGGAAATTACTCCAACAATAAACATTGTGCAAAATACTCTATATAGTGAATGCCAGAGAGGCCTTGCAAGGTGTCTGTAGGTCTGGGTATTAATGCTGTGGAGGAAAAAAATATTAAGCTAAACTCATAATAATAAATCAATAAATAGTATTGCATACTGTATGAATTACTCCACTTCAAAGATAACTAGACTCACTCTTTACTCAAAGAGTTTGCTAGCACTATAATGCTTTTCTTTTTCATGATAGTTTAGCAGCTAACAGGATTGAGTATAGGAAGTGATAGTAACTTCACATCACTTTTATAGCACTGACACCATGTGTGGCGATCCAGGGGTAAGGGCTATTACTGCCCAGGGCCCCCTGCTATAGACTACAGGTTAACTACCCACAAGGACCATTGGGTTCTTGTAAATCTCTGCACCAGCACCCTGACATCTGGCTTCTGTATCAGCCAGAGTCTCTCCGTCAGGATTCAGCACTTCCAGGAGTCTCAGTAACCTTCCTGTTGTAGTGACCAGAACAAATTACTTGCAAGGTTGAAGAGCAAACCTCCAATACACACATGTCGTCTCTAGCTGTTTAGCACATCAGAAATGTAACTAGCTTATCTGGCAAACAATGGTACAAAACAGATTACAGTACAATTACTGGTTCCTGTCTGTCTCATTGTAGACCAATTTTGTTTAACTATTTCATGACCATTTAGTTAGTTTAAACACAAGCAGAACACAGAAATATAATATGGGAAATTACATATAGTATACAGGAAAAGGCAGAGACATATGCCAAAAGACCACATGAAGCATGGTAGTACACTATGGACCTATGTTTTGGGGCTATTCACCCCTCCAACCACCTTTCCCATGTGGCAATATAATTCCCCTACCCATTTTCCAATCGGCGGTATGTCCTCTATGGTGGCTAAATGCACCAGGACATGTCTGTGACATTACTCTCCCCTTCCAGACAGCAATTCTGGGTCTATGATCCTTAACGGATGATAGTCTTGAACTGCAGCCCATAGCCCAAGTCCAAGTCTCCATCCAAATAAGAAAAAATGTTGGCCCAAGTGGCCATTGCATAATTCCCATTGCATCTTCTCCTCCTGGGGGGGGGGGGGGGGGGGTAGTAGGTTGGCCTGGTCTGTGGGTGGTTGCCCACCTTTCAGGAAAATGTCCACAGTCTCTAACCCCAATTTCTGTAGGGTCTTGGGAACATAATCCGGTTGCACAGTCCTTCCATGAGATAACTTGGTTATCAGCCACTTCTCAGCCACCCTCCCTTCGTTTCCTTCACAACATCTGGGAACCCAATCCTCAGGGTCCCAGGAGGCAACCCAGCCCAACCCCATCTCCATTCCTTTCAATAACCCACCACCCCACATTGCTGGCATCAATCTTGGAGACACATCCAGGGTCTCAGGAACTAGGATCTCGTCCAGGGGCATACTGCTACCCCTTTGGCCATAGGCAGGTAGTGGCTCTGGGGTATCCCATCTAGGGAGCAGCTCAGGCCGGGGTAAAAAGTACTTCCCCGCTGGCACAAACTCCTTAGGGTTAGTTGTCAAGGCAGGATTGAGGAAACACAGAGCAGGACTCAGGAGTAGGGTCTCTGAATTGAGACTCTTCCCTGGCTGAGGCTCACCTGGTGTAGCAGATTTCGCTGGGGTTAGTAGCTCCTTAGAGTGAGAATCCTCAAGGGCTGGTAAGGTTGGGATCACCTCCTTAGCTAGGGTACCATGGGCCGCTTGCCCATATCCTTTAACTCTGGGGCTGCCTGGACTGAAGCTGTCCCGATCAGTCCTGCTGGCAACTCTGCAGTGCTTGGGAATGGAGCCTTAACTTGCTCCTCCCTCAGCGTCTCATACCCCGATCTGGCATCACACTCTCCATGACTGTCATCCTTGGCATCTCCACCTGTTTACTAACCACCTGGACATCAGCGGTCTGTGGTTCAAGGCAGGTAACAGTCCATGAGTAGTTGGGCAGACTCTGAAGGTTTGCACCCTCCTCTGCCAACTGTTCAGTCTCCAGCTCCTTGCCCGTAGATAGCGGCCAGAATCTCTATGGTTGCTAGCCATCTCCCGGTGGCTGGTGCTGCTTACCACTGTTGCCCGGTTTTGTATCAGGATCTGGACTGGTAAGTTCCCAGCAGTCTCTCTGATCTTGCCTGTTCTGTAGCAGTTAGATCTCCAGGTACCTTCTGGTTTCCATTCTCCACCTAATAGGGGTGTAGCCAACAGTCCATTTCCTATGGTAGTGTATCCTCTGCTAGCTCAGCTCCAAGGTTCTCAAGCCGTTCTGCTATCTTCTCATCCGGCTGGAGCCCAAGGGAAGCCATCCGCTGATTTAGAAGAGCTGTCCACCTATACTCTTCTGTGGCAATCCGTTGCCTTCGCCGCTCCAGCATACAGGTTACTAGGCTCCTTTTCTCCCTGATCACCTCCACTATGCAGGCCTCCATGTGGTCCATGATCTCATTTATCCAGTGCTGGCCTTCCTTGAACTTTGACCTGGATTTCAAGGATTGTCAAAATCGCCAATAGGTTTCTGCATGCCTGCCAAGCCGCCAAAGTACTGGACTTCAAAACTGCATAGATCACAATATCCCATCCTTGCTGCTGGTTCTTGCACTGAGATCCCAACACTGCCAACCAGTTGTGACCATCCAGGGGTAGGGGCTATTACTGCCCAGGTGGGTTCTTGGAAATCTCTGCACCAGCACCCTGATATCTGACTTCTGTATCAGTCAGGGTCTCTCCATCAGGAATCAGCACTTCTAGGAGTCTCAGTAACCTTCCTGTGGTAGTGACCAGAACAAGTTACTTGCAGGGTGGAGATAGGATCAGTATCGCAGCCACCAGGAGCAAATAAGATACATACCATTTCTATATGTCTCAGCAGTGAACTGATTTGTTTTTGGAATTTAAAACAATATTTATCATAGATACAGAGGGGGGTGTATACAACACACTAATGACAGCGAGTGGCAGACAAACACAGGAGATTGACTCGGGAACAATTGGCCATCCTACAATATCTGGCAAACAATGGGACAAAGTAGATTACAATACAATCACTGGTTCCTGTCTGTCTACAATGTCTTATTGTAGAATAGACCAATTTTGTTTAACTGTTTCATGACCATTTAGTTACAGTTTAAACATCACACAGAACACAGTAATATAATATGGGGAATATAATATACAGGATAAGGCAGAGACATATGCCATAAGACCATATGAAGCATAGTGGTACACAATGGCCCTATGTTTTGGGGCTATTCACCCCTCCACCCACCCTGCCCACATTTCACATATGGCAATATAATTCCCCTACCAATTTTCCAATGGGGCGGAATGTCCTTTATGGTGGCTCAATGCACCAGGACCCAGGCCCTGAACAGGGGTCCGTGACACCATGCATACAAAGTTACCCATGATTTTCATATATTACAAAGTACTGAACATTAAACATATAAGTTACACTGTGTACAGTGTAGGTATATACACAGCTTTAAAGTAAACAAGTTATACTATGTGGTGCAATGAAAACACTGCAGCTCCATATTAATACCATACTCTTGATGAATAATTAGAACAAAAAATAGCAAAATGTTTTTAGTAAGTTAAAAAAAAAAGCAACATGTCATTTAATTTTTATAGTGTGTAAATATATCCTGTCCTAAGCCTGTTCCAGATTCATCCTATGTTAAGATTACAGGGTAGAATATATTATTGGGAGCCTGGAGATTTATGGACAGGAAGGTAAACAGGAACAAGAGGAAAAAAGAAAAGAAATATAACGGGATAAAAAGATGGACAGATCAAGAAGAAATGTATGTTAACTGGGAAAGAGAGGTGAGGGGAAAAGAGAGGGAAAAGAGAGAATGAGTTAAAATGAGAAGAAATATGGATGTGAGGAACTCTGATCTCCTGCCATCTAGGACTTGACTTTTTTCCATTTGACAAGGGCTTGGATACTGAAATTAACTCTGTTTATTATATTAAGCAGCTTGCATATTTTATAAGATTTTACAATACCCAAACTCCTGTTCCACTTGACAAGACTAAGAAGATCGTTAATCTTATTAGAAAGCAAAGGAATTGTCCAGGCATCAAAATAATAGAGTTATTTTTTATTTACATTTTTAGAACTTTCTAAAAACTGTTTTACCTGTTATTAATTCTAGTTGTCCGTGGCCATGTGTAATATTAGACTGTGGGAGATTGTTATACATTACCAACCAAAAGTGGTTATGTGGACTCAATTTGGCCCTCATCTACAGAGGAAATCAATAATGAAGTAGTGGAGACCGATATCAGTAACTACCATACATAAAAATAAGATCTTTAAAAAAAAAGTACTTTTTTAAATAATTATTTAAGTAGGATAGTTACAGTTTTTTTGTGCTATATTTCTGATGTTATATTTTACAGTAGACTGAGATGGTCAGTTTCACCAGGATTACCCTAGTTAGTATTTCTCAGAGTCTAATAGCATTAACTGACCAGAGTATATAAATGTACAATATTGTTCATAAATGAATATGAATACAAAAATCTCACATCTCTCAATTTGCGGTCACACATTGTTCATGCCCTCACCCTTACCTCTCTCCTTAACTCTTCTTCTTATTTTTGCCATGACATTCACCTCTGTGTTTCCTACAACCTCCTCTTGCCTACTCTATTCATCCTCATCTCTTTTAGCCTTTGCCATCTATTCAACATTCATTCATATCTTTTCCTCATCAGCTATCATCACCCTTACAATCTTGTCATCTATCTTCCCACAATCATTTCCTTTAAAGTGACACGGGAGGTTCAAAATATGGTATTGTTTTAAACTATATGTGATAAGAAGCACTTTATCAACTGAATGTTATCTAAATACTGGATTTTCCTACTGTAAACTTATATTTAAGTTTGCAATTTTTACTTCTCATTCAACCTTTCTGATTCATCCACTAAGGATACTGTGGTATCTCTTGCAAATCATTGACAATAACTGCTGATAACTGAGTCTGTTGTCTTTAGTGTAAGCATGTGCACAACAAAATTCTGGGCATGCCCAGACTCCAGAGATATTACATATATTACTACCTGACATCTGAGCTCAAACTTTTCATTTGCAGATGGATTTACATTGGAGGCAACAGAGTCAGAGAATGGGGGTAATTAGTAATTATTGGCAATTTTCTCTCATTCTGTCATTAGTAAGAGATATAACACTATGTCGATGCAGCAGTGTCAGTGTTACAATTACCACAAGACATCATCCCGAGGCCCAGTAACCACAGTTATTAATGTTGCTAGCTTCTATATAATCTGAACATAAACTATACTGTATTAACCTACACTGGTCTATCCTAGAACTGCTGCAATACCTACTAAGATTGAGGATTTCTTAGACCTATATAGACTGCATGACTTCTGGGAAAATGCAGGCAATAATCTTGTTGTGGGTCAAACATTTCACAAAGTAGTTGCACTTTTTGTTTATGTGTTATTTTATGCCATTTATATCTTTTGCACTTCAGGGATTAACTGATTTCTCCATCAAGTTCCATAATTTAACTGTTGCAGCGCTATGACACACCATAAGTTAATTTAGTCAACAGGAAATCCTGACTTTGCTGTGTTTCCATAGTTTTAAACATATTGTTTAACTTTTGCAGAACTATTTTTTTCTTCATGCAAAAAACAACTATTTGTAATGTTTATTTTTATTCTTTTATATATATCATTGCAAACCAGTGTCCGTTATTATCATTTCTCAGTTTTAATACTGGAAAGTGAAGGAAGGGTCCTCAAGTAGAGAAAAGGAATAAGAATACAAATTAACATGCCTATTTACAGAGGAAGAGGTCATATGTGAACTCTTTAAAGTAAAAGTACGTAAGTCAGTGGGAACAGATGGGATAACCTCAAAGATATTAAAACAGATTACGCATGTCCTTGAAAAACCATTAATATAATTATTTAGTCAGTCACTATTTACAGGAATAGTGTCAGATTATTACGACTGCAAATGTCACTGCAAATTGCTGGATCTCATAGGTCGTGTTGAAACACACATAACAATGTTATGAAAATGTATCATGAGCTACATAACATATAATACAACCACATCTATACAGCACATAGTTATCATGGGAGTTTTTCTTATCATCATCACTACATGTGGAAGCTGCTATTAAACTTATACACATAAGCACACTAAATTACAATAAATATAATCAATGCCTCACACAACTATTTCTGAGGGGGATTTTATTTTTTCCACTACACTCTTCGTCTTAACCCTGTGGACCATCCCTCTAAATAAATAATCCTTTTTTTCATGTGGGAGGGGGGAGAGAGAGAAGTTGCACACCCTTGCAGTTATCAGAATGAGCTGGGAAAGGCTATTGAGGTAGGACTAAATAAATTAAAAGTATCCAGCCCTTACTGACAAACCAAAGCACCAGTTTATAAAAAGATGTGTATCCACTTTTAGCTAATATTACCCCATCACTGCAATAAAACAGATACTTGAGAAAGGGAGAAGTCATAATGCCCTTTGGTCTTGGGGACCCTTGTAATTATCTTTTATTAAAGTCACCATTACATTGCTTCACTTCGAGCCTCCAGCTGTCCATTAATCCTAAATCAGCCTTCCATTACGCATCTCCTCGATCATTTTGGCCATTTTTCACTAACCAAAGCAAGCTTGTCAGCTTTCAACAAGCACATCTTATTTCGGCCTGCATCAGCACTTCGTTTTGAGCCTCCAGCTTTTCATTAATCCTTAATCAGCCTTCATCATGCATTTTCTTGATAATTTTGGCCATTTTTAACTAAATAAAGCAATCCCGTCATACTTCAGCTAAGCAGCCAAGCCAAATTTTGGCCCACCCATCACTTCGCTTTGAGATTCCAGCTTTCTTTAGTCCTAAATCGCCTATTTTATATTCTATTTCCGCTTCACTTTGTGCTGATTTGGCCCAATCAGCCTCTCATCATTGTCCATTCCATCTGGCCTTCTAAGCAGGCCAGATTTTCCGTAGCATCCGGGCACACTTCTGCCCCCTCATTGCCGTACCGGACACATTTCTTTCACCTCTCTTTGTAAGAGAGGGGCCCGACCACAACTATGTGTTACACTGTGTGCTGTTTACTAAGTATATACATTACACTGTGCATTTCTATGTGTTACACTGTGTGTTGTTTACTAAGTATATACATTACACTGTGCATTTCTATGTGTTACACTGTGTGCTGTTTACTAAGTATATACATTACACTGTGCATTTCTATGTGTTACACTGTGTGTTGTTTACTAAGTATATACATTACACTGTGCATTTCTATGTGTTACACTGTGTGTTGTTTACTAAGTATACACATTACACTATGCATTTCTATGTGTTACACTGTGTGCTGTTTACTAAGTATATACATTACACTATGCATTTCTATGTGTTACACTGTGTGTTGTTTACTAAGTATATACATTACACTGTGCATTTCTATGTGTTACACTGTGTGTTGTTTACTAAGTATATACATTACACTGTGCATTTCTATGTGTTACACTGTGTGTTGTTTACTAAGTATATACATTACACTGTGCATTGCTATGTGTTACACTGTATGTTGTTTACTAAGTATATACATTACACTGTGCATTTCTATGTGTTACACTGTGTGTTGTTTACTAAGTATATACATTACACTATGCATTTCTATGTGTTACACTGTGTGCTGTTTACTAAGTATATACATTACACTGTGCATTTCTATGTGTTACACTGTGTGTTGTTTACTAAGTATATACATTACACTATGCATTTCTATGTGTTACACTGTGTGTTGTTTACTAAGTATATACATTACACTATGCATTTCTATGTGTTACACTGTGTGTTGTTTACTAAGTATATACATTACACTGTGCATTTCTATGTGTTACACTGTGTGTTGTTTACTAAGTATATACATTACACTGTGCATTTCTATGTGTTACACTGTGTGTTGTTTACTAAGTATATACATTACACTGTGCATTGCTATGTGTTACACTGTATGTTGTTTACTAAGTATATACATTACACTGTGCATTTCTATGTGTCACACTGTGTGTTGTTTAGTAAATATATAGGTTATACTGCTTAATAAATCGTATACATCTAGATTATAGTACATTTTGTACTGTGTGGATACAGGTTAATCTACAAATAATGTGCATGTAGGTTACCTGTGTTGTATAGTTTGTGGATAGGGCAAAATGCATAATACTGTGTAAATACATTCGTTTATACAGTCTGCTATTTGTGAGTATATATAGGTTCCCCTTCTGGATCGCTACCTTGTAGGGGTGAAGGAGCTTATGTACTTAAATGAAGTGGTGAGCTATACCATGTAGAGTCACCCAAGATGGATAGGTCATAGTAGAGAGGTCAGACAAATCAAGGTCGGCTGGAGAAGGATCTGGCAACCCACTCCAGTATCTATGCCATGAAAACCTTATGGATAGGCACAATCAGAGACTTAATTATTGTGCCTTGTGTGCTATGATCCATAGGGTCACGGCGAGCCGGACACAACTAAAAGACATAACATATACAGGTTACTTGTTGTTTGTTTATAGACTACGCTGTGTTTTATATATATACTAGCGACTTGCCCGTCAAAAAATGACGGTCAATAAAATATGAAGCCATGGGAATACTGTTTGAGACATAATTGAAACCGTTTTATACTGTGAGGACCTTCGGCGCTCATTGCGTGGCTCTCATGTCGTGTTCTTTTGGTCCTCTGAGAGAGATATATATTTCTATGTATATGTAGTTAAGTAATAATTAATGATTTATTCAAGTAATGAATTAAGTAATAATTAATTATTTCTGCAATAAATAAATATACTTTAATTATTTATATTTGATATATGCAGCGAGCAATAGGCTGAAGAGCTAACAATCTGTTTGTATTTTGCGTCTGCATACAATATACATTGTGAGTGTTAGTACCCTGCTTATAAAGTGTAATGAATGTTTGTAGTGTGCATTCTAAATAGGCTGCGTGCGCCAGGTAAAGCCATTGGTTTATTGTGTAAAGCGGCATTGTATAGTCGTAATGTTATTAATGTGTTATGAGTCTCGTGAGCATTTTCCCGCTTTTGTAATAGTGTATCTTGTAGGTCGTAGTGTGATGTGTAAAGTGCTACGCATTTTGCAGTGTTTTGCGCGGTCCAGGATCGTGTAGCCTAGTTTTCATTGTTTTCAGCCGCCATTCTTTTCCTTGCTTAGACGATTTTCGTGAGACGATTTTCGTCTAAATCAAGTTAAATTAGAGTTCCATGCTGTCTGTGATGTTTTTGTAATTTTTTTAGGTGTAGTTAGTGTGTTTTTTGGGTTTTTGGTTCGTCCGCTAATCTTGTAATTTTTTGCGTCTCATATATTTTTTTGCTGTCCCGCTAAGTGCTCCGAGTTTAGCGGCGCCTTCGGCGCTCATTGCCTAAATGCTCCGAGTTTAACGGCTCACGCCTTCGGCACTCATTGCCTAAGTGCTCCGAGTTTAACGGCTCTCCTCACTAAGTCATATGCACCCCGCAAACAGTGTGACAACGTCTCATAGTTAGACATTTATAATATGTGATATATATATTACTGTCAGTACTGTATAGCATTTCTATAGGTTGTACTATTCGCTGAATATTGTTTATATGATATACTGTTTGCTGAATAGTATATATGTGGGTTTTGCTGCGGGTTGTATAGTGTGTATATAGGTTACTCTATGTGCTGCATGACATGGTGATGGGGAGAGCTTGTTGCCTGCGGCCTTAGTGAGGATTCTGTTGCTATGAGCAGCACCTGAGCTCTGTTACCATGGTGACAGGGAGCAAACCTTAAGCACTGCAGCATCCATCTACATACAGTGTGTATGTGAGCAGGACAAAGCCGCTGAGCAGCAAAACCTCACCCCTTATTTTTCATGAGTCTCAATGTGCCATCAACCCCCTTTACAAACTATGGATAGAAAGGAAAGCACAAAGGCATATATTTTCTGCTCACAGTTCCCAAATATAATGTGTATGCTTTGTAAAATATGGGTTATAAGTTAACACAATTGTGAAAATGTATTAAACACTTTTCCCCTACTATTAAAATCAATGTTGATTTGTGAGAGAAACATTGTTGATATATTTATTTTATATCATAATCAGAATAAACCTATTTAAGACAATGATTACATTTATACCATCTGTTAACAATAGTTACATCTGTAAGAGTGATATTTGATTGAAGATTAAAGGTTTAACATCAGATTTTCAACAATCTCCATTGAAACCTGTGGATCTCTTTGGTGGCACAGCTTAGTAAGATTTAACCTTTTTATTCTGTGCTGATAATAAATGCTATTTTGTTTACTTCATGATGAGAGGAATGTCGGATCTTTCTGTTCCCTGTTTCTGTACACAGGTTATAGATGATTAGCATTCCTGCCGTGGTAAAAGCTACAAACTACATCTACAAATACAATTTCATACTGTTCCTGAATTGTATCTCCAATTTGAAGACTATCCATGCAAATTAGGGATACTAAGACTTATATACAATATCAGTTATTTTTGGCGGTTATATATTTAATGGTTTATTAAATAAACTTTCATCTGTTTATCTATGTTTAAATTATCTACTTAACCCTTGTATAAAGTCATTTTTTTCACATAAATAAGCATGCAACTCTTGGTCAAATTATAATGACATGGTAAAGTTCCTACTTGCTGACAAAATACAAATAAACATAAACACCACTAGTTTTTTTAAATAAACATAACAAATAAATATAAAAGAACTAGTTTTATTAAGCATTTTGAGAAAAAGTGTTAGATAATTGAGCTTGAAAGTTGGGTATTTTAAATAAAAATGACATGTCCTCCCTGCTAATGACTGTATCTCATGTAATTAATTCTCAATGTGGAGGGATAAACCAGTGGGTATACATTTGAGTAATGATACGATTTTAACTGAGATAATTATTATTAATCCACCAATGTCTACTCTTGTGGATTTCGATCCTCTCACAACTGAGAGAAATTATCATGTGATATAAAGTAATTAGGAGAGATGGATAATTTTTTCATTTAATTTATAAAATACCCAACTTTCAAGCTCAGTCACCATACTTTTCCTGTCAATTTAACAAAAGGTATGATAGAGAGAGGTAAGTTGAGAGAAAAAAAAGAAAGCAGGAAAAAAGAGAAAGAAAAGAAGATATAGGGGCAACCAAGAGTAGAAGAGTGGGGTAGAGAAAGACTGTAATGGGCTGAGAAAAGGGGTAATGTCAGAGGATAAAAGATGAACCACAAAGTTCAAGTGGGGGAGGGAATGTGAACACAAAGGAAAGTGACAGGGGGGAAAGGGAAGAATCAAATAAAAAATGGTATGATTGAGAAAGAATTATAAAAAAATGGTGTTGGAAGTAGGATGATTGTGAAATGGTGTAAAACTTTTGCTCGTACCCCTAGATTTTCCTCCACCATAAGCCATAGCCTTAAGGTACATTTGGGAAATTCAGGTCCCACTCCCCCATATGTGTGCATCTACACATGCTATAGTCATATACTCTGACGTACTTACCCTGGTGGGATAGCGGCCCTGCTGCTGCTCCCACTCATTCTTGGTGCCCCTGGTCTGTTAAGGTTGTTCTGTCCTGGGTATGGAGCTGCCCCTGGTACACTCTGACTACGAGAGAATCCAGTACCATTTCTAATAGTCCCTGTAGGACGTCCTCCTTCTCCTGCTCTGCCCCAGCCTGCTGCCCCACCACTGAATGTATTACTCTGCCTCAGCCCAGATGGATGTAAAGTGGGCGGAGGTGGGGGTGGCAAGGCGGGTGGAGGCCCAGTAGGAACCTTGACCTTTTGGGATGCAAGAATGGCATTTGAGGCTGCTCTTGTACTGTTGACCAAAAGGCACTGTGGGCAGGAACAGGGCAGCCCTGACCCAGAGCCTACAGGCCAGGACTGGGACTTAGGTATGGATCCCATAGTGAGGGGGTATGCCAGATCCATGCGTCTCCTAAGCCTGCGTTTTCGATGGGTCTGACGGTTGACCTGACACATGCTGTGGAAATGCACAAGGTAACAGAAACCCAGGGTGGTGAGGTCTAGCCAGGGGTGTTGCTTCTCATATGCGTTCTGGATAGCAATGCATATCTCTGTATCATAGGGTGTCCAAGAGCCTGTGTCATTCTCCCACTCCCACACAATGCCTTTTCCAGGGGCAGAGGATGGCTCAAAGAAGCTTCGTCTCACAGGACGGACAGTACCTAAAGAAAGAGGGAAAGGTGAGAGACAATTACTTATTATGTCTAGCCTTGCAAAACAAATGAGACAGATAAAGTACCATTTAAAACTGAAAAACTAATATATTTGCTATTAAATTTAATGAAAGTTTTATATATTTTCAGTGCAAGATAGTTTACTTCTATTTTTCCTTAAAACATACATGGTCACAAAATGAACTTAAAATTACAACTAATGTTTGTGCAAGTTATGCCACACAACCAAACAACACTCAATTCAGTTCCTATATGATTAAAATCCATGTTAATAATATATCAAATTTAATAATGCTATGCAATAGGTTTAATAGGTTAAACTATAATTGTCGTTCAATTCTGGTTAACATTTGTTGTTATTGTCACATACAAAAGAAACTATAACAAAATGAGTACATGAGGGAAGCACATTTCAGAGCTCTAATAAAACATTATCTGTGGTATAGGGTATCACACATAAGCAAAAAAAAGACTGTCTTTGCCTCACAACCACTAAAATTCCTCAATTATCTTAAACCGATTTCAAAACTTGGCTTAATCTTTTATATGCAATTATGCTTTACTTTGGGTGGACATTGTGCTATATTTGTTAACTTAATTTGGAGGTGATGTCACTGCAGATAAGACTTCAATTCAGTTATACTAAAAGGGTTGTCAAAATTAAGTGATGCTTATAATAGTATCAACTGGATCCACAAGGGATTGCAACGTACAATAGAAAACAAATGGCTCCCTACAGTAAAGTGTAATTGCATATACACTAAATGCATTTATTATTTTTATTTTCTAAAAAAAAACACTTTGTCCATAATCAAGACCAGATCTTCAACAAACAAAAAATAATAATAATATTTAAATATGGGGCTTCACTGATACTTGTATCCCTTTTCGTCTTTCCAACCACTCCAGAGCTTGTTTTGAATCATTTTAGTGGTTGGAAGGCATTGCTATTCTCTCCAGAAGCGAACAAGTTAACTAGATCTGGATCTCACTAGTACATTGTCATCAGCATGTTCCAACATCTTGTCTAGTGCCATGAGGGGGATGAACTGCAGAGACACAACAGGAACGATTCAATTATTTACTTGCACTGTCTTTTTTATTTCCAGTCCTAACAGTGTTTATACATAGAGAAGGCGCACTAGTTTTGTTCTTGTCTGTATGCTAATGTGTGGTTTTGATGCAGTATGTACAGTGTTTCTGTTGAGTATTGTGCACTGCATCAGAAACTGAACAGGATGTTTGGTGCAACAGTACATTGACACAACATATTGATGGAAAGCAAGATGTGGAAAAAATTGTGAGTGTTTTTTGTAAGGTGGGTACATTAAGAATAAGATCTTAGAGTGGTCACACATAAGCTACATAATTAAACATATAATATAAAGTCATTAAGAGAATTGGAGGAATTTTGGTGTAATTAATAAAATGCCCTGTTATGGTCCAGATTTCATAACTTTTAAGTGGTATATATCAGATATGATAATAATAATGATAAAACATATTGTATATTTTACCTTTTCCCTGTAGCTGCTTTATCATTACACAGTAATGCTCTACATTATTCTTCCTAATTTGATGCTGTACATCCATAGAGACATGTTCAAGTTAGCAGTGGATTTTAAAATGACTGGATTTAGAGATGGTTAACACTGCCTTGGATATAATGACGAAAGCTAATTTTAATTATTATTTAATATTTTATATGGTCCAATTGCTATAAGTAGACATGTAATCAGCCCTAAAGTTCTGATGAAACCAATCTTTTAGCAGTAAGAACCAGTATGCACACTGATATAATTGAATGTATCCCACTCCTGATACCCCTATAGCCCTACTGTTGTACTATAATTAAAGTGCTCAACTGAAAAACTAGACATGACACTGGGAAAGTGTTTCTAAAATGAAAAATTACAGAATATAATATTATAAGTATTATGTGTAATTACACTTTACGGTTTGTTTAGCTGCTTTCCCAATGGCTCAATATTGAGGCGTCTTGTACACCAAAAACAATTGCTAGGTTCTAGTCTTTAAATGAGAATAATGTAGATATGGGACTACTATTGCTTTTTGATTTACTGTTGGAAGTCTTTCCCAGGCATTTCCTGCACACAAAAAATATATTTTTCACAGCACTTCAAGGTTGTCCACACTTCATACCATGTCATCATTAGTATAGCCAGTGATATTTACAACCTATATATATTTATTACATAGTTACATAGTATTTAAGATTGAAAAAATACTTTCAGTCCATCAAGTTCGACCTTTTAAGATCTCCTCTGATCTGCAATATGCGGATTAACTATTAATTAATTAGTTGTTAATTAATTATTAATCAATTATTTAATTTTTAATTTTTAATTTTTTTTAATTATTAATTAATCTAGAGGAAGGCAAACAGAAAGAAAACGCAAGCGAGACTTAACCAATCGTCTCAAAGGGAAAAAAAAATTAAACAGATTAATTCCTTCCTGACCCCAGATACTGGCGATCGGATTTCTCCCTGGATCAATACTGTCTCTAATTATCCATGATAACCCTGAATTCCCTTTTTAATTAGAAATAAATCCAGTCTCCTTTTAAAGTTATCTAGTGATCATGGCAGGATGCAACATTATGACCAAGTTCTTTATGATCCGAAAATGAGGGCTGAGATCATTGTATATAATCCCCCAAAGTGGTGTCTTACAGGGAGAAGAAGTTAGTCTCAGCATATGCAGGATACCTGATATTGGAATGCCCATGTGGCACCTGAATGAGATTATTTCCCAAGAATCACAATATCTGTTTCACATGCTCTCCATCCTAACCCTATTTACTTACATGGAACCTAACCCATGACCAAGAGGAACTGGGGTTAGAGTTGGTCATGGCCGACAGAGAACTATTATGACAGAAACAGGGAACCCTAAGGAGTTTGAGTATGAACAAGATTCTGGGGTTACCAGGGTAGAATAAAAGTGTAGTGTCATATATCATATCAATAAATGGATACATTATACCTTTTACATAGAACATCCTATCACCATGTAGACAAACTGATATATAAGCATTTTATTAAAGTGTAAAAAGCATCTTTTGAGTCTGTATACATGCCTATTTGCAGGTCCCTTTTTTGTTTTTAAAAATGGATGCCAGGTTCAGCCAATCAAAGACTGCACCAGTTGAGTTATAGGCTTAAATGCTGATTTATATTATTGTAACATATGTAAGGTACTTTGCCCTGAAGCTTATACTGTACCTCCAATGGCACAGACTTCACTGGCAACATAAAGGGGAAAATAACAGATATATAAAAGCAGCATAACATGTGTAGGTTTCCAGTTACATAAAATTAAGCTTTTAAAAGCATTTGTACTCTTGCATTTTTTTTAAACTATTTTTAAACAAATTTAATTCTAACCTTGAGAAGGGCGCTCATAGCCGGATTCAATACAATATAAATTAAAACAGATGGTCTGATACAATGAAAAGAACATCAGGTCCCCATAATATTAATCTGTATTAAAGGAATACAAGGATGGTTCCAATTGTCACTGTGCTGTAAACTGCACATTTAAATAAGGTTTTGCAATTTATTATTTCTGAGCAAAAAATAAATCTAATGCCAGAAATGTTACTTTTAAGTTTTTTTTTACCTTTAATCATATCCAGAGATGCTTATCACTAGGTGATTCTCTTAACAGAAGAGCTGGTGTGGGGGGCATTATAGCAATGGGAATGGCTCTGATACAAGATTTTCAAAGTGGTGTCACTGGAATTGAATTAACTTTTTGCTGACAGCAATAAATTGCAAACTTGCTTATACAGACTAGAAGTTTACTGAATCAACTGGAACATCTTATTAATTCAATAAGAACTTAAGGGACAGCTGTGGTTATTTTTTTCTAAGTGGTATTTTGAATAACTAAGCTTCATGGGCAAAATCTTTTTAGAAAGTAAAAAAAAAAATACAACCTTTAAATGTTTCACATTTATATTCAATTATTATGTACTGTAGGCTTCCATTTTCTTTACCGAAACTGCTTCTGGCAAGCTTTATCTTAGAGCTTGTGAGAGCACTGAAAGTAATTATTGCCACATTCCTGTTATGCAAAAAGAGCTTCTTCTCTGCATTCAAAGTCTCATCCCACTTCATAAAGTAGGCTACTGGAAACTAAAATGGCAGATTGCACCAGGCAGCAAATTTGAATACAAAAGTAATGAGTTAGAGGTTGTATTAATATTTTAATAATATGCTCAATTCTCATTCTTTGCCATACCTCCTACACAAGCAGTATGGTTTGTGGTATGATTTTCCATTTTAGCCATCTTTATGTATACAGCAGGTCCTTACTGTATCTCACACATGCATCATATTTGCAGTGAAGACCATTCAATCCACTCTGTAAACCCACAAAACCCTTGTAAAGTTGTTTGCTATGCTGGACTGACAGCATAAATGCCTAGTTTGCTCCTGAGCTAATCGAGCGAACACTGTGGCTGTGAGGAGATGAGAAGGGGAATGTATCCTACTGATCCTCTTAAAGTACCACTGAAATGTCTTGGTTTATAGCATGAGGAATTTTTTTTCTAGAATGAAAAAAAATAAAAAATAAAAATAGTGCTTGGAAGCTTCACTGTTATTCTCTATTTCCTCTTTAATGAAAGGCACTGACATCTAAGTAAGACATGTTTCTTCAATCTTTACTGACCCATTTGTGCAACCCACTCTAACTTACTAACTGCAGTACACATGGCAATATAGGGATAGGAATGTCAATCATATCAAAGGCACATGGATGATGAAATATGTCTTTCTATTACACTATATAAGCAGTAGTTACTAGATGGTAATATTGGCCAGCGCGGAGGCAGCCCCAGGCCCTGGGTCTGATGCAGCACAGCGTGGGGGTGCTCCTAATTGGCTGGGAGAGTGGAGGAGGGACTTCCGCCCGTTTCGCGGGCTTCCTCCTTCACTCTGCACCGGCCATTGCCACGATTTTCCCTTCCTCCCTGCCCCAAGTTAGTTACGAAAGTTGGGTTGGTCTAAAAAAAAATAATATATATATATGTTTATATAGTTACTAGCGAATTGCCCGTCAAAAAATGACGGCAATGAAATTGTAAGTGAGCTAAGGGTGTTTGGTGTATGTAATGTGGCTGATGTAGCGTCGTTCGTTTTCTATGTCGTGCGAGTTTTTCGTAATATTCGTTTTCTATGTCGTGCAAGGTTTTCGGAATATCCGTAGCTGTTTGGTGGGCTTTTTCGGAATATCCGTAGCTGTTTGGTGGTGTTTTGCATGTTTATGGTAGTGTTTTGCATGTTTAGGGACCTTTAGCCTCGTTTTCGTTTTGTCGGCGGCCATTTTTTCTCTCGCTTAGGTGATTTTCGGGTCTCTAAACTCCGAAATATGTGGTTAAATGAAGTTGTAACTTCACTTCCAGAGGTCCCCGGTGTCCCCCCTTGCTGTGAGTAACCTTTTTATGTTTGTTGTTTGTATTTGTTGTGTTTGTAATGTTTTTGGTGTTGCGCGGGTTGCGTCCTTGTTTTCTAATCTCGTAGGTGTTTTTCGGCAAATCCGTAGGTGTTTGGTGGTGTTTTGCGTCTTTAGACTGCTGTAGCCTCGTTTTCGTTTTTTTCAGTGGCCATTTTTTCTCTCGCTTAGAGAATTTTATAGTGTCTAAACTCTTTTAATTTGATTTAAATTGAGGTGTAACTTTAGTTTTCGAGGTCCTTGATGCTCCCTCTTCCTGTAAGTAAGCTTTTTATGTATTTGTTGTTTGTATTTGTTGTATTTTTCATGTTTTGATGTGCGCGTGTTGCGTCCGTTTTTTGCGAGGTCGTAATGGGTCGTAACGTGTCTTGTATTTTGTTTGCATTACAACGTAAATTTTGCAAGGGTCGCAGTTGCTGGCAAGGAGCACCTTCGGCGCTCCTTGCCTGCAACTGCGACCCTCGTAAATTTTGCGAGGGTTGCAGTTGCTGGCAAGGAGCGCCCATGGCGCTCCTTGCCAGCAACTGCGAACCTCGCTTAGCAAGGGCCGCAGGCTCGCTACGAGAGCCCGCAAGCGTGAGCACCGGCTCGTATGCTCACAACTATATATGTGATATTTTCCTGTTATAGGAAAGGAATTGAGTAGGAAGTGTGTAATGTTGGCACGTTGTATCAAAAAATGTGCTTTCTTGTTTGTTTGATGTTGGTGCCTCACAGCGGGAGGTGAGTTGCCCAGCCCACTTGCTTAAGTGGGCATTGCCCTGCCTCATGGGTGTGCTTGGAAAAGCACTGGGTGGCCCTGGGCGCGGTCCCAGGGCGTGAGGTTACTGTCCTGGCCGGGCTCCTCCCCCATTATGTTAATTAAGGAATGTTATGTTAATTACGGTAATTATGTTTAAGTTATGGATTATGTTAATCCAGTTGGTTAATAAAGCTGTGGCCCGTGTTACTCCCAAATTGGTGTCAGTCGTTATTTCACAAGCTATTGGATCATGCTGGGGTCAAGTCCTAACTCAGACAGCTTGGGCCACTATACACACTCACTCATAGTCAACGTGATTGTAGGTAAGAGCACTTACTATAATGAGGATGTGAAAATAGGTTACTGTATTATTAAAGGTGGCATAGTTTAAACTTTGGTTATTTCCCACAAGTGTCTTAAAGGGAATAATCCACAAATATGGACTCCAAGCAACTCTGCTGGCACATCATTTCAACATTTTGTTTTACTAAATATCACTACCAATGTGTCATACAAACTATGCTTACTGGATAGACACCATAACATTAGTTTTGGGAAACCATTATGGCAGTCACTAGCCCCAAAGAACCATTGACAACCCTTTATTCCTCTCTCTAAATGTTATACCACTGACTAAACTGATTAATCAAGAACATTTTAACAGCAACAAGATATTATGTCTCTGTTGCTCATTATTAATACCAACCCATGTAAAATGTATAGGATCTAATACATTTATTTGATGGAGGGACTAAGGGACCAGCACTGGCACACTTTTAAGACATTTACAAAATACAGAAACTTTAATGTTCAGCAATACAAGAAAAAAAACATAGTTTTTTGTAATCTTTAAATTGTATGGATAAATGAAAATGTGAATCTATGCTTTCTATATCATTACCATATAGCCTAAAAAAATTGTAAAAAGAAAAAAATGCTTCTTGTACAAAATAAAAAAGAATTTGAAATTACAATGTAATGCACCGAAGATCTGATTGGTAATTAGTATATGTATTATTGCTAGAATAATATTTGTATTGTCTATGATAAAGATGAATTTGTCCTATGCAAAATAGTAAAGCATGTGTGTGTCGTAATGGGATTTGTTTTGTGATTTTATCACTGTCCCTTTAAATGTGACTAACCATTGCATCTAATATAATAATTGGCTGAGCATTCACTTGGCCCACTGGGAACTGCAACAGAAAATCTTTGCTGAAGGGAACTGCACATGCTCACAATGATCCTTCACTCCCTCTGCTGTAGCATTTGGAGAAGGAACATGAAGGTGTTAGCTTGTCCATTCGAGGTCACCCCATACTGTAGCATGCAAAACACTTTCCAATGGGGAATAATACATCCCAATGACCTCAAAAACTGACAGTTAAATAACTAGATCAGCCTGCGTCCCATTGTGTTGTAAGTCTAATGCCCTAGTGTAAGAGGGATGTGCAACCTTTGGAACTAGCGAGACAAATCACATTACATTTCTGAGCCAGACATCTACATTATTTAAGAGAAATATGTTCTTAATCTAAAGCAAAAAATTATTGTTATTTATTTAAAGAGGCATTTCCAAATTAACAGCAATTTCTATTATATAAAATAATGCACCAACAAAAGCTCAAAATGTATATAAAAGTTATATTAGTCTGTCTCTTGCCTTTTATTATGTGTGTTGTAGAGGAGGTACATTGATGAGAGTTACAGATAACAAAGAAAATATGAAGCAAAGTCACTTGACACAACTTGATTACAATACTATAGAGAACCCTCTGTTTGACATCAGTGAAACTTACATATCCTTATAATTCATATATATTGACAGCAATCTTTAATGATACGTGATATATGTGCCATTTTCGTTGTATCTAATCTCAACAGCCTCTTTTTTACTAAATAATTTTGATAACTATACAGCAGAACATTCAATTTTCATTAATAATTGTGCTGTCCTTACCTCAACCCTTGATATTGTTTCTTAATCACCAAACTGTATTTAATATTCAAGTTAAGGATATCACTAATGTTGAACATGCTTAATCTCTAAAGTGACATGGCTTATTTTAGTATGGATGATTGGGTAGTGGGTCATGCCATGACTGGGAAGACCTGCTGCTCAAGGAGTTGCTTGCTTAGAAAGACCTCAGTAAATATGCCATTTGTGCAAGGTGGTGTAAAATGCATGTACAACATGGATTTAAAATGCTAAAATAGTTTATTAATGCAGCAGATAGAGAGAGAGAGAGAGAGAGAGAGAGAGAGAGAGAGAGAGAGATGGAACAGCCTTATATTCACCTGGCTGGCAGTGAACATTGTTATAATATATTTCCCAATGAATGTGCGGTGTACATGGTGTAGTTAACCCTCGCAAGTGAGACCCTTTACAATGGTATTTTATTATTTGTATTTAGATGCAGAAATGCTTATGACCATTCACTGTAAGTGACGGACACACGCATCTCTGTCCAGCCATCTCAAGCCACATCTTTACAAAAATAGACACTTTAGGCTCATCCTCTCAGAGTGAATCACATGTCCTCAACAGTGTGCATGATAACATACAATTTGGAAATTTAGGTCACATCCATTCAGCCTTTTCATCTTTAAACACAGCACATCGAGACAGGCCTTAAAGTAACTCTGATAGACACTTACGCTGAAATCCAAGTATCCTGGCCTACACACAGGATGACACACTAGTAACACCAACAGTTTATTTAATCTGCCACACAAGTGAAAACTCCAAGGCCCATAAACCGCTTGCGCTGATTTGTCCTGTGCTATAAACCTGTTGATTTTTGTGGTTTAAAAATGCCATATTCCTTCCACTGCAAGGTGACACTATCCCTGCTTGGAATATATGTTTGTCATGGAATTGGGACACAATAAACAAACCCTGCTGATGTCTTACAGTATGTTTCTGCCCCTCAAACAACAGAAATGCTTTATTCATTTGATTATTTTACATAGTAAGAAACAAGCACAATTGCAAGCAATGCCAGATATATGTAACACTGCCTCTCCCCACGCACTCCCTCCCTCTGCTCTGTGTCTGCAGGTCTGCGGCCACAACAACAAGCGGAGAGGGTAATTAATAATCCTGTTAGGAGCCATGCCCATGTGTGCTGTGTGTGAGATGGATCTGTCCCTAAGGGCTGGCCAATTTAAACAGTCCCTGGGCAACATCAGGCCTCTGTGATATACTGCAAGAGGCAATGCAAGCTGCTGTGTTTTAATGCATTACTCTGTATTCTGTACACTGCATCCAATAAATAAGCTCAGATGTCTGCGGATTCCTGAATAAAAAATTAAACCATTTTTAGTAATGATCCTAAATCGCTTCAGAGGCAGAGTGACCATAGATCAGCTCACATTTCATGTAGACAGTGGTTCTGATTTCTTTTTATTGTTCAGTTCATTGTCTTAAGTACATATTCAGTTTGCTATGGATTTGGCACCATGCATCTCTTTGATCAAATGGGCCAAAATCCTCTCTGGCCCTGGGAAAATGGACATAATGCAGTATTACAGTTCTGTTTTGCAAATGTGTGTGATTTTAAGAGTTAACAATTAGATATTGCAGAAAGCATGTCATAATGTGATCGATGAGACGGTGCATATTCTTGTATCATTTTTCAACAGCTTAATCAAGCATCAAGATTAATTATGAGGAAAGATAAAAGAATCTTAGAAAATGGAGTGGAAAGGAACTAATTTTGCAAAAAGTGTTGCACCCAGTAAGTACTGAAAATGTTTAGTAACAATGTTATCTTCATCACCTATAGGTAAAACATAAAAAAACAAGACCAATGTGAAATCTTTACACTAGGATAAACTATTTCATATTATTAGATCATTATCACAATTCAAAAGCAATTTGTTGAAATACAAATTGACAGAATAAGTAGTAGATTACTGAAAGGGCTTTCCCGAGGAAATCATAGAAATAAATAATGGATTTCAAGCTGTCTCAGGTATGTACAAACTGATTCTGAGGAATAATTAACCTGAGCTTTTAAAGCGAGTTATGGCAATGGCCAGACTAGATAGGCTTAGAGGTCCATAATATCTGCTGTCAAAATGTAAGTGTGTATCTTCAGATTGAGAATCTTAAAGCCTAGGACCACTCTGTTGATCAGTCAAGACACAATCAATAAAGATATCAATGTGGGTCTATGTGTTCTTTGCACAGACAGACCCCTTCAATCATAACTGGTAAAGTCTTTCAGAATGGGAACTACTTGCAACTAGCAGTCCTACATTTACTAGCTAGCTTGAAATTATGTTCTGAGAACCCCCTCCCCCAGTACAATACCTCCATGACTGACCAACCTCCAGAGAAGAGGTGTGTTAGGGCAGCCATATTGATAAACTGGAAAATCCTCAAGAACTAGTGTTTTCATTACCTGTCTTTCACCCAGATGAGGAATGCCACTTATAAGGGACCAGGCTTTAATTTCAGTGTGTGAACCATCCTGGAAAGAAAAGCCTTACAACATATCAAAGTTTGAGGCTTCTGATTTTCACCTGTATTAGCAACACTGTATAATTGAATTACCTGTATCCTGACGATATTGGTGCATTGTTTGCAGGTCGATTACATAGGGTGTTAGGTGTGTGTCCACTTGCCCCAGAGCTACTCTTCCACGACCGTCCTCCCGTAGGGCACTCTCAATATGATGACACACAGTGGCAGTGTAGGGTCTCCAGCGGCCGTGTTCGTTCAACCATTCCCAGACCACCACTCGAGGAGGGGCACCCTGACCTCCAAAATTCTGCCCACTGACCGGCAGCAGGACACCCGACCGGGACATGGCAAGAGGAAAGGGATATGGGTCACTAGAGTCTAGAGTTGCAGTGACAGTCAGGCATGATTATGGGATGTGCAGGAAGGGTCCTTTGAGGCAGTTTCTGAAAGACCCACCCCTGAGGAGCAGGAGTTCATGAGGAAAAGAGGGCTTAATTTGTGAGACTTTTTGCCTTAAACAGGTGTTAATGGAGGTTCATAGCATTCTAGTCCCACATAACTAAAATGTAAGCAGAATGATAGATGTGTTCACTGAAGGAATGAGGTTGATTTCCATTCTCCAGTTGTATAATGTGCCCACAGGTCAGACGTAGAGGTTATTAATCCTGTGCCACTACTATGCAAAATGTGTTGACAATGGGCTGTAAAAATCTAAAAAGGCACCATGTGTCCGCCGCACTGGCTGTGAAGTGGTCAGCTCTTAGGCCCATAAATCAGTCTTACAGCATATGTCTGTATGTGGGAAAGGAGAGACCTGTAAAGAGAAATTAAGATATATGAAATATAGAAGAAATACTGTACTATGCTCAGTGGTTTGGCAATGGAATGATTATATATACTGTACATGAATACATATTAATACTTGTAGCATACATTACAGTGTGCTATTACAGAACACATAAACACAATGCTGTGCATTTTACACACTGCTACATGCATATGTAAATGTCACTGCACTGCTGTGTTTAATTAACCCTTTAGTTTCTAGAGGGAGTACAGAATATCACACTAGCAATTAAGGACACACTAATATAGTTTTATTGATAAAATGTAGGTAGAATAACAGAAACCACTGGACATATAAATATTTAAAAAAAAAAACAGCTTCCATCCTTTGAAAGGGTGAGATACTGACAGGTATATTGAGATAAGGTCATGCATGTAAGTGAAGCAGTGCATATGCTTGTGGTGTGTAACAATAATTGTAATAGTGATAGGTGGGTGTGTTGTTGATTGAATACTCACAGTATATCAGATTACAGCTCATACATTGTCTCCTGGGCATGTTGCTCCTATGGTGGCTCAGTATTCCCCAGTGGGTACAGATGACTAGGGGCTCGGTGCCCCCGGTGGGTGGCAGATCTGTATCCTGTGATCGGTGTCTCTAGGCTGGTGGGGTGCTGCTGTCCTGTAGCTGGGGGAGGGGGCTTGATATTCACCAATACATTGGGATATCTGGACTCTGCACCACCTTTAGGTTTTGGGGGTCTTGATGATCACTGCTAGTTATAACACGGGGCTTCCTCCTAGATGGGTGATGGATGTTCTTAGTAGATCGGTGTCAGTCGGTGGGAGGTTTGATCCTCCCGGTAGGTTGGGCTTCTCGGTAGATAGGGGCTTGCTCTCTCCGGTAAGTGCAACAATTCCCTGCAGAAATACTGCAGCTCCTGGGTGCTGGGCTTACATGTCCAATAGCAAATACAGGGTGATGTCTGCAGATAAGGGGTGCCCAGAGGAGGCAGATAATCCTCTGTCACTCTCCCTGCTGTCCTTCTCTATACTCTCCCTCTGTGACTCTCTGTCCCTTCAGTCTCCCTGCCCCTGTCAGTCTCTTCCCCCCTCTCTCTGCATCTTTTCCTCTCTCTGATCCTTCAGTCTCTTGCTGTCTCTCATGCAGGATCTCTCTGCCCCTGTCTGTCAGTCTCTTTCCCACGCTCTATGCATCTCTCTCTCTGTCCCTTCAGTCTCTGACTGTCTCTCATGCAGGATCTCTCTGCCCCTGTCTGTCAGTCCCCCCATGTCTCTGCATCTCTCCCTCTGTGACTCTCTCTATCCCTTCAGTCTCTGACTGTCTCACATGCACATCTCTCTGTCAGTCTCTTCTCCCCTCTCTCTGCATCTCTCCCTCTGTGACTCTCTCTATCCCTTCAGTCTCTGGATGTCTCACATGCACATCTCTCTGTCAGTCTCTTCTCCTCTCTCTCTGCATCTCTCCCTCTGTGACTATCTCTATCCCTTCAGTCTCTGGATGTCTCACATGCACATCTCTCTGTCAGTGTCTTCCCCCTCTCTCTGCATCTCTCCCTCTGTGACTATCTCTATCCCTTCAGTCTCTGGATGTCTCACATGCACATCTCTCTGTCAGTCTCCTCTCCCCTCTCTCTGCATCTCTCCCTCTGTGACTATCTCTATCCCTTCAGTCTCTGGATGTCTCACATGCACATCTCTCTGTCAGTGTCTTCCCCCTCTCTCTGCATCTCTCCCTCTGTGACTATCTCTATCCCTTCAGTCTCTGGATGTCTCACATGCACATCTCTCTGTCAGTCTCTTCTCCCCTCTCTCTGCATGTCTCCCTCTATGACTCTCTCTATCCCTTCAGCCTCTCTCTGTCAGTCTCTTCCCCCTCTCTCTGCATCTCTCCCTCTGTCTCTTTTCTCTGTCTCTCTGGCAGCTCAGCCTCTGCAGTTTCTCCAGGGACACAAATAATAATTGTGAATAACCCAAAAGAGGAGAGGGTGATGGTGGGAGGGAGAGAGGAGCCAGAGCAAGAAATACAGGAAATAAAGAACAGATTTATATCCATATGTGCCTTAGACTAAACATATACATACAGAACCACATACTGCCAGGGAACCTTACATTAACACTTTCCTCACAGCATTAATACAAGGCCTGCATACCTTAATGGGAAGGAGTGCATGCACACAGATGTCGTCTTGCTGTCTCATGTACATAGATGTACATACACCAGAATTATGATCCATGTCATATACAGTATGTAAATACACTACAATTATGATCCATATTATATATCTACATACACAAATATGATCCAATGTCATATATGTATCCACACCAGAATTATGAGACATGTCACATGTGTACATACACCAGAATTATGTTTCATGTCATATTTATACATACACCAGAACCATAATCTATATCATATATGTACATACACCAGAATTATGTTTCATGTCATATTTGTACATACACCAGAACTATGATCCATATCATACATGTACATACACCAGAACCATGATCCATATCATATATGTACATACACCAGAACTCTGATCCATATCATACATGTACATACACCAGAACCATAATCTATATTATATATGTACATACACCAGAACTATGATCCATATCATATATGTACATACACCAGAACCATGATCCATATCATACATGTACATACACCAGAACCATGATCCATATCATACATGTACATACACCAGAACTATGATCCATCTCATACATGTACATACACCAGAACCATGATCCATATCATACATGTACATACACCAGAACTATGATCCATCTCATACATGTACATACACCAGAACCATGATCCATATCATACATGTACATACACCAGAACTATGATCCATCTCATACATGTACATACACCAGAACTCTGATCCATATCATACATGTACATACACCAGAACTATGATCCATATCATACATGTACATACACCAGAACCATGATCCATATCATATATGTACATACACCAGAACTCTGATCCATATCATACATGTACATACACCAGAACCATGATCCATGTCATACATGTACATACACCAGAACTATGATCCATATCATACATGTACATACACCAGAACCATGATCCATATCATATATGTACATACACCAGAACTATGATCCATATCATACATGTACATACACCAGAACTATGATCAATATCATACATGTACATACACCAGAACTATGATCCATATCATATATGTACATACACCAGAACCATGATCCATATCATACATGTACATACACCAGAACCATGATCCATATCATACATGTACATACACCAGAACTATGATCCATCTCATACATGTACATACACCAGAACCATGATCCATATCATACATGTACATACACCAGAACTATGATCCATCTCATACATGTACATACACCAGAACCATGATCCATATCATATATGTAAATACACCAGAATTATGATCCATTGTTTCATCTTTGTGTTGGACTAGGTTTGTAATCACTGCAGTAGCTGCCTTCTGGGGTTCAACATAGGAATGAGGAAAGAAGATGTATATGGTCCTGGTCTCTCTGTGGTATATTAGAGATAACAGTGCCCTGACTGACATACCTTATGGCTTATTATTTGTACATGAATAAATGCCTGATTTTTCTATAAGAATTGATGTTCAGTTTTTTTCCAGAGCAGAATGTGTGTGGATTGCATTTGATTCAGTAAGGTAACTCTAGAAACCCACGAAAACAAAAAGAAACGTACAAAAAATTATAACACACACACAGCACAGGAGGAGACACAGGAAGCCTGGGAGTGAGGTTGCAAGCGAATTACACCCATACTTGGCGTTTTTCATTGCTCCAAAATTGCCTAAGTGAGAAAAAAATGGCGCACAAAAAACGCATATTTTGAGAAACAGCATGAAAACGAGGCTCAGCAATGCCAGGAGCACAAAACTTACACAATGTTTAAGACTAACACTTACACGAACAACGCCAGGCACGCGCTCGCGACGCAACCATTCAGCACACACACAGAGGAGAAAGACACAGAGAAGGGACAGGGGGGAGATGCTGGAAAGAGACACATGCCATCCCAAAGCACTAAACTTGCAGGTTAACGAGACCTGCAATGAGCAGCCCGTACAGTAGGCGAGAGGAAAGGCTTGCAATGAGCGCCAAAGGCCGATGACGCTCGTAGATGAACTGTGTGGGTCGCAAAATTATGACTTTAACGGCCGAACCACAAAACTGGAAAGACCACCAAAAAAAAACACAATTATGCCTCAAATTCATTTACACACTCACACACTGCACAGTGGGAGAGCCAGTGAGCCTGTGAGTCAGGTTGCAAGTTAATTTGTTGCATATTTGTCATTTTTTTTAGGATCGAAAATCGCCTAAGCAAGAAAAAAAATGGTTGACGAAAAAACACAACATGAATAAAACGAGTCAGAGGGACGTAAAACTAGCCCGTAGGATGTAAAAATGAGCCCTAAGCAGTAACACTTAACGCAAGCCAGTAACACTTAATCCAAGCCACTAACATTTCACACAAGGCATTAACACTTAACCCAAGGCAGAAACACAACCCAACACAGTAACACTCAAGCGCGACACCTATAAAGATCACAGGGTGAGAGGCTTGCAATGAGCGCCAAAGGTGCTCATTGTGAGCCACCCAATGAGCGCCAAAGGCGCTCATCGTGGGGCTTGTGAGGAGTGCCGAAGATGGTCTTCGCAAAGCTGGAAAGTTGCGGCTCACAATGAGTGCCAAAGACACTCATTGTGAACCACGCGATGAGCGCCAAAGGCGCTCAGAGGGACCATAGCCTGGCATTGTGTGGCAAACAGCATTGCCAGGCTTACAATTTTACTCCCGTCATTTTTGCCGGGCAATTTCATAGTCACATATATAGTTGTCGTACTGCGAGTTGTAGTCCCGTCGCAAAGCGAGGCCTGCAGCTGCGTCCCATGGGACTTTGGCTGCAATGAGCGCTCATTGCAGGCCTCACAATGAGCTCCGCAGGTGCTCATCACGAGGACAGCGGGACTTAGGCTGCCATGAGCTCCAAAGGCGCTCATTGCAGGCCTTGTGATGAAGCCACTAACACTTAACCAAAACCAGTAACGCTTAGCTGAAGCACGTAACTCCTCAGGGGTGAAGAGACTCGCATTGGGTGGCAAACAGAATTCTCAGCCTTCACAACTATAATATTTGTTGTAATTGCGAGTTTGTCGGAGGGGGAAGAGGCTCCCAATGAGCGCATTGCGAGACCCACAATAATCGACGTAGGCCTTTGGCGCTCATCCCCAGGCTCGCAATGAGCCCTTAAGGCACTCATCTCGAGGCTTGCAAAAGAGACTCACACCGGATTCCGGTGGCTGATTTTTGCCAGACAGCTACCCCATAACCACAAGCCGGCATACCCAGTCTGATCCCAGCGGATCGGCTTGGGGACATACGGGGGAGTCCTCGCAGATCACTTTTCCAGTTCAGTTTGTCTGGATAATACGTCAGCGTTGGCGTTTTGCTTTCCCCGGCGGTAGTATATTGTAAAGTCAAAGGGCTGCAGCGCTAGACTCCAGCGAAGCAGTCTGGCATTGTCTCCTTCCACCCTGTTGAGCCACACTAACGGGTTGTGATCTGTGAATAAGGAAAAGGTTTGCCCATACAAATACGGCTATAGCTTCTTGATGTCCCAAACCACGGCCAGGCATTCTTTTTCGATGTCGGCGTAGCTTACTTCTTGGGGTAATCATTTTCTGCTTAAGTAAGCCACCGGGTGTTCGCCTCCATCGGTTCCGATTTGGCTCAATTACAGCCCTCAATCCAAACATACAGTGGATATAAAAAGTCTACACACCCCTGTTAAAATGTCAGGTTTCTGTGCTGTAAAAAAATTAGACAAAGATAAATCATTTCAAAACATTTTCCACCTTTAATGTGACCTATAAACTGTACAACTCAATTGAAAAACAAACTGAAATCTTTTAGGTAGAGGGAAGAACAAATAAAATAATATGGTTGCATAAGTATGCACACCCTTAAACTAATACTTTGTTGAAGCACCTTTTGATTTTATTACAGCACTCAGACTTTTTGGGTATGAGTCTATCATCATGGCACATTTTGACTTGGCAAGATTTGCCCACTCTTTTTTGCAAAAACACTCCAAATCTGTCAGATTGCGAGGGCATCTCCTGTGCACAGCCCTCTTCAGATCACCCCACAGATTTTCAATTGGATTCAGGTCTGGGCTCTGGCTGGGCCATTCCAAAACTTTAATCTTCTTCTGGTGAAGCCATTCCTTTGTTGATTTGGATGTATGCTTTGGCTCGTTGTCATGCTGAAATATGAAGTTCCTCTTCATGTTCAGCTTTCTAGCAGAAGCTTGAAGGTTTTGTGCCAATATTGACTGGTATTTGGAACTGTTCATAATTCCCTCTATCTTAACTAAGGCCCCAGTTCCGGCTGAAGAAAAACAGCCCCAAAGCATAATGCTTCCACCACCATGCTTCACTGTGGGTATGGTGTTCTTTTGGTGATGTGCAGTGTTGTTGTTTTTTTTTTATCTTTTGGAAATATGGCCAAAAAGTTCAACCTTGGTTTCATCAGACCATAACACATTTTCCCACATGCTTTTGGGAGACTTCAGATGTGTTTTTGCAAAATGTAGCCTGGCTTGGATGTTTTTCTTAGTAAGAAAAGGCTTTCGTCTTGCCACTCTACCCCATAGCCCAGACATATGAAGAATATGGGAGATTGTTGTCACATGTACCACACAGCCAGTACTTGCCATATATTCCTGCATCTCCTTTAATGTTGCTGTAGGCCTCTTGATAGCCTCCCAGTTTTCTTCTCGTCTTTTCATCAATTTCGGAGGGAGCTGCTGTTCTTGGTAATGTCACTGTTGTGTCATGTTTTCTCCACTTGATGATGACTGTCTTCACTGTGTTCCATGGTATATCTAATGCCTTGGAAATTCTTTTGTAACCTTCTCCTGACTGATACCTTTTAACAATGAGATCCCTCTGATGCTTTGGAAGCTCTCTGTGGACCATGACTTTTGCTGTGGGATGCGACTAAGAACATTTCAGGAAAGACCAACTAGAGCAGCTGAACTTTATTTGGGGTTAATCAGAGGCACTTTAAATGATGGCAGGTGTATGCTGACTCCTATTTAACACGATTTGGAATGTGATTGCTTAATTCTGAACACAGCTACATCCCCAGTTATAAGAGGGTGTGCAGACTTATGCAACCACATTATTTTTCTTTTCTTTTTTTCTTCCCTCCACCTAAAATATTTCAGTTTGTTTTTCAATTGAGTTGTACAGTTTATAGGTCACATTAAAGGTGGAAAAAGTTTTGAAATGATTTATCTTTGTCTCATTTTTTTACAGCACAGAAACCTAACATTTTAACAGGGGTGTGTAGACTTTTTATATCCACTGTAGTTAGCTGGCCCAAGTCATTCCCGGGTAGTACTTTCTGCCGGTAAGTTCTGCATCAATCCTACTTCCACAACCCCCAACCCCACATCCCAGTCTAAATTAACCTTGGCAGTGGGTAAGCGGAGTACTGCTCCCCCCGCTACCTGTGCTTTGTCTGGGACCAAGTGGTGTCTAACTAGGGTTAACGTGGCTCCGTTGTCCCTTAGCCCTTCAACGTTCTTCCCCTCCAGATATACGGTTTGCCGATGATGTTGTCAGTTGCCGAAGCAATAGGCCACTGCTCTGTTTGGTGGTGGTTGGCCCAGACAAACCCACATGTTTCGGTTCCGGTTCTGGGGGCATTCCCCAACTGCTGGCATTGGTGACACCGGATATTGGCACGAGGTTGGTACCTGGGAGCTGACGTGTTGAACCCATTGCCCCTGCCCTGACAGGGTGGGGCTACGGCCAGGGGTTCTGGCTTAAACCATGGGCGAGGTGGTGGTCGGTGGCGGCGCCGTGCATCATATTGTTCACAGGCCAGCCGAGCTGCGTCAGAGAGATTAAGGGGGTTGCGGTCCCTTAACCATACTTGCACCTCTGGGGTGAGTCCACGGAAGAACTGCTCGATCGTGGGTTGGCCCGGACGAACCCATGTGTTCTGGGTCCAGTTCTGGGGGCATTCCCTCTGGACATATCCCAACTGCTGGCATTCAGTGACACCGGATATTGGCACGAGGTTGGTACCTGGGAGCGGAGGTGTTGAACCCGTTGCCCCTGACCTGACAGGGTGGGGCAATGGCCAGGGGTGCTGGGGATGGCACTGCGGGCTTATACTATATATGAGGTGGTAGTCAGTGGTGGCATCGTGCATCATGGTGTTCATCGGCCAGCCGAGCAGCGTCGGAGACGGTAAGGGGGTTATGGTCCCTTACCCATACCTGTACCTCGGGGGTCAGTCCACTGAAGAACTGCTCTAATAGAATCAATTGCAGCAATTTTTCAATGGTTGTGGCTCGGTTAGCCTGAACCCATCCTATGGCAGCTCTCTGCAGTCGATAAGCCCATTCGGCATGGGAGTCCTTCTCCTGTTTGTTGAGCTCCCGAAATCAGCGTCGATATGCCTCTAGAGTGATAGCATAGCCTCATCTGGTACTTCCCGGTACGCCTCTGCAGAATGGCCAGACAATTTGCTTGCCAACAGAGATACCCAATCTGCTTGTCCAATGTCACTTCGCTTTCCTCCATCTCTGGTGAAGGTACAGCACTGCTGTCTCGATCTCCCTATATCAGTTTGGCAATCAGAATAGATTTCGCTTTATTGCTGGCTATATTGCCCTTGCTTCCAAAATTTCCTTTAAAGTTGTTCGTTTTAGTGCTGCATAGTTCGTTTCCATTCATTCGTATAGATAAATTGTATGTGACCTGCTGCTTCATTGTGAGGCTCCAATCCCGTCACTTGCCACCAATTGTTATGACCCCAGGAGTGAGGGGGACATGTTCTCCCCTTAACCCTTCTCCTTACTAGTATAGGGGCACCCCTGGATGGTCTGGGTTCTTACGGTCTCAGCATTTCTGGGTTGTTCAGGCTTGACAAAATAATAAATGCTTTTATCTCTATCTTTCTCTAAAATGACAGATATACCTTTTTTTATGTATCAACCATCAGAGCAAACTTTAATAACTGACTCACAGCATGACAGTTACAGATGACATCATAACATTGCAAATGCAGTTAACTCCTTATGAACTGGATACAACTAAAATGTAATATAGAGTTTAAACACATAATATCACACATTGTCTTTGTAATAAAACTAGGTGGCTGTTTTTTGCCACACTGAACATAAAAACAAATTCATACAAGAGCCTAGGAAGCCCGTTCTTAAGTACGGGTTGTCTGTAAGTCGGGTCCTCTGTAACCCGGGGACCACCAGTACCATGAAAAGCGATGAATGTGTGCCATTGGTTTACACTACTAATGATTATGTAGAGAAGGAGAAGCACAAAAGGTGAACATGGGGTTAATAAGAAATAGGAAACAGGAGGAAACAAAATAAATTGCATAGATATGATGATTCAGTTATGTACCTACAAATCTTTTTATGGGGAGGAGGACAAGGTAGGGTGTTTGGTGTATATAATGTGGCTGATGTAGCGTCGTTCGTTTTCTATGTCGTGCGAGTTTTTCGTAATATTAGTTTTCTATGTCGTGCAAGTTTTTCGGAATATGCGTAGCTGTTTGGTGGGCTTTTTTCGGAATATCCGTAGGTGTTTGGTGGTGTTTTGCCTGTTTATGGTAGTGTTTAGGGACGTTTAGCCTCGTTTTCGTTTTGCTCGGCGGACATTTTTTCTCTCGCTTAGGTGATTTTCGGGTCTCTAAACTCCGAAATATGTGGTTAAATGAAGGTGTAACTTCACTTCCAGAGGTCCCCGGTGTCCCTCCTTGCTGTGCGTAACCTTTTTATGTGTTGGTTGTTTGTATTTGTTGTGTTTGTAATGTTTTTGGTGTTGCGCGGGTTGCGTCCTTGTTTTCTAATCTCTTAGGTGTTTTTCGGCAAATCCGTAGGTGTTTGGTGGTGTTTTACGTCTTTAGACTGCTGTAGCCTCGTTTTTGTTTTTTTCGGCGGCCATTTTTTCTCTCGCTTAGAGGATTTTTTTGTCTAAACTGCTTTAATTTTAGTTAAATTGAGGTGTAACTTTAGTTTTCGAGGTCCTGGATGCTCCCTCTTGCTGTTGGTAAGCTTTTTATGTATTTGTTGTGTGTATTTGTTGGATTTTTTATGTTTTGATGTGCGCGTGTTGCGCCCGTTTTTTTGCGAGGTCGTAATGGGTGGTAACGTGTCTCGTATTTTGTTTGCGTTATGACGTAAAGTTTGCGAGGGTCGCAGCAACTGTGCCCCTCGTAATTTTGCAACTGCGACCCTTGCTTGGCGAGGGCCGCGGCTCGCTACAACTCGTATGCTCACAACTATATATGTGATTTGCTAAATTTTATCCATATTTTGTTGGAGTACCATTCAGCTTAATTGCAGTCCATTTTAGCTGTAACCTTGAGAACAAGGCCTGCAATTCATTTTCAGTTTCAGGAAGGAGGAATAGAAGTATAACGTGGACAGGGATTAAGTCTAGTGTTCCATATTTCAAAATATTTTGGAAGCAACAAGATAAGAAGGCAGCGCAAAGGGCAACTATTGTCATGGATGGTAAGGGGTTGCCTGCACCAAAAGGTTGTACAACATAGGGAGATGTATGTTTCTTTTCTATCATAAAAAAGGGAATGTATGTATATTTGTCAAATTATGTGTATTCTGATCTGCCTGTTCAAAGCAGATAAGCAAATAATCTAACTTGTTCATTCTAGATTGCCCTGTGCTGGCTGTTGTAACCCACAGTTCAGGGCATCTATGAGCAGGGAACTGGGGGGGACCCGATTAAATGAATAGGGGACACAAAAATAGCAAAACTAACTATGCATGACCAGATTTGGCCACTAGAGGGCTATGGAGCAGTAAGTCTTTTGCCTGAAAGTTTTGACCCATATTATTATTACGATTATAGTTTATTTGTAACACGGCAACATATTCCATAGCGCTATACATACGTTGTGATCAAGGCAAAACAATATTAACACATTACAAAAAATGCAGTGCTCTGACTTTGAGATTAGAATCCAATGCTCATATTGCTTTCCCCAAAGCACATTGCAAGACTTACAATCTTTTTTTTTTTTTTACAAGGTTTTAGGTGTGGTGCAGGAGGTTGAGAAAAGTGTTGTACATGTTAGGGTGGCTTCTTTAAACAGATGTGTTTTTAGCAAGGTTTTGAAGGATTGGAGGCAGGAGGATAGTCTAGTGGAGCGAGGCAAGGAGTTCCAGAGAATAGAGGCAGCACAGAAAAAGTCCTGCAGGTAAGAGTGAGAGGAGGTGATAAGTGAGGTGGATAGAAGAAGGTCGTTAGCAGAGCGAAGAGGGCAGGTGGTAGAGTATTTTGAAAAAAGAGCAAAGATTATTGTTGAAAGCTTTAAACGTTTGGGTCATGATTGAAAATTGAATTCTGTAGGCTAATGAAAGCCAGCGGAGTGACTGGCCGGGAGGTGCAGACACTGATCTTTGTGTACGGTAGATGAGTCTAGCTGAGGCGTTCATTATGGATTGGAGTGGAGACGGAAGGGTGGTGGGTAGGCCAGCAAGAAGCGAGTTGCAGTAGTCAAGATGAGATATAATGAGCGAATGTAATAGAATATTAGTTGTGTCTTGTGTAAGGTAGTGATGCATTTTTTAAATGTTTTTTCAATTGAAAAGACAAGATGTTGTTAGTGACTGTATGTGAGGAGTGAAAGAGAGGACGGGGTCCAGTAGAACCACAAGACAACGGGCTTGGGAGGTGGGAGGGATGATGACATTGTTGACAATGAGATATGTGAGGAATTGACACTGTGGTAAATGGTGGGAATAGATCAGGTGCTGAGAGGTAGATTTGAGTGTCATCTGCATATAGATGATACTAAAATCCAAAAGAGTTTATTAGGATACTAAGTGAGAAAGTATAGATGGAGAAGATGAGGGGGCCTAAGACTGAACCTCGGGGTACACTAACAGTCAGAGGGTGAAGAGAGGAAGAGGTGCCAGAGATGAAGACACTAAATGCTCGATCTTGAAGGTAACATGTGAACCATGAGAGAGCAGTGTCTTGGATTCCAAGGGAGAGGAGAATTTGGATTAGTAGAAGGTGGTCTACTGTATCAAAGGCAGCAGAGATATCCAGAAGAAGAGAAATGGAGAATAGAAAAGTGACCCTTTGACTTGGGTCATTAGTGACTTTTGTGAGAGCTGTCTCAGTGGAATGTTGGGGCCGGAAACTGGATTGGAAGGTGTCAAGAAGGGAGTTGGAGGAGATAAATTGGGTAAGGCGATTGTAGACAAGCCACTTAAGCAGTTTTGAAGACAAGAGAAGTAGAGAGATAGGGCGGTAGTTAGTTGCAGAATCAGTGTCAGGTGAGGTTTTCTTAAGAATGGGTGTAATTATGGCATGTTTTAAAGATGATGAAAACATGCAATTGTTTAGGTAAAGGATGAATAGATGTGTGAGAGCAGCGATTAGTGATATATATAAAATAAATACATAATATATAAATGTAAATATATATATATTACTGTACTACTGTTCAGTGGAGGGCTTCTATCGCTCTTTTGCCCACCATATTATAAATAATTGTTGTGGTGAACTACCTACTCATAAGGTCCCCAACACAAGCTGAGATCCCGCTCCATGCTGATGATAGCCAGTAAGCTTGAAACAGCTGTACATGGATAGGATACTCAGCTTGTGTAAAATCCAGCCTTGGCTTTGCATTAAAGTTATGTAATACAGCAGGCATAAGCTTAAAGGAAGCCATGGATTGAAGAGTGAGGCATTTGTGGGTACATTTGCATGTCCCAGCTCAGCTTCCCAGAATGCAGTGTAATAAATGTTTTTCTCAGAACTCTGAGCTGGAAGCAGGTTTTTTTAACTTGCTTTAGACATTCAAATGTGAACACAGATGTACTATTTATTTACATATATATATATATATATATATATATATATATATATATATATATACATATGTCTGGGGTTTGCTGTTTCTCCTGTTCAGGGTAGAATTGCCTGGTATTTCGGGGCTGGACCACTCTAGTGAGTGGGACCAGACTGATATACTACAGGATATTTCTCCCTGTGAAAGGCACAAGTGAGCTAAAGGAGGTTTGTCTCAGAGTGGGTTATCGTGTCCACAGAACTAATTTATTAAGGTTAGTTCGTTCTCTGATTGAGCACCTCTAATTTGTTTTTTGTTTATTCAAATGACCCTTAGGGATTGGTCTCCCTAAGGGTGATAGGGGAATCCAGACATGGACCCCTTGCTCACTGTGCGTTAGGGAGTTATTAGCTACACCTCACTGACGAGGCCCAACGAAGACAGAAATGTACATCTGGGATTGACTGTTTCACCTGTTCAGGGTAGAATTACCTGGTATTTCGGGGTTGTACCACTATAGTGAGTGGGACCAGATTGATTTACTACAGGATATTTCTCCCTGTGTACAGTGGTCTGTATATGCATGCAGTGTATTGCACAGTGGTCTGTATATGTAGGCTGTGTATTGCACAGTGGTTTATATATGCATGCAGTGTATTGCACCGTGGTCTGTATATGTAACCTGTGTATTGTACCCTGGTCTGTATATGCATGCAGTATATTGCACAGTGGTCTGTATATGTAGGCTGCGTATTGCACACTGGTCTGTACATGCATGCAGTTTATTGCACACTAGTCTGAATATGTAGGCTGTTTACTGCTTATTGGTCTGTATATGGATGCAGTGGCCGGCGCGGAGGCAGCCCAGGCACGCCGGGTCTGACGCAGCCCTGCGTGGCGGAGCCTGGGCGATCCGGATTGGCTTGGAGGAGGAGGAGGGACTTAAACCCGTTTCGCTGGCTTCCTCATCACTCCGCGCCGGCCATTGATCTGATCTGAGGTCTGCACGCTGCGCTCTCTGCAATTATGGTAATTAAAAGCAAAATAAGGGGCCTCATATATAAGTGGCCCCCGATCCCTCTCTTACCTACCCTCCCCCCTTTAAGTTGCCCTGGGCACCATTTGTAGCCCCCCTTTCCCTCCCCCTGTCACTTGGTCAGTTAATAGGGCCCCAGGCTCTTTTCATTGCCTTTAATTCCCCACTGCAGCATTCCCTGCCCTATAGGTCCCAGGGGAGTGTGTCACATTTGGGGTGGCAGCTTATTATGGACCCTGGGGAGTTGGAGGCCTTACTGACCAGGGTCAGAACTAGGGCATTGAGCCATGGGGTTAGGTGGGTCCAGGACAGAATGGACTCAGGCCGTCAAGGGGGGAGGCTGACGCCACTGAGGCACAGGCCCGGCCTGCAGTGACCGGTAGCCTAGACCAGGTGGACAGGCCTCATAGCCGAGATAGCCTGGCGAAGCAGCGTGCTACCTCTGAGCGGAGCAATAGGGCTAGGAGCAGCGGGGAGGGCACGGATATGGTTCTGGAGAGTCAAGATCTTACCCCCCCCACCGCAGAGAGCGTGGTGCCAGCTGGAAGCGCGGGCGAGGGCCTAGACATCCGGCCACCACCCAGTGTCTTGTCCCATGGCCCACAGCAGAACCAAGGTTCAGACGACACCCCTAAACAGCCTCGAGGCTCCAAGGGGAACAGAGCTCTAAAAAAAAAGCTCTAAAAAAGCTCCTACAGGTTCTCACCGATTGGCCCCTGCGGTCCCCACTGCCGCACCCACTGCCAGCGCTGCAGGTGTTTCGCAGGGACGATGCAACGCCAAGGGAGAGGCCGAGAAGAAAAGAGAAACGACTAGAGGAAGAAGGGATCAGGTGATGGAGGAGATGGCTGCAGACGACAGCTTGGTGGTCATCGACGAGGTTCCGGTAGCGGCCAAGGTGGCACGGCAGTCACGCCCCACCAGGGTCCGGAAGTCAACGAGCTCTACAGTCCCTTGATTTTCACCTCAACACCAGCCAGGAGACAGAAATCCCCTGACAGGAGAGCTAGGCCACAGCGCAACTCACCCATCCCTGACATCATTACGGATACAGGGACGCCCATAGTGACTCAGGGGCAGGACCTGGGTAGGGATAGCATTGATCTCCATAGGCCACCAAGCCGGAGGGAATCCTTATGCCCTAGCGTAGCTGCCGAGTCTGAGTACTCCTTTGGGGGGGAGCGGACTGCGCGTTCCATAACGAGGGATAGACGCAGGAGAGCTAGTGATTGTTCTTCATGCTTCCCCAGAGCCAGAGGGAGATCCAGGCTTCGGAGCAGACGGTCTTGCGCCTGCAGCTGTGCTTGCACAAGAGGGGGTGAAAGGAGCCCACATCGGTCGAGATGTGCAGGGACGCCCACTCGTCCAGACCGGCAGGTCGCACCCACGATGGCAGCCGCACCAGGGCAAGGAGAATCAGGTGAGAGGCTGACAAATTTCAGGGAGCCGGGGGTGGCAGTACATGGAGCCTCTCCCAGGGAATCTCAATTCTTGTCGTCCCTAAAAGCCCTTATAGAAACCCATAACATTGCCGTCTCCGATGCAGAAGTTGGTGCATGGGTGGGGGGCTTGGCTGGGAAGGCGTGGGCGGAGCCATCCCTTCCCGCTAGGTCACCCCAAGCGGAGCTTACCAACCCCACTACAAACACGACGATCGTGGCGCTGCACACCGGAGGAGCAGGATAGGGGCAGAGGAAATGTGTCGGATGCAGCCGCAAGGCCGTCCATCGTTTGCGCCCAGGACAATCTGGGGGCGCATTTAGCCTTGGACGTCAAAGAAAAAATCTGGCGTCGGGAGTACATAGAGATATTTTCCCTGTTGCCATTGTCTCGGATGAACGAGAATCCAGAGAGGTTTCACAGGGAAGGAGATGACCGGAGGCACACTTTCAGGTTCGTGCCAAGAACGTTTGACAACTGGTTACAGGCATTTGCCATCATGGCCTGCGTCATGGGAGAAATACACCCGGAACAATGCTCCGGGCTGTTCGTGTATATGGAGGAAATCAGGAACGCATATCAGACGTATGGTGGAATGGTGTGGTGGCGATATGACAAGGAATTCCGGCAATACATGTCCATCCGTCCGGAGGTGGCCTATTGGCTAAACATAATGACACCAATGCGGGCAGTGCCGCCTTTTCGCGGGAACCCAGGAGGGGCTAGAGGCCCTGCCGCTACGAGCACAGCTGGTCGAGGCATCTGTCACTCATTCAACGAGGGCAACTGCAAGTGGGCACCAAACTGCTGGTTCAAGCACGTCTGTGCGAGTTGTGGAGGGGACCACGCGGCCTCAAGATGCACCAGACAAAAGGATGGATACAGGGCTGGAGAGCCCTCTTAAAAAAGGGGCGGACCCCCATACAGCTGGGCGCAATGCTGCCGTGGCTAGAACGCTACGATAGGTTGGCAACAAAAGCCCGGGCGGCCGCCCTACTACGGGAGGGTTTCCAGGAAGGGTTCAAGATTCCATGCACTCTCGTCCCGCTCGAGTCACGTCTAAGAAACCTGAAATCGGTAAAGGAGTTTCCTGGGGTAGCGGCGTAAAAAATCCGGACCGAGGTAGAACTGGGTAGGATGGCGGGGCCCTTTCCCTTCATCCTCTTCCAGGGTCTGGTGATTTCCCCTCTGGGCGTAGTGCCGAAGAAGGAAGCAGGAAAATTCTGCCTCATCCAGCATCTATCCTATCCTCCAGGTGGTTCCGTCAACGACGGGATTGACAAGCAGTACTCGTCAGTGTCGTATGCCCCTTTCGATCAGGCAACGGGCCTGGTCAGGCGGGCGGGCGTCGGCGCTGAGATGGCGAAGGTGGATATCGAATCTGCGTTTAGTCTGCTCCCGGTACATCCTCTGAGTCATCGGTTCGTTGGGTGCTTCGTGGACAGACAGTACTTTGTGGATCTGTGTCTCCCCATGGGATGTTCTATTTCTTGTTCCTACTTCGAAGCCTTCAGTACGTTCCTGCAATGGGTAGCACAAACCGAGTCGGGCTGCCAAGGGATTACCCATTACCTCGATGATTTCCTTTTCGTGGGACCGGCGGGCTTAGACATATGCGACTTCATACTGCGGACCTTAGCAAGGATATGTCAAGTTTTCGGGGTTCCACTGGCAGAAAAGAAGACAGAATGACCGACCACGGATCTGACTTTTCTGGGGATTCGGATAAATTCGGACAAGATGGAATGCAGCTTGCCATGGAGAAGGTGTTGGACCTGTCTGCAGAACTGGCGGCCCCGGATGGCGCAAAGCAAGTGTCACTGCGGCGGCTGCAATCCATCTTGGGAAAGCTGAATTTCGCGTGCAGGATCGTTCCCATGGGCCGTATATTCAGCAGAAGAATGTCGTTGGCTACAGCCGGGATATCTCAGCTGCATCATTTTATAAAGGTGTCCGGGCCATGAGGGAAGATGCACGAGTGTGGACGGCGTTTCTACGGAAATTCAATGGGAGCACCCTGATCCAGCCGAGCAGGGTGACGAATGGGCAGCTAGACCTCTATGCGGGTTCTAGTATGGTCGGAATGGGAGCCTATTTTAGAGGCTCATGGTGCGCAGCACCATGGCCCGAATCATGGGTCAAAGGAAGGCTTACAGAAGATCCTACGGTTCTGGAGATGTTCGCCATCACCACAGCGGTTCATCTGTGGAGCAGGGGCTTCAGGAAACAACAGGTCCTTTTTCAATCAGGCAGCCCGAAAACGGTCCAGGTAGTTAATAGCCTGACGGCTGCATCTGGGCCGTTGATAAGGGTCATACAGCACTCAGTTCTTTGTTGCCTGCGGGCTAATATCTGGGTGAGGGCGGAGTGTATTCCTGGCCTTAACGTAGGGATGGTTGAGGCCCTTTCTCGGTTACAGGGAACCCGGTTTCGCACACTGGCACTGGCGGCGAAGGACCAAGGAGAGGACATACCTTCAGAACTCTGGGAGCTTGGAGTGGTACGATTGCTGGTTACATGAGGCAGTCGGTAGCGCCAAAGACGTGGGTGGCCTACAGGAAGGTGTGGAACATGTGGAGCGACATGGTTGAGGAGGCCGGTGGCGAGGGTTCAGAAGAAAAAGCCATAGGAATTCTCCTGCGGTTTTTGCTTCGGAGCTCAGAGATAGGTGCTTCCAGGGCAACGGTGGCTCGGCAGTTGACGGCCCTAGCATTTATGTTCAGGTTGGCAGGACGGAAGGACCTAACAAAGGAGTTTGTGGTTTGCCGGGTGGTAAAAGGCATGTTCAAAGGGAAGCACCGGACGGATAGGAGGCGCCCGATCACTTTCTCCCTGTTATTACGCCTGGGGGAGGCGTTGGGTGTGCTTCGAATCCCTGCTTTTCCGAACAGCCTTTTCCTTAGCGTTCTTTGGTGCTTTCAGGATCGGGGAACTGGTCTCGGAAAACAGGCACGGTTCGGGGGGCTGCTGGCGGAGGACATCTGTCTGGAGGGTGATAGATTGTTGGTATGGTTGAGGAGGTCAAAAACGGATCAGGCCAGAAAAGGAAGGGAAGTGGTCATATACAAACTGGAACGGAGTGTTGCCCCCAGGCAAGTGTGAGGTTGTACTTGGAAAAAAGGCCAACGGGGCCAGGCACACTGCTATTGCATGCCAATGACCAGGCCTTGTCATGATTTCAATTCGAAAGGATGCTGAAGAAGTCCTTACGGCAGTTAGGCTTGGACCCGGCGGACTTCGGCACACATTCGTTTTGGATCGGAGCCGCTACGGAGGCAGCAAGGCTAGATCTCCCCGAGAGTGGGGTTAAAAGGATTGGGAGATGCGAGTCGCATCGTTTTAGGTCATACATACGGCCAGAAAGGGTTGTCTAATTGGAATTTGTTTTATGTGTTGCAGAAGTTAAACAGCTGTGGATCGTCGGCCATTCCTACATGTATTGGGCTCACCGGTTAGTCGCAGTCACTGGTGACAAGGTCCAACTGGGCTTTCTGGAGACGAGCATGCAAGTAAGATGGTTCGGGTTTCGCGGCTTGAGATGGACACAGGTGAATGGCCTGTTGGAGAGCAACGCTCAGCATCACGGTAGCCCACACATTTTAATCATACATGCCGGGGGCAACGATTTGGGGGTAATGCCTATGAGAAAAATGCTGAAAGAGATGAAGAGGGATGTGAAGTGTTGGCTAGAACGGTTCCCAGGCTTGTTCATCGTGTGGTCCGAAATGATCAAAAGGAGATCTTGGCGGAACGCAAGGGATGCGGTTTCGGTGGATAGAGCAAGGCAAAAGATAAACAAGCAGATGGCCAGTTTTGTAAGGAGTTTGGGTTTTATTACCATTAGACACCAAGAATTCGAAGGCGTAGACGCCGATGACTTCTTTCGCCCAGATAAGGTCCATTTAACGGAGATAGGATTAGAGCTGTTTATCCTGAAGCTTAAGGATGGGGCTAGCCGGGCCTTGGCTTTATTAATAGAGCAAGAGGGGGGATCACAGCCTCAGGATGTATCCATCGCCTGCTCTGTGGCGGGAGGTGAGGCACCCGGCCCACGGGCTTAAGTGGGCGTTGCCCTGCCTCATGTGTGTGCTTAGGAAAGCACTGGGAGGCTCTGGGCGCGGGCCCAGGGCATGAGGTTACTGACCGGGCCAGGCTCCTCCTCCGGGATGTTATTTGAGCTGTGATTTAACAATGTTAATTATGTTAATTGGTTATTGGTTTATGGTTGCGTTAATAAAGCTGTGGCCCGTAATTTTCCCAAGATATACTGTTTGAGTGTGTTTATTTATTCTAAAGCCCATTTAATCTTGCCAGGGTCATGTGTTGCACAATGGTGTGTAATACACTGGCTGTGTATTGTGCAGCGATCTGTATATGCCTGTTGTGTATTATACAGTGGTCTGTATAAGCATGTTGTATGCTCTATATACATGCTGTGTATTCTACAGTGATCTCTATTTGCATAAAGTGTGTTCTACAGTGCTCTGTATATGCATGCAGCGTATTGCACACTGGTCTGTATATGCATGCAGTGTATTGCACACAGATTGTACAGTGCTCTGTATATGCATGCAGCGTATTGCACACTGGTCTGTATATGCATGCAGTGTATTGCACACAGATTGTACAGTGCTCTGTATATGCATGCAGTGTATTGCACACTGGTCTGTATATGCATGCAGTGTATTGCACACAGATTGTACAGTGGTCTGTATATGCATGCAGTGTATTGCACACTGGTCTGTAAATGCATGCAATGTATTGCACAGTGGTTTGTATATGCATGCAGTGTATTGCACACTGGTCTGTTTTTTCATGCAGTGTATTGCACACAGATTATACAGTGCTCTGTATATGCATGCAGTGTATTGCACACTGGTCTGTATATGCATGCAATGTATTGCACAGTGGTCTATATATGCATGCAGTGTATTGTACAGTTGTCTGTGTAGACATGCTGCATGCTCTAGATAAATTTTTTTCTTTTGAAATATCAAAATATAAAATTGCTTATACAGGCCAGTACAATCATTCAAAACCTAATAAGTAAAAGAAACAAAAAGTAAGAAAAGTAAACGAAAGAAAAAAAGAAAAACAGTACAGTAAAGTTTTGCCTGGGAGAAGGGGGATACGGGGGGATGACCAATCGTTTGTTTTACTATGTTGATCAACGGCCTTAGATGATAGGAGATGAGGAGATAACATTTTTCTCCAGTTCCCAATTTTTATTCATTATAACTGCAACTTTCCTCCATCTCGGGGTGTTAATTGCTTCCACCTAACTATTATCCATTTAACTATTGTCAGAATCAGGACAATAAAGGCCTGAAGCACTTGACCCTACTCAGCTCTCCAATATTATCCAACCCCTTCTCAGTCCCAACACCAACCTCAACTGCCCTGACACTGCCACCTCACTCTACAACTCTACTCTCTCTTCCACCCTTGACACTCTGGCCCCCATATCCACACGCAGATGCCCTCGCTCTCATCCACAACCATACATCTAGAGGTGCTCCCGCACTGCTGAAGGACAATGGAGGAAATCAAGCACTTCAGCAGATTTCCTCCACTACAAATTTATTTTACGCTCCTATTCCTCTCCCCTTAACCTTGCCAAACAGCAGTACTTTACAACACTAATATCAACTCTGTCCTCTAACCCCAAGCGTCTGTTTGCCACTTTCAATACTCTCCTCCGCCCACCACCTCCTCCCATCCCTTCCTCTCTCACAGCTGAAGACTTTGCCAACCATTTTATTCATAAAATTCAAAACTTCCGCAATGAACTCTTATCTCATAGTGGTTTACACACTCCACCCTCTCAACTAACCAACAACGCCCAGTCTTCTCCCTTCCCCAATCCCACTGGCACTTTGAACTGCTTTGATCCGGCTACAGAGGATGAAGTCTCCAACCTGCTATCATCCACTCGCCTCACTACCTGTCCTCAGGATCCTATTCCATCTCAGCTCATATCTCCCCTCTCTATTACACTAATCCCAGCTCTCACACATATTTTCAACCTCTCCCTTACTACTGGCATGTTTCTGTCTTCTCTAAAACATGCCATAGTTATACCCACCCTCAAAAAACTCTCATCTAACACTGACGTGGCATCTAACTACTCTCTGCTTCCCCTGGCTTCCAAACTGCTGGAGCAGCTCGTCTTTAACCGCCTTACCAGCTTTATTTCCTCTAACTCCCTTCTTGACACCTTCCAATACGGCTTTCGGCCCCAAAACTCCACTGAGACAGCTCTCACTAAAGTCAACAATGACGTGCTTACCGCCAAGTAAAAAGGGTAATTCTCAATTCTTCTAGATCTCTCTGCTGCCTTTGACACTGTCGACCATCCACTTCTACTCCATATCCTCTTCTCCCTCGGTATTCTAGACACTGCTCTCTCGTGGTTCTCATCATAACTACAAAATCGATCATTCAGTATATCCTTCTCTGACACCTCTTCTTCTTCCCACCCCCTGTCTGGTGGTGTACCCCAAGGATCAGTCCTAGGCCCCCTCCTCTTCTCCATCTACACTTCCTAACTTGGTACCCTCATAAACTCTTTTGGGCTTCATTATCATCTCTATGCAGATGACACCCAAATCTACCTCTCCGCACCAGATCTATCCCCCTCTCTTCTAACACACGTCTCCAACTGCCTCTCTAGTATATCCTCTTGGATGTCCACCCACCATCTCAAACTCAACATGTCTAAAACTGAACTCCTATTCTTCCCTCCCTCTCCCACAGCATCAATTCCTCACATCTCTCTCACTGTCAACAACGACATCATCACCCCTACCTCCCAAGCCTGTTGTCTTGGAGTTCTACTGGACCCCGCTCTGTCTTTCATCCCTCACATACAATCACTAACTAAATCTTGTCTTCTCCATCTAAAAAACATCTCCAGAATTCGTCACTATCTTACACAAGACACAACTGAAAATCCTTATACACTCTCTCATCATCTCTCGACTAGACTACTGCAACTCTCTTCTTGTTGGCCTACCTACCACTCGACTGTCTCCACTTCAATACATTATGAATGCCTTCTGCTAGACTCATCTTTCGTACACAACGTTCAGTGTCTGCATCACCTCTCTGTCAATCACTCCACTGGCTTCCCTTAGCCTCAAGAATAACATTTAAAATCATGACCCTAACTTACAAATAATGCTCCCCCTTACATCTCTGCTCTCATCTCCAAATACTCCCCCACACGCTCTCTTCGTTCTGCTAATGACCTTCTTCTTTCTACAACTCTTGTCACCTCCTCTCACTCCCGCCTCCAGGACTTTTCTCGTGCTGCCCCTAGTCTCTGGAACTCCTTGCCTCGCTCCACCAGATTATCCCCTTGCCTCAAAACATTTAAAACCTCACTAAAAACGCATCTCTTTAAAGAAGCCTATCACCTTCCACCCTAACAAACTTATCACCTCTCTCTCCCTCTTTTACCACTCACTATCCCTTAGATTGTAAGTCTGCGAGTTTCTATCCTAAGTACTTTGGGAATTCACCATGGACATTGGATTCCTAGCTCAAAGACAGGGCCTCCTTCCTTTGCTAAATGTTAATCTGTATTTATCACTGTATGAACCTAATTTATGTACAGCGCTACGGAATATGTCGGCGCATTATAAATAAACTATAATGATAATTTCAAGACTGAAAACATTCAAACCCAAGTGCAAAATTCCACATGCTATGGATGGTTGTATAGCTTTTTCATAATTAGCGAAATTTGGGAAAAAGTTTCTACCCAAAAAGGTTTTATGCAGGGGCAGTCCCACCAGACTTGTGTACCAACAGCCCCACACTTCCTCCAACAAAGTTTGTCAGTGCTGGAGTGGGAAATTTGAAAAAAAATTATTTGGGACCATGTACCATCGATTTACAGTTTTCAAGAAATTCTGCCTTATAGGAGGCATTCTTGATAAACCTGTTCTAACTCTGAAAGCCCTGTACCAGATTTTAATTGGAATACATTGTTCCATGTCCTTTTCCCAATCCTCCATGCCTTTAGTCTTATAGTCTACCATTGTGGAATTAATTACTTCTGCAATTTTGGATATTAGGTGGAAATTAGGTCTATCTTTGATTAGTTGTTCAAATTGAGTTAGTTTGCTTCTACTTAGGTTTCCTAATTTATTTTCGAATAGAAAAGAGGTTACATTTTTATAAGTAAGCCATCCACTGCCAGATAGTCCGTACTTCAACTGAATCTCACTGAAGGATAACGGTCCACGTTCGCAATACAAGTCTCTTAAGTAGATGACATTTATATTCCTCTATTCCTTAGGAATGGAGAAATTATGATACCTAGCTACAGACTCCAATGGAAATATGGGACTTGGGTAAGGACTAAGATGTAATTTATTAATAAATCTTTTACAAAAATTCAAAAGGTTTTGAACAATTAATACTGCATCCCTTATGTCTTTTCTATTGAAATTTGCAACAAATATCCGTGAAGATAGTTCACCTCTCAAAACCATTTTGGTCTCGATCTGTGACCAGGCAAATTTGTTTGGATATACCCATTTCAGTATATGAGAAATAAGGATAGAGTCATGATATGTCCTAATAATTGGGTATCCTATTCCACCTTTTAAAAAAATGTTTAGCCATTGTTAATTTTTTAAGTCTTATGTGTTTTGACATATGAATAAACGTATCTATCGTTATTTGAAGCCTTTGAGTTCAATACCTTGAAACAACTAGGGGTATACAGAGAATGACATAGTTGAGTTTAGGTAAAAGAATCATTTTAATTACCGCTATTCTTCCTGAAAAGGATAGATTTTTGTTTTTCCAACAGGAAATCAGATCCATACATTTTAAATGTAACTTTTTAAAATTTACATAAATCATCTTTTTTAAGTCGTCATTGAATTGGATGCCCAAATGAGAAAATTATTTTGAATTCCAATTGTATGTATATTTTTTTCCTATTTTTTTAATTTCATCTGTTGACATATTTAATGTCAACACTTCCGATTTCAATGAGTTGATTTTGTAATTTGATATCAGGCCATATTTATCAATTATATAATTCAAATACGTCAAAGACTCTTGTGGATTTGTTATTGACGTTGTTGTGTTCCTTCTCTCCTATTTTTATTCCCCTTATGCCATTGGATTGCCTAACTGCCTCAGCAAAGGGTTCCATAGCTAAGGAGAACAAGAAGGGAGAGAGGGGACATCCTGCTTAGTACCATTCCTTATACCAGAAACTCTTGAGACCTAAATCCAATACCCAACACAAATGCTGTGGGTTCTGTGTATAGAGAGCCAATTGCCTGAGTTGCAAATTTACCAAACCCTAGTCTAGACATTACAGAGTGCATGTACTCCCCCCCTATGCGATCAAATGCTTTCTCTGCGTCTGATGAAAGGAACAGGGTGGGAGCACATCCCTTCTCAGCATGTGCTATCAAATTCATACATTTTCTGATGTTGTCTACTCCTTCCCTTCCTGGGGTGAATGCTGTCTGTTCAAAGGAAATCAGTTTAGTTATCAAATTACCTATTCTCAAGGATAGGATTTTTGCAAACAATAAGTGTTCAGAAGAGAAATTGGCCTGTAGTTACCACAGTTTTGTGGATTGTTCTCTTTTTTTGGAATTGTAATTAGGTTAAGCACAAACATCTCTTTTGGCATTATGCCTTCCTCCTTGATTTCATAAAAAACTCTGTCAGATGTTGGACTATGACGGGGTGGCATATTTTGTAAAATGAGTTGCTGAAGTCGTCCGGTCCTCGGACTGTAAACGTCTTCAGACTTTTAATGGCTAAAATAACCTCTTCAGTGGTTATTGGTTTATCAAGCTTTCCGCCTTGGCATTTGAAATTGATGGTAGATTATATAAACTAAGGAAAGAGTTGATTTGTGCTTTGGAAGGTCTTACATAGGCTGGATCTAACTCCAGATTGTATAAGTTACGTTAGAATTTGGCAAAAACCATGGCTATGTTATTAGCAGTAGTCCATAATTTATCTTTGAAGCAAAGAGAATCAATTCTTTTTCTCTGGGATTTCTTATTAACCTTATTGGCCAAGAGTTTACTAATCTTGTTGTTGTAATGGTATAGCTTCTGTTGCATTCGCCAGAGAGATTGATCTGGTAAAGATTGATTCATCTTTTTTATTTGTTTCTGTATCAATCTAATTTCCTCCATGGTATTCTCATTATACTTTATTTTATTAAACCTTTCCAAGTTGGCTAATTTAATGTATAATTTTCTTAGAGGAAGGACTCTCTGTTTTAGGAACTGGGATTTCCATTGAATCAATATCCCCCTAGTATAGTGCCCTTGGATATTACTGATTTAGGTCGTAACATTTCTCAATCTCTTGTTTAAAAAGATTTTTCTTTTCTTTTTGGATCAGCATTTACTCAAATTTCCATTGGGGTCTCAACTTAGGTTGATTTGTCCGTGGTTGATACATCCACCAGGAAATAGTCAATCCTTGAATAAAGTTTATGGATGTGTGAAAAATAGGTATAATCGCTTTGCCCAGGATGAAACATTCTCCATGCGTCATAGAGATTGTTTTTAAAGACGGTTTCAGAAAACATTTCTGACATCTTATTTACTCTAGAAATATTCTTCTTTTAGAGCTTTTCTGTCGTATTTTGGGTTGATCGTCATATTAAAGTCTCTGCAGGCAATGATATATCCTTGGAAAAATTTAGACGTTTTTTTAAATTTTGGGTTTTAAAACCTGTTTTGATTGAAATTTGGGGCATAAATATTTAAGATTGTGAATTTCTCATTATTAATGAGTCCAACCCACAATATATATCTTCCTTTGGTGTACATTTTGACAAATTCCTCATTAATTATTACATTTTTATAAAAAAACAATAGGTACACCTCTTTTATTTTTTTTTGAAGGTTGAATTGTATTTATGGGAGAAAAGTCTGCCCCCAAAACCATGTGTTCCATTTTGCACCCAATGGGTTTCTTGGAAACAAACTATATTATTTTTTTTACTTTCTCAGAACACTATTCCTTTGAGCTCAGACATTTTACATTAAAACTCATAAAAGAAGAAAAACAAAACAAAACAAATATACATATTTTGACGAATAACATAGCATTTACATATATACAACCTTTATTCAATACAGTCTTGTCAAACATAATTGTCTTATTGGAAGGTATTCCTTTTCTGTCTTTTCTCAAATCGGCTTCCCAGCAAATGGGGGTGTACAATCCTAGATAAGCAGAAATAGTCAGACATAAAACTGTCTGAATGTCCAGGCGGTTTTGGAGAATGAGCAAAATTAAATATAACGATTTTAGGGCTATACAGATTTGTCTTTTTTTCTCTTTTTTCTTCCCCGTTCTCCAGACTTAAGTTCAGAGGATTTCCCCTTTTTTTCAAACTTAGTTTACACCTTTATGAATCCGTCCTTTTGCTTCCCTTCACCTCTACTTATTACTTAACTTCTGAGTAATGTATCGATTAAACTAGGATTAACCATTTGTTCTGGGATCAACATAAAACATAATTTTCTAAATGTGATTTTAATTCTTATTGAATACACCCATTCTTTCCATTTTCAAACAAAAAAATTTACTTTGCTCCCCCTGAGAGACAATTACTTTGCTGGGAAACCCTATCTATAAGAGATGGCGTTTTCTCTCAATATTTTGGTGAATTCACAAAATTCTCTCCTTTTTATAAGAGTTTTGGGTGATATATCCGAAAATAGCTGTATTTTCTCATAGGGAGCCTGAAGATTTTTTTTGTTAAAGGTGGCTCTCATGTTTTGGGGAGGGCTTTTCTGTGGGCCCTGTCGATTAGTTCATCTATCCTAATGTCCATACCTGTGAGAGTTTTGAGTCAAATATATTTGTGTGAAAAAGTATCAAACAGCTGTCAACCTATTACCTTTCTACTTTCTTGTGCTTTTAATGCATATTGAAGTAGCTACAGTATTAATTATGTAATAAATGAGAAATTATCACAATGTTATTGGTTAAGGTTTATACCAGGAGAACAACTTGTCAAATCTATCTAGACTGTATATCTTTTCTGACTTTAATACAGAAAGTGGTTCCCCAGTCAATACAGCAACCAATTTGTATCATAACACACATAGAAAACGATCAATGTCCATTATTGTTTCAACCAATTTCAGGAGATATTTCTATATCTTTTATATTTATATTTCCCCCCTTTGGTTCAGTAGTCGGTTTAACAGATATTTTGCCAAGTTGTATCACAGCGAGTTACTTATAATGGCAAACATAAAGTGCAGTAAACATCAGGTATTTACTTTAATCAAGTTCTAAAAAGGCTTCTGGACACTGTCCAAAGGGTTTACCCTAGAATATTACTCTTTGGAATGGACCCTTACTGGGATCCAAGTAAGTGATACGCCAAGTTAAAAGATCAAGGTTGGCCCATTGACTACACAATGCCGGTCTCTGAGTCAAAAGAGGCGTATGACACTGATGCCATCCTTGACCGACCCCCTGCTCAGTATGATAGGTGGTGTATCAACCTAAATTTGCCCACCTTCATCTTGGGCACCGCCCCCAGCGGTGATATCCTGAGGTGCCTCATGGGATACCTGTTCAAAGGGCCTGCCTAATTGCACCTCCTTCCAAAGCTTCTCACACACCACCTCCGAAAATTTGTGGAACAAGACCAGTGTCTTGCCCTTTTGCAGCGGGCTCTTGGCCCCCATGTCCACCCTCATTCGGTCTGATGCATCTTGCCAATGGGTGGTCTCTCCCGCAGTTCGAGCATTCATGTCTGAAATGACAATTGGGGGACCATTTGCATACACCTTCATTGAAGGCATAGCAGACCCTTCTGCCCCCTGATGCCGCGGTGGCAGGAGTTCGACTCCCGTTGGCTGCACTCTGAAAGGGCGGCGCCTCCAGCATTGGCGTCTTGGCATTGAGCCAATACGCCACCACCTTCTCACTCTACCCCATTGCCGGCCTTGATGCCATGCATTGCCGGAAGTCCTTATCGTACCTCCACCACGCAAGTCTACCGTAGGTGCAGTATGCACTCCGGATGTCCTCGAGGTATACGAATAGCGAGGAGAAGTGTTCAGGAAAATGTTTCCCCAATGACACATGCCATAATGGAGAACGCTTGCAGCCAGTTGTCAAACTCTCTTGTCCTCCCCCCGCTGCGATAACCACGCTCTTGCATATCTGACACCCGAGAGAGGGGAAGAAGGGAGAAGATTTCAATGAACTCTTTTCGCCATATGCGCTCCTTAACCTCCAGGCTGAGGTGAGCCCCCAGGTTATCCAGCGGGCATACCACCGTAGGCCTGAGTGATTCCCCTGAGGCTCTGATCCCCTTGGGGGCAGGCATCTCGGCCCTAGTAGGTGTAGGGGTACCCAATGTTGCAGTACTTGTGATAATACCCAGATAATACCCAGTACTGGGCTAGCCAAGTGCGAGTGACCCTTGCCGCGGGCGAATCCCTGGACCAAGCCCGAGCCGCGAGGCCCGACACCCACTCCCCTAAGTCAGCCTCTGTGACGCGCATGTTATGGCTCTCCAACAAACCTTTTAGACCAATCATCAGTTGTGTGTCACCCGTCCACCCAGCTGTCAGCTGTTGGCTAACTCTATGCCCTGCTATTGCAGGCTCACCTGTGTCGCATGTGGAGGGCGTACTCCTCCTCCCTGCCGGCCTCTCCCATTCAGGCGTGCGCTCCCTCCTGCGTCTAAGTGTGGATTCCTGCTCTGACCCTGAGCATGTACAGCTGCACTGGTATGATCTATGACTGCGTGACCTAGACCTCTCCCTACATCTCCTACTAAAGCAAGATGAGACATTACTCACCGCCTACACCTACCAAGCGGGATCCTTCCCCCTCCTCTCCAGATGAGAGATCCCCCCTGCTGTTGACAGGTCCAGCAGGGGAAAATCAATAGGACCAGTCCATTCATGTCATGAGACGTCAGCACTACCCACACTGTCCTTTAAGGGCTTGACTATGTCAACTGTGCCGTCCGTCACACCACCCCTACCAGTGTTCATAGTGGCCTTAAGTCTTGTGTCTGGTCTAGAAAAAAGAAGAGGGCTGTACCTTGCGGTGGGTCGCTGATTCCTGACGGGCCTCACAGCCTTAGGCCGCGTGGAAACGCTGGCCTGATTCATGGCCGCAGCCTCGCCCACTTGCTGATCTTCACTTCTTGCGTCCCATGGTCCCGTTGCTGATCTCCTGGTGGCCAGCTCCACGCTGTCAGCTCACTGTCACTTTAAGAGAGAAGAAGAAGGTGTCTTACCCCTCTGTGTCACTCTTTTTCCAGCTAGGGCTGTAGGAATCTGGTCAGAACTCCCCACTTTACTCTTACCCTTGCCCTTAGGCCAAGGGTGCGGCGTGCGCCTAGGTGGAGTATCCGCTAAGATTTGCTTGTTTAGAGGTGTGGTGCATGGTGAAGGCTGAGTATCCATGCCTGCACCTGCTGCACCTCCAAGTGCAGCCGCAGCATCCAAGGAAGGTGCTGATTGTCCTGCTCCTAAACCAGCACCTGTTCCCACCTTCTGCCTGTTCTCTCTATCCTGGATCACAGCACCAGTGCAGTGCTGCGTGGTAGCCCTATCAAAAGCACATAGTGCCCCTGGGTCACCCTGGCTAGCAGCCACTGCTGGCTGTGCCAGGGGTATCCCCATAGAGGCATCCATGCCCCCTGCTAGCTCTGGATCAAACAAGCTGTCCTGTAGCCACTGGATCCCCTGGGACAGCACCCTGGACCTTACAAGCTGCAACGCACACAAGCGCCAGGCACACACCACACACACTGATACTGTGTTTTACAACTCTGTTTCTGCTCCTCTGTGTGTCACAACAGCAGCTCCTCTGCTCTGCGTCCTGTTGTCACACTGGCCAGCCGTGAAGTACTCTAAAATGGCGCCCCCCCACGCCACTCCACAACATCCCCGGTCTAGTGGCCATACACTGACCAAAACTCTCGTCATACCTCCACCATGCCATACCGCCATAGGTGCGATGCGCTCCCCGTATCTCGTCGAGGTAAATGGATAGCGCTGAACACTGCTCTGGAAACCTCTCATCCATGATGCACGCCAGGATGGAAAATGCCTGCAGCCAGTTCTCATACGTCTTAGGAATCTTCCTGAAGCCCTTCCGGTCTGGCTCGTCCGACACCGGCCCTCTGTCCTGCGTATCCACGAATCTTGATGAGGGTAGCAATGAGAATATTTCGATAAATTCCCTCTTCCAGATCTGCTCTTTTACTTCTAGTGGCAGATGAGCGCCTAAGCTATCCAAGCTGCATAAGACCGTCGACCTGACTGAGCTGTCAGATATCGTGGCTGCGCAGGGCGATGTTACCGGGTCTGCCGGGGAAGGCGGTGAGACTAACCCAGAGCCACTCACCTCCCGGGAGGCACAACTCTTCTCCTGTGCTATGGAACCTTGGCCTCCCCAGGCCTGTCTTGCCAAACCTGACACCCATTCTCCTAAATCTTCATTGTTCATGTTAACATCATATGACCTCAAGAATCCCTTTAACCCAGCCAAAAATGTCTGTGTCTGTACGTCCCTGCCACTACCAGTGTAGCCCAAAGTGAGTGTCTCACCTGTATCATGCCTGGCAGGCTCCTGACGTGGCCTCTGATTGGCTGGACTGTTCCTGCCTCGGGATCTCGGTCGCCTGCTCTTCACACTAGTTGCACATGATTCCCTCTCCGAACTGGAGTCCGCCCGGACGCAGCGATAAGACCTGCGGCTGTGGTAGTGAGATCTGCCCCTAGAGGATCTGTCAAGGCAAAAAGAACCATGTGAGGGCTGTCCTTGCCTGCCATACCCATCGTCCAGTCCACTCCCATCCACTGATGACTCGTAGTTAGAATACGGTAACGACTGCCCAGTCAAAGGACTGTCGGCTCTAACATCCCGAACAGCTCTACCGTCCTCTTTCGTAGCCCCGGTCCACTGGTGTTACTAATTAGGTCATCTACGGCCGCGGCCCCCCCGGCTGGGAAACCAACCGTCAATGCTTTCCACATGGGTGGGTGAGTGGCCTGCTTCTTCTCGACTCTGAGCGAAGAGAAAGACATGGAGATCGCCTTGTTTCATCTCTCCTTATACTCTCCGCAACCATCTCTCTCTCCACCTCATTTCTCTTTCTCCTTAGCTGCGATGATTGGGATGGCGGCAAGCCCTGCAAAATCAAGGTTGGCACATTATCACCACTCCCGCTTCCCGCTAGCTCAACTCCAGGTTGATGTGTCGGAGCCTTGGTGGCACTCATTTTAATGTTACCCCTCTGGTTCCTCTGAACCCTAGACTCGCTCTGCGGTGGCCGCATGGATAAAGAACACCCGCTAGAGCGCCGTGGGGATTTGTTCTGAGGCTTGCTGGTTGGCCTAGAGCCACTGCCGACAGCATGGCTGTGGCTGGTTCTCCTTACCTCCTCCCTCGGCTGGTTCTGAGACCTAGAAAGCCCCTGTGTGATTCTGTGGGGAGGAATGCCGCTCCCAATGCCCTTGGGGGAAACAGACACCACCGACTGCTCCCCCGCAGATAAAGGGGATTCATCTCCCGCGATAGAATCAGCCACAGGTGCTGCAGCAGCCTGCCCACAGCCCAGAAGGTCTTCCAGCCATCTCGCTCCATGGCTGATGGCTATTGACTGCACCTCCACCAAGATGCGCTCTAATCCCACTAACTCCCCCACGCCCATACCCACAGACATGACCGAAGACAGGACAATGAGGGATGAGAAATGAAAACAACACACACCACAAACACACACCTGACGCTAACTCTAACAGAAAGGCCAACACCTGGGTTTTGACACCTAGTTTGCTAAGCACAGCTGCAGCAAAGAAAGGCTAATTAAATTATTATAGCTGCCACATAAAGTGCAGAAATAATGAGGAGAAACAAAACAACCTACAACCATATAACCTACAACAGATCAGACAGCCAAAAGAGAGGAGAGAAACAAATAGAGAAAGAACACACAGCCTAATAAAGACTACCCTACACTATAGTGCATTTGTATGATGCACAAGAAACCACCACTCTCTGTTAAGTCCAGCTGCTGCTCCACAATGCTGCCTGCTTCCCTGCCTGCCGCGGAGTGAGGCAAGATGGCGCCCGCGCTGGCCTAAGGGAGCGGAGCAACTGCAACCTCTCGCGCGAGGCCGCCCCTGCCTCCTCTGCCGGCACTTGGTTCCACCAAGTCAAGGGACCCCCACTGTGGATACCAGCTCACTGGGTCCGCCCTGGGGGTCCTTCAGATGCAACAAATCAAAACTATTTCCATGTTCCTTTTAAACATATAAGATAAATAATAGACATAAAGATCCATACATTTTAAAGGTTTTTTCATTTATTGGAGAAATAGGCAGCCAGATGTGAAAGTAATGGTGACAGATGATGTTGTTAGTTTTTATTCCATGGGTTGTCTCCTTGTGTGTACATTGAGCAGTTAGTGAACAGGCTAAATCAGTGGTCCAAACTGTACAATTGAGGAGAATGTATGGTATCTGGTATCTATCACACTTTAAAGGGACATGGAAGTCAATAGTAGTCGTGCACTATCAGACAGAGGCTTTGAAATCATGTGTCACAAATTGACTTAGATAATAACAGTTTAGTTATTGCTTGTATTGCCCTTGAAGACATCCTACAAGAAAATTCAAACAATGAGGTCCACACTGATTATATTTTAATGACTTGTATACATACTGTTTATCATGATGAGAACTGGCTGACTGAAGTGTGATTCTCTTTATTTTTATAATAATATTTTTTTATTTGGTTAAAATTAAAATGTTAAACGCACTTCAAAACCAGTACTTGTCTAATAACCACCCTTCATAATCTTCCATATCAAATGTAGTGACATCTGCCCAGCGGCTTGCAAGCTCCATAATAGTCCAGCCCATAGACAGAGTTGTCACGTCCCTGATAGGCACAACTAGAAGGAGATACACAGCTCTGCTTGAGCATAAAGCTTGGAAAATGTTAGCTTTCATTTATTTTAAACTGCATATTGATTTTAGGAATCTTTGTACAGCAAACAAACATATGAGCTTTACTTGTAAATGCACTACAGTGGTTCTTTAATCATACATGGCCATACAATATCATCTGCAAGTCATTCTTAATGACAAATCTTCCATTTACCGTACTTGTATTGACTTTTGCTGAGTATCATTGGTAATGTTTGTGTATCTTAGCGCATCTCTTGGCAAGTAAAGCTAATGAACATATTTACACATTAATTATAGATATATAGGGATAATGATACACAGAGATACTCAGTAGAACACACATGCATTAAGAGAAAGAAAAACATACAAGCACAGAACCAGCTGTAGATACAAATACACAGAATGTTGTATGTCTGAAGATTGAATATGCAATGAAACGCATATTTTCCACATTTTGGTCTTATAGAGCAAGTTAAGTTTACAGGTTTATATTTTGAATTCAGGAGACATAGACTCAACAGACTTATGGGGGTCTTACGGACCACCATGGACGCCATTGCCTCATAGGTGTACATAATTAGAAAAAAATAAAAATAAATTACAATAGGTGATGCAAAGAGAAGGCCAATGGCTTCAATCTACTTGGTATGTGCCCACTTATGCAGAGCTGAGGTATGAGGACGAGACAGTTGCAGATTGTTGCTAGACATCGCTGGATGGGTCACCCCATGTTTATTTTTCATGATTTTATCTAATACTTTTTGTATGTGTGTGTATTTATGCAGAATGCAGGTTCAGTAACCATAGGTAAACAATGAAGCAACACACTTGAACATAAGCTGAAAGATGGTATATTGTCAAAAACTATTTTGGTCCTCTGAGAGTACTTTCAGTTCGGTGTTATCACTGACATCAAAACAAGAGTGTATATGTGAAGAAAATCTCAAACAGTCTAGCAGGAAATTAGCCCCTAAAGCACCAAAAAACTTGTCCTGAAAAGCATATCCAAGTTTCATGGATTAATACATTTATGCACTCTATAAAACATTTATTTTTATTAATATCTCAAAATCCTACTAATGGTTATGTTGACACCTCAGAGGGGTGTCTACACAGACCCCTGACCCCCCCCCCCCCAATCAGCATGCTGTATTAGGGGATCAATTTAAACCATTATTCACTTGCTGTTTCTTCCTCAGCCAATAGGAGAGCACTGATGTCAACCCCCAAGTCACTGCTGGGATGTGCTTCTTGCTGCTTTCTTTCTGTGCTGCTGCCATAGCCCCTAACATAGTGACACACTACATATCCCAGGCTGCTTTGCAGGAACCCCAGAGTTTAAATCAAATGTTTCAGCTAACCTGATTGGCCAAAACAAATTATGAAATTACTGCTAATTTAGCCTGGTTTTGGAGTGGGTGTTAACCCTAATTTTCAACTGTCAGAAATACATTTTGCTAAGTTTTTAAATGTTTGTTTGTTTGTTTTTCATTCAAAAAAATGTTTTAGTGAACTATTAATTCTTATAATCCGGGAAATTTAGATTTGCTTTGAAGGGCAAAGTTCTAAGGGTCGCTAAGGAAGCTTGCATTGGGCAACAGAATAATCTAATGGTGAATCATACCGAGGAGAAGCTAATGCACATAAAGGAAATACAAATAACAAATAAGACTGAAGGGTCATTGCATATGTAATAAAGATTTTTTTTGTGTACATTAGCCATACTCAGGTAGCTCTAGGAATTCCTATTTAGGCATCTTCTTTCCTAAACACTTACCTCAGTTGTGTCATATGCTCAGCAGCACGTGCAAAAGACATATTGGTGAATCAAATGGAAGATTATCTCTTGCTGATATTACTCAAAAGACAGTTTAATGGTTCTTGAAGATATGTGTCTATTGCAAGTGTGCTTTTCATATTACTGATTTGTGCTGCTATTTTTACATAGAAAACTGAGCTACCTTAATTTACAGGGGTAGGCAGTAAGAAAACTCCATATGGCATTGTGGACCAATAAATTGATTTATTCAATATTAGCCTGTATTGTTTGTGAACTATTTATATTAACACCAGACCCTAAATGCAAAAGCTGGGCAAATGTGGTATTGTAGTGAGATATTTGTGAATATGTGCTGTATGCTGTATAGCTAGGAGAAGAGGGTAGAGTTTTTTTCTGTCCAAAAGCAAACAAGTCATGTGTCTATGTTGACTTCTCTAGAGTTGGGAAAGAGGAGGATATCTGTTTTGGCAGTTCTAGAGTGGTAGAGGTGTGAGGCTATGCTGTCTGTTTTAGTACTGAAAAAGATGCTTTGGTGTCTTGCATAGGGCAGTGGTTCTCAACCTAATGGAATCAAATACTAGCTGTTGACTAACCAAATTTTCCAAAGACCACCTTTGAGATCCAAACCATTATTAACCAATCAGTTCTTGAATCTACTACTGTGTCAGTGGCATGTGTAAGGGGCCAGTCTCTCCTCATTATCATGCTTTAACATCCAATTCATCCATCAATTTTCTTTCTCTCTGGAAACTGGTATATAAGACCCCAAGGACCAGTGCAGGCCCCAAACCCCTCCGTTGAGAAACCATGGTGTAGAGCATGCAGATGGATAAGTTTGTTTTGCATGTTCTAGTTCTGGAAACAATATGTCTGTGTTATTTGTTCTATTGCTATGAATGGGATATACCTATGCAGTTCTAGAGCATGGAGCAAAACAAAAGTGCAATAAAAAGATGACAAAACTTTCTGAGGAATAATTAGATTTAAGAAAATAGACCATGGCTGTGAAGAGGAAGACAAGGATATATATAATTACTTCATTGAATACTTCTGCCCTGTTTTTTTCACTGACTTTGGGGAAAGTGAAGTTCCACTAAGGGTGGTGCATTAAGTGATAAAGTAATTATCTAAACTCCTCTTTCAAAAGATTAACATTATCAAAGTTAAAAGTGACAAGTGGACCCAGGCAATGTACATCCAAGGGTTTTGAAGGAGCTTAGATCGATTCTTGCCACACCTTTAGCTATTCTTTTTAATGAATCATTATTGTAAAGAGTATTTCCAGATCACTAGAAAATTGTTAACATAGCACCTCTCCACAACAAGGGTAGTATAGGAGACTCAAGTATCTACAGACCAGTATGTTTGACATCAATAGTATACAAACTAATAGAAACACATTTCATAGATCTTACCTGATCCTTATCCAATCTCCCCTATAACCCATACCCATCCTACCCCAACACATACCCCTCCCAAAACATTTCCCCCATCCATACTTTTATTACACACATACACTTATTATATGTCACATACTGCATACCCACCAGCCTCTGCTACATATCCCATCCTATTACACTATTACCATTGCGCCATATTCTATTGTACAATAAAAAAAATACAAAAAACATTTACAAACTTTTGTCTTTGAATCAAGTGAGTGGACAGTGATAGATGCACAATAAATTAGGGTGTTTATCTGTGAGTGTCTGGTGCAGGGAAAAGGAGAGGAGAGTGCCAGACATAGAAGAAGGGGAGAGGAAGAGAGAGAGGGAAAGGTGCAGAGAGGTGGAGAGGTTTGAAGAGGTGTGAGGAGGGGTGAGGAGTAGGAGAGGGTTGAGAGATGGGAATCAGACTCAGTGCAGACAATTCAGAAGCAGGGTCAGTTGGGGAGGTCTCTGGGGTTAGTGGTGCGATGAGTAGGATGAGCCCTAGGCCTTGGTGTCCAGATCTTGGAGGATCCCATTCCCAGGCACAGTTTTGGGTCATAACTCAAGACACACCCTTAATCACTAATATGGTCTATGTCACATAACAATGGTCCTTTAACTCAGCTGCAATATACATATCCTAAATACAATCTAACTGATGCCATCAATGACCAATCATGCTGCCCTGAAACGCACACAACGATGTGTTATTTACTATTAATAATAACATTATAGAATACAGAAGCCATTCCTGTCAAATGGCACAAATATGTGGTTTAACATAACTCTCAGGCTAAACCATGACCAAGCTGCTGGTTAAGAGACAAGTCAGTCAGGGTAAGGGAAACAGGAGCAAACATGTCTGGTAGCTCACCATCCTTAAAATCTTCCACTTCTGCTAGGCATATGGCAATTATTTGCGGATTCTGACTCTGTTATGGCTCCTGAATCTGCTGTTGAACATACAGGTTTCTAAATAGGTGGTGTTGGCTAGTTTGTGGATAATTTTGACCCTCCTAAATCGCCTGCAGCTTGTTCTGTCGATTGGATACCAATATTAATACCTGCTGACCTACCTGGAATTTCCTAGCCCGGGGGTTCTTATCATACCAGCATTTCTACTTGTCTTGGGCAGCAAGAAGATGCTCTTTGGCTATCCCAGTCAGTGTCTCTAACCTATCTCAGAGCGGCAGCACATATGGAACTACAGGGAATTTGTCCCCCTGGTGTTCCCCCGTCACAAAACTCTGTAACAAGTCCAGTGATTCCCTTTCTCACCATCTGAAAAAGAGTTCAAAGGGGAAAGACCGAATGGAATATTGAGAAAATTCTTTGTAAGCACAGAGGTGGTAGGGAAGTAACTTTTCCGAGTCCTTCTTGTTTACAAGGGCTCTAATTGTAGCTTTCTGGGTGCTATTATACCTCTCCCCTAATCCATTGGTCTGAGGAAGTTAGGGGTAGACCTTATCTGGGTAACTCTACACTTCTGTCACAACTACTGTGTCATCTCAGACATGAACTATGTAGCCTGATCTGAAAAATTTTAATCCAAATGGCTACCAAGGCAAAATATTTATTGCCCAACTTAGTGGGCCAGGTCCCAGAATTGCTTCCTGTAGTGTTCATGGGTAACCTCTTATCAGCCCAGCAGCATCCTATTGACTTTGTGGGAAATGGGCTGATGCTAGGGAATTCCCCTGGAAGGAGGTTTGCTTTAGGATCTGTGGATAGCAGGCATGCCGTTCTGGAAGGTAGATGCAGGATGCCCTGGTAGCTGGATTGAAACAAGTGAATAAAAAGTTATTTTCCACTCATCAAACATACAACTGACATGCTTGTATACTCTCAAAAGGGATAACACACTTTATTGAAACACACAGGGACTTATATACATGGTAGAACAAAAAGGTCCTGGTAATGCAGTGAGTCTGGATACAAAGTAACAAAAGGTAACATAATTAATATAGGAAGGCCAGCTAACCTAATCACTCAGCACAGTTCTCCATTGTGTTAGTTTCACAATGGGCATCTTATATCTGTCTTTGCAAACAATAATGTAATCACAATAAGTTAATTACAAAACTACATATAAAAAAATAACAAGCAGTTAGCCACACAATTCCCAAAACATACAGACACAAAGGGTATTCACTGGGGATGAGGGTCACCACACCCTAGACAGTCCAAACAGGGGGAACCATATTTATCACAGGGGTAGCTCCCTGACTGGGAATAAAGCCAGGAAGTTTCATGTCCATACTGTTCTGGCCCAGGAAAGGCATTCCCATGGGGAAGGCTGGATTCGGCACCTTTGGGGAAGAAAGGAAAGCAGATACCATGGGACTTTATTGCAGGCTTATCCATCATTAGGACTGTCGTCACATTAAACATAGCCAGTTCAGCCTTCTGAATTTCTAAAAACTTCATTGTCAGAGTTTGATGATGTTTTCTTTCCATAATGTACAGTGTAATTGACAGTGACCACTGCCATTGTTTAGGGCAAGTGCTCTGATTAAAGGGCCTTTCAGAGTATTGAACAGTGTATTTCTGTTTTGAAAATTAAGCCCTGATGCAGAATATACTGCTTTGAATGTATACATGTCTTTGGGGGTTTGTCCCTGTCAGCCAATATGCAGTTGTGTGCCACAGAGCTCAGTTCTGGGGCCTGTCTGGGCCTGAATATGTATAGCTTGGAGGACAGAATGGAGAAGGATTTTAGGGGTTTCTGAGAAAGTGAACACTTCATACCAGTAAGGTTAACATCAGTAACAACAGTAATAATGGAAACACCTTTGAAAGTAAGAATTACTGAATATTTTAATTCTTATGATTTACAAGATCATAGACAGTATGGGTCTATTGCTCAGAGGTCATGACAGACTAAAGTAATTGACTTTTTGTTAACTTCTGCCAGTTTCAGTATTGTAGGGATATTCTTTATGGTTTCCTCACTTTGATATGTCTAGAAAGTTGTTTAACTTATAGAGTCCCAGGGGAACTGTGAGTCAATTAGTCAAATCCGTAGTTACGGGTTTAGACGGAGCCAATGGTAAAAGAGATCGTCATCATTACGTCATTGAGAAATGCAGGTAAGATTTCAAATCCATACAGGTTTCAATAATGAGTTACGTTCGTACCCGCATTCCAGAAATGATGCAATATTAATAAATCAGTAAATATCATATTCTATTCCAAGTGAGTTCCATTATATATATTAACACATTGATTGCCGGGATCGATATAACACAGAAATTAAACATAAAAAAATAATAATAATTATATTGCAGATTTGCGAGCTTGAGAATGTTGTGCTATTAGTTTTAATACCTAACATCACTTTCCCTTTCATTATAAATACAGTAGTGTGTGTATATTTGCATTAACAGTGCTACGAATAGGACTATAACCCCCTTGCGGGTCCTCTCTAGTACCAGTAGGCTTTTTGGCTCCATTTGAGGGTTACGGGTTAGAACGCCAGTGGATTCTTAGCAATTTAATAGCGATTTGCGAACGTAACATTTACAGACTTGACAGATTAAAGGCTTTGCGACAACGTAGTTCAGATTTCGACAGCCTGTAGGGTTTTTCTGCCTGTAACCCACGGATCATTTGCGGGAAGCTTTAAGAGGCCAATTTAATAGCCGTAAGTCTTGCGGGCTCCGTTGCGGGCTACGGCTTTACACGTTGGAGGAATTTAATAGGGCTGCTAGTCTGTCATTGCGGTTCCCTGGTAGCCCAGTGGTTAAGGATGCAGGTGCTTTCACCACAGCATCCTGGGTTTGAATCCAGCCAGGGAATCAAGAGGTCTCACTGGTCAGTACTCGCATGGGAGACCACCTGGGAATACCAGGAGCTGTATGCTGTGGCCCACTGGAGAAGGAACTGGCAAACCACTCCGGTATCTCTGCCATGAAAACCAAGTGGATCAGCATGGTGTGTTGTCCATGAGGTCACAGAGATTCAGACACAACTGAGCGACACCATTTACTGTCATTAAATGAATGAACATTGTGGTTATACTCAGAGCTGCCACTGGGTGACAGAATAATCTCAGTTTTGGTTACCTAGAGCTCTGCATTATTTACAGTGCAAACTACACAGTGTTTTGCATTATTAGCGCTGCTTTATGCTGTAATACACACTCTACACTTCTTTGCATTATGCACAATTTACATTGCTCTGCAAGGCTGTTTACACTATAGAACGCTTTACAATTCAAACTGAGCGGTGCTCTGTATTTATCTACGTTCATTGGCAGATATGATGTAATATGAAGAGGCCAATAAGAATAGAATTGGTACTGTTCAGCTTTAGTATCCTGAAACAAATAACCATAAGATACAAGAGGCAATAACATAAGACACTGTACGATGATCATATTTTAAAATATGAAAAACAATAAACACACACATGTAGTTTTACATATTAAGATATATCTGAGTCTCACATAGTCCTCATCAAGTTATAACATTTTATAAATATAACCTTATGTGGCAAAAAAACAAATAGAAATTGTATTTTATCATTATTTATGAAACAGTTAAATCAGCCAACAATAAGTAGGCTTGCATGAAAAAGTAAGCGCGCCCGGTAAGCCCCTTAGCCGCAATAACTTGGACTATATGTTTCCTGTAAGAATTTATCAGTCTCTCACACATCCTGGGAGTAATTTCCAGCCAACTCTCTTCATCATAGTGATGTTAGCAGATTTGCGCATCTCTCTAGGTAATGCCATCTCCATTATATTGAGGTTTGGACTTTTTCAGACATAAAATGGTAGGTTTGCTGGTCTTTTGTATCCTTGTCCTATAACATGATCCACTTTCTCCTAAGCTTTGGATGTTGGACAGAATGCGTTGGTATACAGAGGAATTCATGGTGGACTCAATGAGGCTTTTGTGGTAGGCCAAATCGTTGCCCCACCATAACCATCCTGGATGGACTGTGGTTCTTGTGGTGATAAACAGTGTTTAATTTTGCCAAAGACATGCTTTTACTTTATGACCTAACAACTCCACTTTGGTCTCATCTGTCCAGTGGACATTGTAACAGAAGTGTTATGGTTCATTTAAGTGCTGCTAACATTTACTCTATTGGCTGAAGTATGTAAATCTCTAAACACAGCTTGGTGATCTTTGTGATCTCTAGGAGCATATAGTCTGATCTTGGAGTGAATTTCCCCAGACTTTATCCATTTTATCCATTTCTAAATGATCTTTCTCACTGTTGAATAGTGGACATGGTACTGTAGGAGGATGGCTGTTTAACCCTCCCCATTCTGAACCGCAGCAATAATATTTTGTCTGAGTTTGTCCCAGATATCCCTTGACCTAGGCATTATGTGTTACCACAAACCAGAATCCTCTAGACCAAACTGCCAAAGTTTCTGATTTCATTTACAGGTGGTAGCGCTTCATGATGATAAAGGTATCATGTGCACATGTTTAGTAGCACCTGATTCTAATCGTCCTCATGTGATATGCACGCACTAAGGATGTGCTTACTTTTTCACGCAAGGAATAAGGGATGAATAACATGCCCTCCAAAAGCTCCTATAGTGCCTTTCAAAAGTATTCACCCCCTTGACTTTTTACCTATTTTGTTACATTACAGCTTTAAGTTCAATGTTTTGTTAATCTGAATTTTATGTGATGGATCAGAACACAATAGTCTAAGTTGGTGAAGTGAAGTGAAATGAGAAAAATAGATACATAAAACTATTTTTTAGAAATAGAAAACAGAAAATTGGCATGTGCGTATCTATTCACCATCTTTGTTATGAAGACCATAAAAAGCTCTGGTGCAACCAATTACCTTCAGAAGTCACATAATTAGTGAAATGGTGTCCACCTGTGTGCAATCTAAGTGTCACATGATCTGTCATTACATATACACACCTTTTTTGAAAGGCACCAGAGGCTGCAACACCTAAGCAAGAGGCACCACTAACCAAACACTGCCATGAAGACCAAGGAACTCTCCAAACAAGTAAGGGACAATGTTGTTAAGAAGTACAAGTCAGGGTTAGGTTATAAAAATATATCCAAATCTTTGATGATCCCCAGGAGCACCATCAAATCTATCATAACCAAATGGAAAGAACATTGCACAAAAGCAAACCTGCCAAGAGATGGCTGCCCAGAGAGGCAGGGACTGGAGTATCTGTACATAGGATTGCAATAAGCAGAACGCTCATATAGTCAGGCTTTATGGCAGAGTGGCCAGAACAAAGCCATTACTTTCAGCAAAAAACAAAATGGCACGTTTTGAGTTTGCAAAACGGCACATGGGAGACTCCCAAAATTTTGGAGGAAGGTGCTCTGGTCTGGTGAGACTAAAAAAAAAAACATGTTCAAAGTTGTGGGCATGTTCTGTAAATTAAATGATACAAATCCTCAAACAATCCATGTTAATTCCAGGTTGTGAGGCAACAAAACACGAAAAATGCCAAGGGGGGTGAATACTTTTGCAAGGCACTGTATGTGGTAATTTAGCGAGTTTAGATGAAAATCAAAAACTAATAGCATAGTCCTTTTACAGGTAAAAAGATAGTATGAATTATACCATAAGTCAGAGCTGCTGAGAGCCTAACATTGTACCCAAAGATACACTTTATTATAATTGTATCCTCCCCTATTCTAGCTCTTGTTGTCAACTGCCTCTCTTGCATATCCTCCTGGATATCTTCCTGTCAACTGAAACTCAGTATGTCAAAAATGGAGCTTTAATCTTCAAAACCCTCTTCCACAGATTCCACTCTCCACATGTCTCTCACTGTTGACAATGCCATCATCACTCCAACCTCTCAGACCTATTTTCTTGGGATTCTACTAGATCCTGCAATCTCTTTCATTCCTCACATACAATCAATCACTTACTTAGTCTTGTCTTTTTCACCTAAAATCTTCAAAATACGTAATTTTCTCTCACAAGACACAACCCAACTTCTAATATACTCTCTTATTGTGTCTTGCCTCAACTATTGCAACTCTTTTTGCTGGCCTTCCCATTACCCAGCATCTACCATACTCAAGATTCAGTGTTTGCAGCACCTCTCTCCCTAATAAAATTTAAAATCTTGACCCTAACATATAAAGCCCTCAGCAATAAGGATCCCTCTTATATCTCTGCTCTTGTCTCCAAATACTCTCCCAACCATCCTCTTTGCTCTGCTAATGACCTTCTTCTTTCCTCCTCTTTTATTACCTCCTCTCACTCCTGCATTCAGGATTTTTCTTATGCTGCCCCTATTCTTTGGAACGCTTTACTAGACTATCCTCCTGCATCATATCCTTCAAAGCATCACTAAAAAATGCCACTAAAAAATGCATCTGTTTAAAGAAGCTCATCGCCTTCAGACTTACTTTGCGCAATATATTGTACCTCACCTTTCTATATCTCACCCATATCCTCTAGACTGTAAGGCCCTCATTTAATTGCAATTTGACCAATTGAATAGGGCTCTAAATAAGCACATAACATATTTTTTTTAAAGAAGTTTTTAGTTAGTAAACATCTAACCAAAAGCAAGGTTTTCACTAACTAAAAACTTCTTTAAAAAATATATGCTATGTGCTTATTTAGAGCCCTATTCAATTGGCCAAATCGCGATTGACTGAGGGCCTAAGTTTGCAAGTTTTCAATCATGTTAGGTGCTTTAGGGAAAGTACTTCATATGCTGATTTTAAGCTCAATATAAGGGCCTTCCAGTCTTTTGTAATTTGCTAAAATTATTTTCGATTTGTATCTACCATGTTGTGCATAGAACAAAACACTATTACCCTCAGTGTTTGATATATAACTCTAAATGTAACTATTACTATCCATTTTATTTAAATTTCTAGGTGACTTGAAAACAGTAATTACGTTTTAAAGATCTGTAGTATCCAATCATTGTCTGTCATAGAACTGGTGCTGACTTTGAGCTAAAATGTACACTTTATATCTCTCTAACTAGCTGTTTTTGGTTATAGGGTGATTGAACCCTAGGCTTAGATCTTTCTGAAAAATATATGCAATATACTTCCTATAACTAATAATACACTCCATTTATGATTCTTCTTTCATAATTTGGGACATATGGTAAATTTCTTGCTTGGAGATGCACAATCTTTATTAGGAAATCATGTATGCATTTGCCTTATGCTTGTCCATACATAGTTACATAGTTACATAGTAATTAAGGTTGAAAAAAGACTTTCGATCCATCAAGTTCAACCTTTTAAGATCCCCTCTGATCTGCAATATGCAGATTATTTATTAATTAATTAGTTGTTAATTAATTATTAATAGTATAGTATTTGTGGTTGAATAAAGACTTTTTGTCCATCAAGTTCAACCTTTTTAGATCTCTTTTGATCTTTTTAATATGTGGACTATTTGTTATTAATTGTTAATTGATCAGGAGGAAGGCAAACAGAAAAAAAAAACATTGAAACTTTGCCAATTGTCTCATAAGGTAAAAAAAAGAGCAAAATTCCTTCCTGACCCTAGAAACCGGCGATCTAATTTCTCTCTAGATCAATATTCCTTCTTTAATTATCTAGGATAACCTTGAATGCCCTCTTTATTTAAAAGTATATCTAACCCCTTTTTAAAGTTATCTATCAAATTCGCAGTCCCCACCTCCTTTGGTAGAGAATTCCACAGTTTAACGACCCTAACTGTGAAGAACCCTTTTCTTTCTTTAAGGTGAAATCTTTTTTCCTCTAACCTCAAAGGGTGTCCTCTTGCCAGTTTAAAATCTACTGCTACAAAAAGTTCACCTGACAAAGCCTTATATTGACCCTGGATGTATTTAAATAAGGTAATCATATCCCCTTCTAGATGCCTTTTTTCTAGCGAAAATAAGTTTAATTTGGTTAGTCTTTCTTCATAACTTAGCCCCTCCATTTCCCTTATTAGTTTTGTAGCCCTTCTCTGTACTTTTTCCAGCTCTAAAATGTCCTTTTTATGAGGTGGTGCCCAAAATTGTACTCCATATTCTAAATGAGGGCGTACCATGAATTTGTATAGTGGTAGAATTATATTTGCTTCCCTTGCTTCTATACCCTTCCTAATACATGCTAATATTTTACTTGCCTTTGCAGCTGATGCTTAGCTTTGAGCGCTGTTACCTAGGTGGTTGTCCACTAGTACTCCCAAATCCCTTTCCATATCTGATACCCCTAGATTTGCTCCATCAAGATTATAAATTGAATGGCTATTTTTCCTTCCAAATGCATAACCTTACATTTATTTGTATTAAATCACATATGCCATTTGGCTGGCCATTTATAGAATTTCTGCAAATCCCTTTTGTAGGGAAAGTACATCATTATCTGATTTAATTACCTTGCACAACTTAGTGTCATCAGCAAAAATGGAGACACTGCTTTCGAGTCCTACTTCAACGTCATTAATAAATATGTTAAAAAGGAGAGGACCTAATACTGAACCTTGAGGAACCCCACTTACCACACTAGTCCAATCGGAGTATGTTCCAATTACAACAACCCTTTGCTTCCTGTCTTTTAGCCAGCTCTCGATCCATGAGCAGATATTTACTGCAATTCCTGTATCCCTTAGTTTGCTCAAAAGTCTCCCATGTGGCATTGTATCAAAAGCCTTTGCAAAATCCAAAAAGACTACGTACACTGAGTTGCCCTGATCCAAGTTCCTACTAACCTCCTCATAGAAACTAATTAGATTGGTCTGACATGACCTATCCTTCATAAATCTGTGTTGACTGCTACCTATGATCGTGTTCAAATAGACATATTCTTGTATTCTGTCCCTTATTAACCCTTCTAAAAGCTTCCCAACTACAGATGTGAGGCTCACTGGTCTATAATTCCCCGGATTTACTCTTGCTCCCTTCTTAAATATAGGTATCACCTTTGCTTTTTGCCAGTCATCTGGTAGCGACCCTGTGGTGAGTGAGTCTTGAAAGATTAGATATAATGGTTTGGCTATTACAGAACCCAGCTCCCTCAGGACCCTTGGATGTGTTCCATCAGGACCTGGAGCTTTATTATTTCTTTTCTCCAATCTCTTTTGGATTTCTTCCTGCGTTAACCAATAATTTAGTGATGGTAGTGTAGCCCCATTTTGTTGTGGTGTCCCAACCACTGGTACCTCCCTTGTGTATACTGAAGAAAATAACCTATTTAGCCTTTTCTGCCTTTTCCTGGTAACTAATTATCAGACGGCCTGTGTCACATTGTAATGTTCCTATAGATTCCTTCCTCTCCTTCTTCCCATTAATATATTTAAAAAATATTTTAGGGTTAGTCTTACTTTCCTTTGCAACTGACTTCTCATTTTCTATTTTAGCCAGTCTAATAGCCCTTTTGCAGGCCTTGTTGGTTTCCTTATAGTCACATAAAGCTGCCTCTGTTCCCTCCTCCTTGTATAATTCTAATGCATGTTCTTTTTCCTTATCATGATCTTTAAGTCATTGTTAAGCCACATGGGATGTGATTTACTCCTATTCGTTTTATTTCCACATGATACATGCCGATGAGTATGTATATTTAGTAAGGATTTGAAAGTTGTCCATTTATTCTCAGTATTTTTCCTTGTAAGTCCTTTATCCCAGTCTATATGTAGTATTGCTGCCCTTAGCCCATTAAAGTTAGCCCTACTGTCTATTGTAACACTCCCCCCTTCTCCTCACCCATGAGTAAATAATTCATACCTTTCTACCCCAATACTTCTATATTGTCCCTCCCCCACACCTACAAGATTACAAACTCCCCCAGCCGTACCATCCATTCCCCTAGCACAAAAGCTCCCTTGTCATTAAGGTGCAATCCATCCCTGCTATAGATATTGTACCCAAGTGAAAAGTCAGCCCAGTGCTCTAAAAACCCACAACTCTCTGCACTGCACCACTTTTTTAGCCACGCATTAACCTCCCTAAGCTCCTTCTATCTCCCTGGACTAGCACGTGGCACTGGTAGTATCTCAAAAAATACTACCTTGGAGGCCCTTGCTTTAAGCTTATTCCCTAGTTCTTTAAAATCATCCTTTAGGACACTCCATCTTCCACTTAATTTGTCATTGGTACCAATATGTACCAATACCGTGGGTTTATTTCCAGTCCCTCCCAATAATTTATCCACCCGATCCACAGCATGCCGAACCCGAGCACCCGGGAGACAGCAAACTGTTTGATTGCTGGGATCTGGGTGACAAATCACCCTGTCTACCTTTCTAATAATAGAGTCCCCTACCACCAAAACCTGTATGTTGCTCTGCCTATTCTGCCCTCCCACTCCTCCTGTAGAACTGTTCTCCCGGCTCTATCTGGACATCCCCAACAGTTTCACTCAATCTGGCAAATCTGCTGGTGTTTGCCATCTCAGAACCCCCTGTTCCCCCTGATTCCCCTTCTAACTGTAACCCAGCTACCTCCCTGGACATCCTTACTAGCCACATCTCCACCCTCCGTGCTAGGCCCAGCTAAACTGTGCTCAGTGAGCACCAACTCCCTTTCCAGTGTGACAATATCATGAAATGTTGCAATTCTCCTCTCTAGTTCTCCAATTTGAGCTTCCAGAGAGGCAACATGCTCACACCTGTCACAGAGGTATAGACCCTGGATCATCTGTTCCAGTAGTGCATACATGTGGCAGGATGTACACTCCGTGAGGTTGCCGCTGGACTGACTCATGATTATCAGTTACAAAAATACAGTGAGAAAACAAATCAATGTATTTGTATAAAGATTGTTTTTCTACACCATGACCCAAACAAAACAAAATATATATACATATATGCTTGTTTTCTATTTTTTCTTATAATACCCCTTTTCTTTGAATTCCCTCCTTTTATTCAATCTCCTACACACTAACTACACTTACACTAGAAATAATTGCAAGCTTCAAAGTTCGCTTCTTCCCTTGTTAAAATAGACCCTGCCTACTCACCTGTACAATGATAAACGGGCACAGGACAGAAAACACTGCCCTGCCTCACAGAAGTGATTCAAAACACATAGTATAGGATTGTATATGAAAATCACTGTAGTTGGAACCTTAGCACCATGTAACCTAAGTAACCTTTAAAATCAATTGCTTGTTTGTTTGTTTTTTATTGTTTTGCATGTGGCTTGAAATTTGTTTGCTAGTGATGTCAGTGAAAAGTTTATTTACTTTTATTATATTTTTTTGTGGAATTAAAATTACAACAATATGCTAACTATTGTAGTTCTCTCTCTTTTTGGCTATAACCTTACTATTATATTGGCAATGCTCCATGGCAACATTTGGGAGGGCCCACTATCTATCTAACTCTAAGGAGTTGACTGTTCAGAAGCAAAACAGAAATTGGATGAGAACTTCTACAATATACAAATGTGTTTGTGTCAATGGCCATCCACCCATTTCAACATTAACTGTGGGTTCTGGGTACAGTAACCTTGGTAGAAGAAACAATCTTTATGGCTTTATGGTAGCTGTAGACAAAATATAATAATGGAACAGAATTAGAGTAGTAAATTGACAGAGTGATGCATTGTAGAGGTGAAATACAAGAAGCGGTTTATAAAATATATTGAGAAGGAAATAAGTGTGAATCCAATGCCAGTGGTAATCAGTTATTTTCTTTCCAAAATTCACACGTGCCCCACTGTGTTCATGAAAATTAAGCTTAAGTCAGGAATGCATTATTTCTGTGATTACTCATTCAAATGTGTTTTATATAATGGCATTAAGAAAGTAAGGTAGGGTGGCTAAGCTGCTGGAGAGGAAAGACGTGTCCTGCAAGAGCTCCAGCTAAGGCCTGGGTTAATCTGGGACAATCGACCCCTATAGATGCCCTGAGTGACCAACAAACAATATCACTAAACTCAGAAGACCTAGGGGAACAAATTGATCCCAAAATTACCTTAAAAAAAAACAATAAAATCGGAAGAGTACCCTGCATGGAATCCCTACCCAGCTGAACTTTTCCCCCTGGAAGCCTGGAGGGAGAGAGTGTGGCGCTGCACTGCTGAGGACATATATAAGCAGGTACAGGGGAGAGGCTATAGAGCTGTGGGGGGAGAGGATAGCCCTGATCCAAGGAAGGGGTACCCAGGGGGGCATCAGAAGCAAATTAGCCCCAGAAAAATTAAGCAATCCGGGGCCCCTTACCCACATATCCCCATCAAAGCTCTCCCCATACCCTGGGTCCAAGCAACCCAGCCCAACCTGTCTACTTAGACTCAGAACATTAAAAGTACACTGCACAGGACTGCAATGATAAAGAGTGCAGATTATCTAGCTTCACATCTATATGCTTCTGTGATCCTAAAGTGATTTTATTGGTACCAACAGCACCGGGGTGCTTGAGACTGAACCAGGCACCTTACTACACTGTGTTATATAACGTTTTGTAACAGCACCATGAGGCTTTACAATCTCACCCAAAACATTATATAAGTAGTCTCAATTGACTGTACTCTGCTCCCACCCGGTGGCAACTTTCAACCACTACAGGCTTCTTGTATACCAACATAGTATTGAACCTGCCAATATCTAGAACATCAAGGGGCCACAGCTCTCCACATTGTGCCTTCTGTCCCCCCATCAGGTCCTCCCAGTATCCTGGGTTTAAGCACACCAGGCTAACCTGTCTACAGAGACTCAGAACACTAGAATACACTTTGGACTGCACAGGACTTCAAAGGCAAAGAGTGCAATTTATCTGGCTTTGCATTTATATGTTGCAGGACTACTAATGTGACTTTATTATCACTGACACTATCGGAGTGTCTGGGTCTGAACCAGACACCTTATTATATTGCGTTATATAACACTCATCAGCAGTTATATAAAGATATGCAGTGTCACTCACCACATTGTATAAGCAGTCTCAATTGACAATACTCTACTCCCACCCGGTGGCAGCCTCAAAGCATTACAGGCCTTCTGCCCTTCAAGACTAAATTGAACCTGCCAATCTCTAGAACACCAAGGGACTAAAGCTCTTCATACTTTGACTGCTGTCCTCCCATTCGGCTTACCCATATACTAGAGAGAAACGGTAATACAAATGACTGAATTAATTCCATATCACGACGTCACATTGGGGTTAACATACTAAATTTATCGTGGAAGATCTAAGGCAATATTTAGCCTGACACAGACTGGGCCTGGACCCTGGAGGATGTTAACACTAAACCAGTTGGCAAACACCCTGCTCACTAAAGAAAAGATGAGATAAATGTAGGGCCAACACCCCTATAAATGGGCCACCACCCCTCCTAACTCTTAAAGCGCACTTAAGAGATCCTTGCAGCAGCATTGCTACCCAGTGGGCCGGGACTCACCTTAATCTAGACCTCCTCCCCCAACTGCACGGACCAGGTCTACTGGAAAGATCATTCCTAAACTAGGCCCCGCATTGCCCTGATCTACAATACAAAGGGCAAAAATCATGATGGTTAGAACCAAAAAGGGCGAGGGATCCAGACGGATAACTGAACATTTCCCCTCTACTACGGCTAGAAGATCCCCCCACCCGGAATCAATCTCAGGGGCTTCAGATATATCGGATGCTGAGGGCTCCCAAAAAGGGAATATGATGAATGCAAACTTATCCAATGACTCCAAAACTTGGTTTGAGAACATGCTAAAATCACAACTATCATTGGCAGTTCAAGATCTAAAACATGAAATCCAAGAATTGGGCCAGCGGACAAGTATTTTGGAATCTTCCCTGGACCAGGTCATAGACTCCCAAAGACAAGATCGAGTAGACATTGATACAAATGCAATGAAAATATGCTCTCTTGAACTCAAACTGGAGGACCTCGAAAATAGATCGAGAAGATACAATGTCAGATTCAGAGGCGTCCCAAACTCAATCACTGACCTTGAGCCGTATCTTTCAGACCTAATAAAATCAATTCTTCCAGACCCCCAGGAGGGTGAAATCGGCATTGAAAGAGCACATAGGGCACTTGGAGCATCCCCAAACCCTAACATGCCTAAAGACATCATCGCCCGCTTTCTGAGGCAACACACAAGAGATCAGATTCTCATTCACGCCAGAGGTCTAGACGAAATCAAGGGTCCTGACGGCACCACCATCCAGATTTATGCAGATCTCTCACCAGCCACCCTAGCGAGACGCAGGGAAATGAGACCGGCTGTGGAGGTACTTATACAACATAAAATTCCTTACAGATGGGGTTTTCCTTTCAACATCCAATTTACGGTGAATGGAAACAAGTTTATCGCTCAAGATGTGGAGGAATGCCAGACAATCCTTTCCTCCCTGGACTTATGGAAGGAGGGTGAAAACCCCAGCCCACTGGGCCAGGAACCAAAAGAGAAGCGAGATAGGCCGGTTAGACAATGGACGGTAGTTCCTGCCTCAAAGAGACAAAAAGCTGCAAAGAAACCCACAACCTCAAGCGGCGAGAGAAGGGGGTCTAAGGCAACCCGAGTAACTGACAGGCCTACATCACCAGGCTTGGGCCGGGATGCTCAAGTTGATATTGGCCGGGAAATTCCCCCCTCCAGAGAAGAGATGAGGGGACTGGCTAAGAGATAAGTTGCCTCCCTCAGAAGCCTAATGGACATTAGAAGCCGAGGGGAGTGTGATATAGGATGGAAGCCTACTGGGTTTCTCTTAATTCACTGAATTGAATGTTTTGTGCTACACAATGCAAGGGGTAATAGGCCCATGGGGTGAGGCGGAGAGTTTTTCCCTTTTATTAAACGGGGTGTAAATTGAGTAGTTAAAATTTAGTCTGCCTCCTCGCCAGGGCTATATGCAGGAGAACAGGATTCTCATGCCCACCAAGCGCGCTAGAGCACAAGGAAAAAGTTTTAGTTTAGATAAAAAAGTTGAAATTGTTTTGTTTCTGTTGACACATGTATTTCTGTACATTTCCCTGAATTATGTCTTGCATGTAAATGGTCTATCTCTGTTCTGCCTAGTACTCCCAAGGTCTCTCCAAGATGCAGGTGCACCTCGTCTCCTGGTCATCCTAGGGGGTCTCTCGTCTCCGGCTTTCTGGCCCTCAAACAACTTTCCCATCCTGAGCAGGAAAAATGTAAGTCACACACCAGGCACAGCACTCACAGACAGACAAGGATAAATGGCTAGGCCCGAATTTAAGATACTATACCATAATGTGAAGGGATTTAACTCTCCTCATAAACGGCGTAAAGCCTTTCTTACATACAGGGAGCATCGCCCCTCAGTAATCTTTCTACAGGAGACACACTTCATGCGTAACAACCCCCCTAAATTTCTCCACAAACAATACCCACACTTCTATACAGCGGGTATGTTAGCCAAGAGGGAGGGGGTAGCAATTCTCTTACATAAGGACTTTCCGTTTATACTCCAGAGTAAAAAATCAGATCCCGAGGGTCACTACCTGATTCTGACCAGGAAAATACTCGACTCGACAGTGTCTTTAATTGCGCTATATGCCCCACCTACGAACCCGTATCACACGGTCCGGAAACTACTTATGGCACTGGAGAAAGGGGACTTTGGTAGAATTATTCTGGGAGGGGACCTAAATTTAGCGTTGGATCCCGGATTAGACAGGTCTAAGGGGAGAGTGGGGCCCCACTTCCCCAGTAGGCTAAAACAACTTAAAACACAGCTAGCGAACCTGAACCTGTTAGATTCCTGGAGGGACCTTCATCCTAGGGACAGGGAGTACTCTTTCTACTCAGCCCCTCATAATTCATACTCAAGAATTGACTATATCATCATTGATGCTTCACTTTTGGATCAGACAAAGGAAGCAGAGATTATTCCGTGTACCTGGTCGGATCACTCAATAGTCAAAATTGCCCTAGACTTTGGCACAGCATACTCCCCCCCCCCCCCCCCCCCCCGTCATGGCGCATCAATGATACGCTACTAGCATTTCCTCAATCCAAAGATAAGATCCAGCAAGAACTTGAGATATATTTTGGGGAAAATACTAAAGGAGATGTAGAAATAGGCTGGGTGTGGGTGGCCCACAAAGCATATATTAGAGGGGTCTGCATGAAGATATCTGCTGAACATAAAAAGCAAAACAGGGCCCGAGAGGACGCATTAAATAAAGAGTTAATGAGATTGGAAAGGGCAATGCAGCAAGATAATTGTATTGGGGATAGGTCCCAGATTGAGAAAACCAGAGCGGAACTGGATATGATTCTGTCAGAGAGAACGGAGAGAGCGCTTAGAATCACACATCACAAGTTTTATAGCAAAGCAAACAAACCTGACACTTTCCTAGCCAATAAATTAAAATCAAAGCAAAACCAATCTAGGATCTGCCAAATTAAATCGCCCCAAGGGCTAGTGACCTCCAACCCCACAAAAATTCAGGACATCTTTCAGGCGTATTATAGCAAGCTATATAAAGCCTCGAACTCCCCAGTTCAGGGGGAAACACAATCACTTTTATCCTCCCTGGATCTACCTAAACTAACGGAGGAGAATGTTACTTCATTGAATAAAGCAATCTCCCAGGAGGAAGTGAGCAAAGTTATTTTAGAATCAAAATTAGGCAAAGCCCCAGGCCCAGATGGCTTTACAAACACATATTATAAGAAATTTGTCAGCACTTTAGCCCCATACTTGACCACATTATACAATACAATACTGGAGGGACGACCAATCCCCCCAGAACTCAACAAAGCTGACCTGGTATTGTTTCCCAAGGAGGGGAGGGACCCGTTAGAAGCCAAGAATTACAGACCAATTTCACTCCTTAACAGTGACATAAAGTTTCTGGCCAAAATCATGGCAGATAGGATAGCTGGGTTTCTCCCCTCCTTGATTCACAAAGACCAGGTGGGATTTTTCCCAGGGCGACAAGCAGGGGACAATATCAGGAAAATTCTGAATTTAGTCCACCATTCTAAATTAAATAACACTCCGGCCTGCCTGCTCTCTCTGGATGTAGAGAAGGCCTTTGACTCTCTGGAATGGCCTTTTCTCATGGCTACGCTAAACAAATTCGGGTTTTCAGGGAAGTTTTTAAATCTAATTCGGACTTATTACAAAGATCCTAAGGCAAACTTAAGACTCCCGGGTGGGGGGAGGCCAGCGGTCAGCATCCAGAGGGGGACGAGACAGGGGTGCCCATTGTCACCGCTCCTATTTGCGTTGGCAGTCGAGCCCCTGGCACAATGGATTAGAGCCTCCCCGGAGATAAAGGGTATCCAAGTGGGGTCACATAATTTCAAGGTGTCACTATTTGCGGACGACTTACTATGCTCCATTTCGGAGCCATCGACGTCAGTACCACCCCTGATGCAAAAACTTGAACACTTCGAGATGCTTTCAGGATTGAAAATTAATGTAGAAAAAACTGAAGCCTTGGCCCTAGATATACCGCTCCCGGAGAAAGATTCCCTCACACAGAGGTTTAAATTTAAATGGGCTGGGAAGGGGATTAAATACCTAGGAATTTGGTTGACAGCTAAAGTACAAGATCTATATAAAGCTAACTACCGGCCAATGTTCCGTTTACTCCAAGAGGAGATGATTAAATGGGGCAAATATAACATCTCCTGGCTCGGTAGGATTAGTTCGGTTAAAATGAACATTTTACCTAGACTGCTTTATTTATTTAGATCTCTACCGATCCAGATGCATATGAAAGACCTCTCAAACTTCCAAAGCAGGGTGTTCCGTTTTATCTGGGGTGGGGGTCCCTCCAGGATTGCAAGAAAGAACATGTACAAACATAAATCCAGAGGGGGGTTGGCATGTCCCAATTTAAAACTTTATTATCGAGCAGCTCAATTAGCTTTTATTCCCCAGGCCCACTTACCCGAAGCCCATCCGGCATGGATGTTTGTTGAAAGCCAAGACATGATGCCCTATACATGGGACACGGCAGTCTGGATTCACCCACTCCCCACAGGGATTAAGAAATCTGCCAATCCTATAATAAGGAACTCCGCGGCTAATATTATCTGGGCCTTCAATCATACAGACCTTCTACCCCGGATATCCCACTTAACGCCTATACTTACGCATCCACTAGCTCCAGCAGGTATCTCACAGGTCTCTCGGCAATGGTGGAAGAATAACAAACTTGATAGATTGGGAAACTGGATGAGAGATGGTCGGGTATTAACATTCGAAACTATGAGAGACGAATATGATATCCCCCTTTATGAGCACTATAACTTTTGCAGATTGAGATACTTTGTAGATAAACTACTTAGGAGTTCAGGGGTCCCCTCCCGGAATGGGTTCTCTAGAATATGTGAAAAAGCCCCCCTTAAAAGAGGAGTGATAGGGGAATTATACGAGGTCTTCAATACCCCAAAATCATTAGCCAAAGAAAAATACATGAGGGAATGGGAAAAAGATATAGCCAAGAACTGGGAGATTGAGACGTGGGAGACTTCCTGGGCCAATCTCCTGAGGGGGTCACTAAACTATAGTGTATTAGAGACATCAATTAAAGTCCTTCATCGGGCGTATATTACCCCAGATCGACTAGCTAAATGGAGTAAGACGGAAAGTCCGAAATGCTTTAGGGGGTGCTCAGAGCTGGGCTCCTTTCACCATACTTGGTGGAGCTGCCCAAAGGTTCAGCAGTTGTGGACGGCAGTGGGTGACTTAGTGGATAGTATATTTGGACACCATATTGAAATTACCCCAGAATCTAGTCTACTGGGGATTCCGGTGGCCTCTCTTTCTGCCCCCCACAACAGACTCCTACAATTTATCTTTTTAGCGACGAAATCACATATTGCCAGGAACTGGAAGAAAAAGACACTTGAGATAGGGGCAGTTCGAGCTAAGATTCACTACTTAGCGGTTAATGAAAGGATTTCCCACTCAGTGGCGGATTCAATCCCTAAGTATTTAGAAATATGGGGTCCCTGGATAGGATACACTGATATTAGAATCCCTCTACTCCAATGAAGGGGGAGGAGGAGGGAAGGGCACCCTCACCTTGTTGACAGAATACAGGGGGGGCTGGGGGCCGGAGAGGAGATACCGGGAGAGGAACTGCACCGATATGGAAGAAGACAGACAGGTAAGCTAGGTTGGATCAATGACAAGATCGAGATAGAGAAATGTTTTCCAAAGAGGAAGGCTTAACATAGATGTGTCAGATAGCATGTTTTAGTTTAATTGGTTAGGTTAACATTTGTAAAAGTTTGTAAGCAACTCTTCCTGAAGATATAAGAAAAGATAACGGGGGGGAATAGAATGGAAGGAAGGTACTGAAAGACTAACAAACGCAAATAATCATATTATATCCCTCTAGAGGTAAATGAGTCAGCCAATGGATAAAATTTGGGCTTTTTTATAATATCTTTATGATCCTCTAAGTCACAGGTTAATAACGGAAAGTATTAGGAGATAACAACTTAACAACCAAAGAATAGTATAAGTAACGGATAAGTTTAGGGATACATGTTTACATAACCAAGAAGGGTCCATTATAATTCTATACATTGGTTCATCGATAATAGCACGGAGGTAAATACGGAAAAAAGGAGGAGGCAGGATACAAGGATGAGATTTCACAATTGATGTTGGGGTATTGTTTTATTACGCTCAATATTGTACAACTGTTTGCACTTTGTATTCCTGAAATAAAAAATTAGTAAAAAAAAAAAAAAAAAGAAAGTAAGGTAGGTTACATACTGAAGTTTAATTATGAAATGGATGTCCAGAAAAAGCACTAGAGGTCCTATTCATACTCAGGTCCATCTATTCATTACCTATGTGATAAAAATGTAATGTGTAGAATTTAATTATTTTTCAAAGTGTTTGGTATTCTGAGACTGGGCCATTGGATAACTTAGTTCAGTTATTAAGCTATGCTGTCAGTTTCCACATGCAATATACATGCACTCTATGGTGGAATAGCTGGCTTCTTGCTCCAGAGTTTCCAGGTAATTTAGGCCACAGGGAGTTCCTCACCTGCTGTTACATGCCCAAGGGCAGGCATCTGAGTTATGGTCAATTACCTAATATAATAACCACCATTACAGTGAATGCAGTCACCCCTATGATCCTGGTCTCTAGGATGGGTCTAAGCCTGGTGTGCAGCAAAAATGGAGTTGGTTAAGGCCTCAGCCCAAAGTTTGCTGGACTTGTAGAGGTACTGGGAACATCTAATGGAGTGGTAACTTAGGCTGAAGTGCTTACCTGTTCAGGATGCTGAGAACCAGATGCAGGTCAAACACTGAGGTGTTGGCAGCACTGTAGATTTGTTTGATCTATTGTCTCTCCCTTTCTTTGCTGTGTCTCCATTCCCAGAGCTACTTTTTCTATTGTGCCCCATGATCCTTGATATCAGCAATTACATATTCAAGGGAAAGTATGTGGGTTAGGGTCTGTTACCCAATACAAGAGAGACAATCCCTTTGAATACAGCCACTACTACATTCCTGGTCTCTAAGATGGGTCTTAGCCTGTTCTCTAGGATGGGTCACTGGACTGATCCAGGCACTGGTGACATCTAATGGAGTGGTCAGTGAGGCTGAAGATGTGGCGATTTGGCTCCTAAACACATACAGCAAAGTGAGCTGGAGAACCATATGCAGATTCCTGATGTTTTTTTTCACTACCTTGAATGCCTCATCAGAGAAGAGAGTCTTTTTTGTTGCAATCAAGTGGCAGCCATACCTTGTTCATGCAAAAGTTATCTCAAATCTGAAAACACAAATGCTTGTGTATCCCCCATTGTTTGGGAATATCCAGTAATCCAGTCCTCAACAGTCCATAAAATGGAGATCTCACCGCTGTCACCAGATGTGACCATGCAGGTTATGAATAATCCCCCAAGACATCAATATCTCCTTGTAGCAAATTCTCAATACTGAGATAAACTGCTCTCTGTCTGGGAGGTGTGGATGGTATATTCCAGTGACTAGGTATAAGAAGGTCAAACCCGTTGCACTGTAACACAAGAGAAATAAGAGAGCAAATTAACAGAAATTCAGTAACACATGGTATGTTAAACACACATTGTATTAACCTAATTACATTTCCCAATTAAAAAACTATAATTAATAGGGAAAAACAATGTCTGTTTGTGTTGTCCAGTTTCAGAGCAAAAAGATAACACCATAGTGCCACAGAAAAGGATAATGAGTAGAGGGTTAGGTGTGGAGTGCTTACTATTCCTGCTCCCTTAAGATGTCACCAATCACATATTAATCCCTTTCTACTGACCCTGACTGATAATACTGGCTTATTAGCAGATACAAATCTCATTACGTTCAATAATTTTAATAATATGAACATTGCTTGGTATACCATGAGATGATGTGTAGATAGCCACACGTTGTTACTTATCAGTTAACCTTTGTTAATAAGCTCAACGGGACACTAAGATGTAAACTATATGAAGGCCCTGTACTTGAGTTCAGCTGCCTACCAAGCAAAAGTTCAATCCACACTCCTGCTGAAATGTGTAGCATCAAAGTTATTGTACCATAGTTTGGTTAAGCAGTTTAGGAAGGCCTTTTGTCTGTGAATGATAGATAAAAGAGCAATCCCAAGATTCACACAGAATGCTATATACTGTAAGTGAAGTTAGGACACTGATCATTGTAACTGATGTGAAAGGTATATTTTCTTGATGAACTCATAATTCAGTGTATTATTAGAATGCAGTTTCTTGAAAAGGAATGGACGGGTCTCGTAGATATAGACATGGATTAAGGAGCACTACAGACAGAGAAGGTATGAACAAACCTCAAAAGAAGCTATATACTTATTCTTGGCTACCAGAATGATCATAATATCAATGCATTAGTCTTGGATCATCTAGATATCCCATCAGACTGGAAACATGACAACATTTCATGATTTAAAACCTCAAATGTGGTGATACAGATTGTAGTGGATAGAGGGAAAAACTCTCATGAACATGTTCTTGAAATCCCATGATGGATCCACTGGTTATGTAAGGCAGTGCTGCCACAAATTAATGGAATGAGGTTGTAATGTTTGCTGCTGATTTGGGTGTAAATTAACTTTCTGAATAGTCGTCTTTTTTTGTTTTTACGGACTACTTCTTTGTAGATCAAGGAAAACTCAGAGAAGTATCAGCCCTCCCAGGTCTTCAAGTAGATCTCTTAAGTCAAATTACCTCTGAGAGACTATGGTTTAAAAGAAGTAACAAGAGCCATTTGGACCAAAAAGCTAAAGTGTGTTTTTTGGTAGCATTGTTGTCAAGAGTGTTTTGACCTGGTATATAGGTATTGAGGAGACAGAAGATGCTCTCCTTGGAATGTCAAAAATTATTTTGATTTCCTACAAGATAATGCTCAGGCTATGACACTACCAGAAAGGGGTATCTTAATGTATGCAGCAACAACGATGTGTGAGGAAATCCTTGGTTTTGGATCAAAGAGCACCTCACATTTGCTGATGTGAACTCAAGGGAAGAGTTGCTCAATCAATCGGTTCTTGGTGACATGAGAATAAGCATTCCAATGAGTAAGAACAACCAAATCCAACGAGAAACAGACAAAAAGGACTGAGGTACAATATTATTCAAGATCAATTCTAATATCAGAGCCACTTAGCAGTCTGGTCATATGCAGTCTATGAAGGCAGACAGAAGACAGGAGAAAAACAAAGTAACAAGCCATTGTGAAATAAAGGAACGTTGAAACAAGAAAATATAGAATTGACGCTGGCAAATAGCACAGGTTAGGCTGATGGCATTAGAATCTTCCAAGGACAGTGAACTAGGAGACTGCTGCATATATAGGGACTAGATGCGGGGTATTAGTCCAGCCTTTATGGGTAATGTGACAAAGACTGTGTTTCTGAAACTTTGGAACTCTCCAAATACATCACTCCACCCAGAAATGCCTGCATTCTCCAGCCTGGAAATGTCATCCTAGGATGATACACTCCCAGTTCTATTTACAAGATTTTGCGCTGAGATTATACATACCACACACGTAGATATATTATTTGCCATTGAGCATTTCTGCAGCTTATTTTAAGAATCTTACAGAATATTATCATTTTATACATCCAAAAAGGCAACCATTGTCTATAAGTCATCTTCTTGTAGATTTATAATGTGTATATCAAATGTGAAAATGACTACATTGGATGTAGATCACTATTTAGAGCAATGGAATTAAAGGGCTGTATATTCAATGCCATTTCCTAAAATTGGTTGCATAATATGTTCAAATCTACACTTAAAAATGGAAAGAATTACATGTGCAAGATGAATAAATTGAAATAGAGAGTGAAAGAGTGCATTTTATGTAAATTGGACTACGTGCTGTGGTAGATAGTTATGTTATCCAACACCAAAGAACAGGATGGGGCCACCTGGAAAGCAAACAAGGGCTTATGCTATCTCTATTGCCTAGAAATGTCTAGGCAGTAATTTTAGTGATATATAATAAATGTAAGTGAAGTACCCGCTAATTTTTAAGTGGCCAATATACATAAAAAAGCAAATCCCTCAGTATTTCCACACAAATCCACAAACCAATATAGGTATATCGCTAAATAAAAATTATTCATAAAGAGACACAGTATAAATGTATGTTATAAATATATGGATAAAATGTGTCTCAAACATGGGAGGTCTTCTTATTTTCCACAGAGGATCCAATGGAGAAAAAAGAAATGTGCAATAGTGTGGTAAGTTCAGACCAAGCCAAAATCTAGCCACTAAAACAAACAGTATAGTCATACCATGAAGTTGGTGTGTATATAAATCCTCCAGTCCAGAATGTCACGTCTCCTCTAGCACTCCTCTAGTCTCCTCACGGGGTATCTGGGGATGTGTCCCCAAATGCGAAAAATTAAAAAAATAATGGCAGAATATCATTAAAACTTTTATTAAAAACCATAATACATCCAAATGAATGTCTTGACCTCTGTGTGACCTCTGAGTAATACTGTATACCAGACCTAGGCATTTTACCCAGGTCTGATCATGTATTTGTTTGGACTATGAATACAATGTATCTCTTTGACAATGTTATGGCATCCGATGCACAGCCCAGGAGGAGGTGACTGAGCGGAGCTCCCCAGGCACTGGACTGCCCGGCCTCCGTCAGCCTCTATCCCGGATCCCATTGCTCAGTCGTTGGGTATCCTTCCCCTGCCGGAACTTCATACAGCATGGGAGGGAAATTCCTATTGATGTCACGTGACCCTCCGTCAGGGGAAGGATACCCAACCTCTGAGCAATGGGATCTGGGACAGGGACTGCAACTCACAAGTAAGAGGGGGGGGGGGGGGGGTGAATGAAGTGCAGGGGGCTTGAGAGGGGTGAATAGTGTGACAAAGGGCCCTGGGGGTTTTAAGGGGTTGAGTAATGCTCCTGAGGGGGGGGGGGGCTGTTTTTTTTGGGGGGAGTGAATGGTGCGACAAGGGGGCCCTGTTTTTTTGGAGGGGAGTAAATGATGCTGCTGAGGGGGGCCTGAGTTTTTTTTGGGGAGGGGGATGAACGGTGCTTCTGAGGGGGCCCTGTGGGGTTGGGGAGTGAATATTGCTGCTGAGGGGGCCCTGAGGGCGGGGGGTATGTGGCGTGAATATGACATCTGAGGGGTTTGGGGGTTGAATGGTGCTGCTGAGGTGGGCCTGGGGGTGTTGGGGGGAATATAGCTGCTTAGGGGCTTGGGGAAGGATGAATGGTGCAACAAGGATCCCTGATTTTTTGGGGGGTAAATGATGCTGATAAGGGGGCACTGGGGTGTTAATGGTGCTCCTTAGGGTCCCTGGGATTGGGTAGGGAATAATGCTGCTAAGGTGGCCCTGGCAGGGGGGTGAATATGGCTGCTGAGGGGGTCTGGGGTGAAAATCGCTGCTGAGGGGGTTGGAGGGGTGAATGGTGCTGCTGAGGGGGCCTGGGGGTGTTAGGGGTGAATGGTGCTGCTGAGGGGGCCTGGGGGTGAATATTGCTGCTGAGGGGGTTGGAGGGGTGAATGGTGCTGCTGAGGGGGCCTGGGGGTGTTAGGGGTGAATGGTGCTGCTGATGGGGCCTGGGGTTAATATTGCTGCTGAGGGGGTTGGAGGGGTGAATGGTGCTGCTGAGGGGGGCCTGGGGGTGTTCGGGGTGATTGGTGCTGCTGAGGGGGGCTGCACTGCAGTGAGAGGACATTTCCCACAATGAACTATAAAGAATGTTAAGCAGGGGTAAAAATATTGTTAATTTAGTAATGGCTATTTAATATAAAATAATGAAAAGCATGCAGCTGCAAGAATTCAAGCCAAAATAATGTTGGATTTAAAATAAAATCTATATTGGGTGTCAGCTTTAATTTAATAGCACTGAAATATACTTGGCAAAGGCAGTCCATATTTATCTACTTGCAAAACATTCATACTATTAGCCCTATAACTGTTTAATTGATTGAATGCCTTTCGAAATGATTCATATTTCATTATTTTGCTAGATTCTTTTTTTGTTTTTACTGATATTGTATAAATAACATTATTCGTATAATAAATTCTAGTTTTTACAGTAACAAAAACGTACGTATTCAATGGCCAATTAAAAAGAATATTCCTGGCTGATTGCTCCTGTCTCTCTCCTTTCCTCTTTCTGTCTTATTTATAAGATTTAGTTTTTTGCTGGATATATAGTTAAATTCAGCTCCCTTATTATTCAGTATTTTTTTTACCTAGTAGGCATGCAGTTGTAGGCTACCCCCTGTGTTTCATTCTCTAGGGGTTTGTTCCAGATGGCCTGCTATGATGTGTAGCATGCTACGTGATGGTGCTCCTCCACATGACTAAGGCTGTGTGTAACTACCATCCTATCTCTTTAGAGTGTAGTAACCTTGCCTAAGAATCTATGTTGATGGTCGTTGCAGATTAAACTGGGACATTATTTTACACAATGGAGGTGACTAGCCAGCAACTATATACCAGGGTATAGAAGGAGCCACAGTCCATGACAGCCTCCTGTTATCACCCTGAGTCAGCTGCAGCACAGATTGTAATACTAAGAGGGCCCCCCGGATGGTATGAGGAGTCAAACATCTGGCTGAGCACATATATGTTGGGATGGGGAGATATGAGATGGATGACAGCAGATTAAATATCCACTTTTACAGTGTGTGACCAGTGTTAGTCTTATGTGACAGGACCCTTCAACTGTGACAGTATATAACTGAGGAAGCCCCCCTCCTATCTGCAGGAGACAGATTATGCCCTCTCTTGGGTGCATCACACTAAGATACTGAGTTATCTCCCATCCTGTGTCCATAACACGTACATGACACACGTATAGAATCTATCTCCTGTGAATGTGACACTCTTACCATGTGTGAAAATCTAATTCTGTGTAGCACTGACACAATGAAAAAGATCAGCCTCTACGGCAGTGACAGGCACCCTGTCTGACTTGAAATGCTTAAGAGGACCACACAATTAAAGTAGCCCCTTTTATTTAAAATATATATATAGTAAAATAGTTAAATCACTGAAGGAGGAAATCATAGAGGTGAATTAATTGGTAATATAGGTATAGATAGCAAGAATTGTTCAGACGTACAAGAAATAATTATTTGCCATTTGTTGAGAGAAAAAATGGAATGTGTACTATTGAAAAGGACATGCTCTAACATTGAAGAGAATAGACTGGGGTTGCAATGGAAGTTTCTGAGGGCCGCATGTTGCCCACCATTGCTTTAAAGATTTTGTATGTGTGACAATGACAGACTAAGGGAGCTCCTCTCCACCGTATGTCAGTATCTAACTGAGGGAATCATTGTGCTATGCAGTGAATGTGTGAGCCCCACTCCTATGTGTGACTTTGACACACTTGAAAGAATACAACTTTTTTGGGGTGTTAAGGATTATGTATATTCTTTGTTGCTGTTTTCTGCATAATGTCACAAACTTCAGTCCAAAGTTCTTCAGACATTCTACTTATCATGTCTGTTCCCTTACATATGTTCTTTACTTCCACTGCATATTCACAGGTGATATTATTTATTTAATATCTGCTTGATTTGATGATTTCTCCTCAGATAAAGTCTGAACTTTGCAATAAGAAAATCCGTAGTCAGCTCTAGGTCTTGTTTCCGCTGACTGTGTAGAGCTCCTCCATCTTTGGCTAGAGTAACGTATAAAGTCAATCTGATTTCTATATTGTCCATCTGGTGATGTCCAGGTGTAGAATCGTCTCTACAGCTGTTGGAAGAGGGTGTTTACGATGACCAGAAAAAACAGTGCTTTGCAAAAGTATTCACCCCCCTTGGCATTTTTTGTGTTTTGTTGCCTCACAACCTGGAATTAACATGGATTGTTTGAGGATTTCCATCATTTAATTTACAGAACATGCCCACAACTTTGAAGATGTTTTTTTTTGTTTGTTTTTATTGTGAAGCAAACAACAAATAGGACAAAATAACAGAAAAAGTCAATGTGCATAACCATTCACCCCCCTAAAGTCATCACTTTGTAGAGCCACCTTTTGCAGCAATCACAGCTCCAAATCGCTGTGGATAAGTCTCTATGAGCTTGCCACATCTTACCACTGGGATTTTTGCCCATTCCTCCTTAAAAAACTGCTCCAGCTCCTTACAAATTGGATGGTTTGCACTTCTGAACAGCAATCTTTAAGTCTGACCACAGATTTTCTATTGGATTGAGATCTGGGCTTTGACTAGGCCATTCCAACACAATTACATGTTTGCCCTTAAACCACTCAAGTGTTGCTTTAGCAATGTGTTATTGTCCTGCTGGAAGGTGAACCTCCATCCTAGCCTCCAATCACACACAGAGTGCTACAGGTTTTGCTCAAGAATATCCCTGTATTTAGCACCATCCATCTTTCCCTCATCCACACCAGTTTCCCAGTCCCGGCTGGGATGGTGTTCTTTGGGTGATGTGTTGTGTTGGGTTTGCGCCAGACATAGATTTTTCTTTGATGGACGAAAAGTTAAATTTTAGTCTCATCAGACCAGAGCTCCTTCCTCGATACATTTTGTGAGTCTCCCACATGCCTTCTCACAAACTCAAAATGTGCCATTATGTTTTTTGCTGAAAGTAATGGTTTCTTCTGGCCACTCTGCCATAAAGCCCAACTCTATGGAGCATATGGATTTTTGTTGTCCTATGTACAGATACTCCAGTCTCTGCTGTGGAACTTTGCAGCTCCTCCAGGGTTACCTTAGGTCTCTGTGCTGCCTCTCTGATTAATGCCCTCCTTGCCCGGTCCGTGAGTTTTGGTGGGCGGCCGTCTCTTGGCAGGCTTGCTGTTGTGCCATGTTCTTTCCATTTGGTTATGATAGATTTGATGGTGCTCCTGGGGGATCATCCTGGGGATCATCAAATATTTGGATATTTTTTTATAACCTAACCCTGACTTCTCAACAACATTGTCCCTTACTTGTTTGGAGAGTTCCTTGGTCTTCATGGCAGTGTTTGGTTAGTGGTGCCTCTTGCTTAGGTGTTGCAGCCTCTGGGGCCTTTCAAAAAAGGTGTGTATATGTAATGACAGATCATGTAACACTTAGGTTGCACACAGGTGGACATCATTTCACTAATTATGTGACTTCTGAAGGTAATTGGTTGCACCAGAGCTTTTTATGGGCTTCATAACAAAGGGGGTGAATACATCCGCACATGCCAATTTTCTGTTTTCTATTTCTAAAAAATAGTTTTATGTATATATTTTTCTCATTTCACTTCACCAACTTAGACTATTGTGTTCTGATACATCACATGAAATTCAGATTAACAAAACATTGAACTTAAGGCTGTAATGTAAGAAAATAGATGAAAAGTCAAGGGGGGGGGGGATACTTTTGCAAGGCACTGTAATTCTTGATATAACTCTACTGACCTTTGTACTCCAAGGCAAAACTGAAAGAAGAAAAGCGAAAGATAGTGGAGGTAGCAAATGATTTGTCCAACTGAATGTTGGATTCCAGAGGGTAGCAAGAAGGTACAAAGAGACATTCTATGAGTGATGTGAAGAGATAGAAAATAACAGAATGAGAAAGTCATGAGATCTCTTCTGTCAAAATGAGCATGATAAACAACAAAAATGGTAGATACTTAACAGAAGTAGATCTGATAAAGAAGAGTTGGAAGGAATACACAGAAGATTTATACAGGAAGGATCTTAACAGCATTGATAACCTTAATAGTTTGTCTAATGAGCTGGACCCTGAAATCTTGCAGAGTGAAGTAAGATGGGCCCTAGGATAACAAGGCTGCAGGAGTTGATGGATTCCTATCTCAACTATTTAAAATCCTTAAAGATGATGCTGTGAAAGTTTTGCTTGCATTATGCCAACAAATTTGGAAAACTCAACAATGGTCAGTAGATTGGAAAAGTTCAGTCTATATCCCAATCCTAACAAAAGGCAGTACCAAAGAGTCCTCCATTTATCTAACAATTTCATTCATTTCACGTGCCAGCAAGGTAATGCTTAAGATTCTGTAAGGTTGGCTCTAACAATATATGGACCAAGAACTACAAGATTTGTAGGCAGGGTTCCGCAGAAGTACAAGACATCAAATTGCCAATGTATGCTATTTATTAGGAAAAGCAAGAGACTTCCAGAAAAAACATTTACTTCTGCTTCATAGACTTTTCTAAAGACTTTGACTCTGTGAATCATAACAAAATGTAGCAAGTTTTTAAAAAGATGGGAATACGAGATAATCTCATCCGCCTCCTGAGCAATCAGTATTTTGACCAAAAAGCCAGTCAGAGTGCGACAAGGTTGTATATTGTCACCTTATTTATTCAACTTATACACAGACTACATTGTGTGTAAGGCCAGACAGCACGAATACAAAGCCAGAATTAATATTGCTGGGAAAATATCAACAACCTCAGATACGCGTATGATACTACTCTGATGGTTGAAAATGAGGAGGAACGAATGGGGCATATTGATGAGGGTAAAAAAAGAAAGTGCAAAATGTGGCCTGCTGCTCAACGTTAAAAAGACCAAGACAATGGCAAATGGATGGGGAGGAATTTAAGGCAGTAACAGATATTATTTTCCTGAGCTACTAGACCTCTGCAGATGGTGAATGCAGACATTAAATTAAAAGACGTTTGCTTCTGGGAAGGTAAACTACGGCAAGTCTGGACAAGCTATTAAAAAGCAAATATATTAAATTATCAACAAAGGTCTGCATTGATAGAATATGCGCTTGTGAGAGGTGGACCATAAATAAGGCCGAGAACCTTAGAATTGATGACTTTTTATTGTGGTGTTTACTGGAAGGTATGATCATGAGGCTAAAATTGTGATGACAAGTCAGACTATGATGCTGGGAAAGATTGAAGGCACATGAAGAAGGGGACGGAGGAGGTGGAGATGGATAGATGAGTTTATTGAAAGAGGGGCAGTGTCTGACATATGTACCTGGCATGCTGTGATCCGTGGATTCACGGAGAGTCAGTCACACCAAACAACTAGACAACAATAACAACAAAATAATGTGACGCTATGATGCCTGTATGACAGAGGTGAGGGATTTGCAAATGTGACTCCCAGGATAACAGATCTTCATAATCTTGGAACGTGTCTTAGCATGTGAAAAAGGAGCTGAAGGATGAAGTTAGAGCTGTTAACAATCAAGATGAAGAGCAACTGTGTATTACATATAAGTCTGCTTTACTGCTTACTACATACCTCTGTAGATCTCTGTGTTTTAGACAGGTCGGTATGACATTAAATTAATTCATTACATACACACTCAGCTTTATACAATGTCACACGAGTTCTGTTTGCATTAAGTTCACTAAACATTGAATTGCGAAGCTCAGCTTCAGATTCAGTTTTCAGTTCTGCACTCATAAGACAGCCACCAACACAATTTATGCTATGCTTATTTGAATAGGAATTGCTGATCTCAGCTGTTTTATTTAGCAGTATAAAAAAATCTGCCTCTGGGGTGCACATTTTAAGGGTTAATATAGTCATACACATGTATACACCCACTAAACAAACTGAATAGCATGTGTGACACCAACAGACTGAAACTCTCCTGTTGTGTGTGATAGTGGCAGCGCCTGTCCTGTATATTTCACATTCGGAGCCCCTCCACTACAAATGCACCACACTCACAGACTCAGAGAGACCCTTTTCTGTGTGTGTGTGGGACAAATTGAGGGAGCTCCTTTCCTGCGTATGTGCAAGACTGGCAGACTCCGTGAACCCCATTCCTGTGTATGTGCAAAACTGGCAGACTCAGTGAGCCCCATTCCTATGTATGTACAAGACTGGCAGAGTAAGGGAACGCCATTCCTATGTATGTACAAGACTGGCAGACTCAGTGAACCCCATTCCTGTGTATGTGCAAGACTGGCAGACTCAGTGAGCCCCATTCCTATGTATGTACAAGACTGGCAGAGTAAGGGAACGCCATTCCTATGTATATACAAGACTGGCAGACTCAGTGAGTCCCATTCCTGTGTATGCACAAGACTGGCAGACTCAGTGAGCCCCATTCTTATGCATTTACAAGACTGGCAGACTCAGCGATCCCCATTCATGTGCATGTACAAGACTGGCAGACTCAGGGAGCCCCATTCATGTGTATGTACAAGACTGGCAGACTGAGTGAGCCCCAGTCCGGTGTATATACAAGACTGGCAGACTCAGTGAGCCCCATTCCTGTGTATGTACAAGACTGGCAGACTCGGGGAGCCCCATTCCTGTGTATGCACAAGATTTGCAGACTCGGGGAGCCCCATTCCTGTGTACGTACAAGATTGGTAGACTCAGGGAGCCCCATTCCGGTGTATATACAAGACTGGCAGACTCAGGGAGCCCCATTCCTGTGTATGTACAAGATTGGTAGACTCAGGGAGCCCCATTCCGGTGTATATACAAGACTGGCAGACTCGGGGAGCCCCATTCCAGAGTATGTACAAGACTGGCAGACTCAGGGAGCCCCATTCCTGTGTATGTACAAGACTGGAAGACTCGGGGAGCCCCATTCCTGAGTATGTGCAAGACTGGCAGACTCAGTGAGCCCCATTCCTATGCATTTACAAGACTGGCAGACTCAGTGAGTCCCATTCCTGTGTATGCACAAGACTGGCAGACTCAGTGAGCCCCATTCTTATGCATTTACAAGACTGGCAGACTCAGCGAGCCCCATTCATGTGCATGTACAAGACTGGCAGACTCAGGGAGCCCCATTCATGTGTATGTACAAGACTGGCAGACTGAGTGAGCCCCAGTCCGGTGTATATACAAGACTGGCAGACTCAGTGAGTCCCATTCCTGTGTATGCACAAGACTGGCAGACTCAGTGAGCCCCATTCTTATGCATTTACAAGACTGGCAGACTCAGCGAGCCCCATTCATGTGCATGTACAAGACTGGCAGACTCAGGGAGCCCCATTCATGTGTATGTACAAGACTGGCAGACTGAGTGAGCCCCAGTCCGGTGTATATACAAGACTGGCAGACTCAGTGAGCCCCATTCCGGTGTATATACAAGATTGGCAGACTCAGGGAGCCCCATTCTGGTGTATATACAAGTCTGGCAGACTAAGGGATCCCCATTCCTATGTATGTACAAGATTGGCAGACTCAGGAAGCCCCATTCCTGTGTATGTACAAGACTGGTAGACTAAGGGATCCCCATTCCTGTGTATGTACAAGACTGGCAGACTCGGGGAGCCCCATTCCTGTGTATGCACAAGATTTGCAGACTCGGGGAGCCCCATTCCTGTGTACGTACAAGATTGGCAGACTCAGGGAGCCCCATTCCAGAGTATGTACAAGACTGGCAGACTCAGGGAGCCCCATTCCTGTGTATGTACAAGACTGGCAGACTCGGGGAGCCCCATTCCTGTGTATGTACAAGACTGGCAGACTCAGTGAGCCCCATTCCTGTGTATGTACAAGACTGGCAGACTCAGTGAGCCCCATTCCAAAGTATGTACAACACTGGCAGACTCAGGGAGCCCCATTCTGGTGTATATACAAGACTGGCAGACTCAGGGATCCCCATTCCTATGTATGTACAAGACTGGCAGACTCGGCTAGCCCCATTCCGGTGTATATACAAGACTGGCAGACTCAGGGAGCCCCATTCCTGTGTATGTACAAGACTGGCAGACTCGGCTAGCCCCATTCCGGTGTATATACAAGACTGGCAGACTCAGGGAGCCCCATTCCTGTGTATGTACAAGATTGGCAGACTCAGGGAGCCCCATTCCAGACTATGTGCAAGACTGGCAGACTTAGGGAGCCCCATTCCAGGCTATGTACAAGACTGGCAGACTCAGGGAGCCCCATTCCAGGCTATGTACAAGACTGGCAGACTCAGTGAGCCCCATTCATGTGTATATACAAGACTGGCAGACTCAGGGAGCCCCATTCCTGTATATATACAAGACTGGCAGACTCAGGGAGCCCCATTCATGTGTATATACAAGACTGGCAGACTCAGGGAGCCCCATTCCTGTGTATATACAAGACTGGCAGACTCAGGGAGCCCCATTCAGACTATGTACAAGACTGGCAGACTCAGTGAGCCCCATTCCTGTGTATGCACAAGACTGGCAGACTCGGGGAGCCCCATTCCTGTGTATGTACAAGACTGGCAGACTGAGTGAGCCCCAGTCCGGTGTATATACAAGACTGGCAGACTCAGTGAGCCCCATTCCGGTGTATATACAAGATTGGCAGACTCAGGGAGCCCCATTCTGGTGTATATACAAGTCTGGCAGACTAAGGGATCCCCATTCCTATGTATGTACAAGATTGGCAGACTCAGGAAGCCCCATTCCTGTGTATGTACAAGACTGGTAGACTAAGGGATCCCCATTCCTGTGTATGTACAAGACTGGCAGACTCGGGGAGCCCCATTCCTGTGTATGCACAAGATTTGCAGACTCGGGGAGCCCCATTCCTGTGTACGTACAAGATTGGCAGACTCAGGGAGCCCCATTCCAGAGTATGTACAAGACTGGCAGACTCAGGGAGCCCCATTCCTGTGTATGTACAAGACTGGCAGACTCGGGGAGCCCCATTCCTGAGTATGTACAAGACTGGCAGACTCAGTGAGCCCCATTCCTGTGTATGTACAAGACTGGCAGACTGAGTGAGCCCCAGTCCGGTGTATATACAAGACTGGCAGACTCAGGGAGCCCCATTCCTGTGTATGTACAAGACTGGCAGACTCGGGGAGCCCCATTCCTGAGTATGTACAAGACTGGCAGACTCAGTGAGCCCCATTCCTGTGTATGTACAAGACTGGCAGACTCAGTGAGCCCCATTCCAAAGTATGTACAACACTGGCAGACTCAGGGAGCCCCATTCTGGTGTATATACAAGACTGGCAGACTCAGGGATCCCCATTCCTATGTATGTACAAGACTGGCAGACTCGGCTAGCCCCATTCCGGTGTATATACAAGACTGGCAGACTCAGGGAGCCCCATTCCTGTGTATGTACAAGACTGGCAGACTCGGCTAGCCCCATTCCGGTGTATATACAAGACTGGCAGACTCAGGGAGCCCCATTCCTGTGTATGTACAAGATTGGCAGACTCAGGGAGCCCCATTCCAGACTATGTGCAAGACTGGCAGACTTAGGGAGCCCCATTCCAGGCTATGTACAAGACTGGCAGACTCGGGGAGCCCCATTCCAGGCTATGTACAAGACTGGCAGACTCAGTGAGCCCCATTCATGTGTATATACAAGACTGGCAGACTCAGGGAGCCCCATTCCTGTGTATATACAAGACTGGCAGACTCAGGGAGCCCCATTCATGTGTATATACAAGACTGGCAGACTCAGGGAGCCCCATTCCTGTGTATATACAAGACTGGCAGACTCAGGGAGCCCCATTCAGACTATGTACAAGACTGGCAGACTCAGTGAGCCCCATTCCTGTGTATGCACAAGACTGGCAGACTCGGGGAGCCCCATTCCTGTGTATGTACAAGACTGGTAGACTCAGTGACCCTCATTCCTGTGTATGTACAAGGCTGGCAGACTCAGTAACCCCCATTCCAGTTTATATACAAGACTGGCAGACTCAGAAACCCCCATTCCTGTGTATGTACAAGGCTGGCAGACTCAGTAACCCCCATTCCTGTGTATGTACAAGACTGGCAGACTCAGAAACCCCCATTCCTGTGTATGTACAAGACTGGCAGACTCAGAAACCCCCATTCCTGTGTATGTACAAGGCTGGCAGACTCAGTAACCCCCATTCCTGTGTATGTACAAGGCTGGCAGACTCAGTGACCCCCATTCCTGTGTATGTACAAGGCTGGTAGTCTCAGTGACCCCCATTCCTGTGTATGACACTGACAGATCAAGGGAGCTCCTTTTCTGCGTGTTTCAGACTCTGTAATGAGGACTTGTGGCTTCCTTTGGTATTTTGAACGTTTTATATTCAGACACAAACATTGATTAAAACCACAGTTTCCTTCAAGCCAGATTTTACTGTTCTGTGAAAAAATAGAAACTAATTACAGGGCTTGAAATAAAATATACTAATAAGCCAAGGCGTGTAAGGGAGGGGAAAGGAGGAGAGAGGCAGAGGGAAAGACTGAGCTGTGGAGAGAGATGCAAGGAATGATACACAGACAGCGACTGATCCTGTGCATTTTAAAACAGCCCACAAAGGACATGAATTGTCTCAATGTCTCCAAAAGGGATAAAAAGGACAGGGGGAGGAGAAAAAGAGAAGGAGGGGGAAATGTTTGAGAAAAAAGGCAAGAGAAGCAGAGAGAGAGAGGGGAAGAAAAAAGAGTGAGGGAGCAAGGAAGTGAAAAGAGGAGGGGAAGGAAAGGAGGGTAGGTAAGAGAGGGAGGGGGCTCTCCCAGTGATTTAAAAACACTCAATTGTTTGGGATTTCTAAGCCGGTCCAGAACGAGTAGGCAGTCTGTGCAGTTTTCTTTATTCTGTTGTCTCTGCAGCGTGGGGGGCACATACTGAGAAAGGCAGGGGGTAAGGGTTGGGGGGGTTAGTCTCCTCACTTAGGGGCTGGCTAGAGGCTGGATTTGTCCTCAGTGCCTTTGAAAGTTTTTATTAAGTGTCACCAGCCGGTTTACCCAGGACAGGGAAGAAAGCACGCTGAGCTTTACCTGCTCCCATGGGAGGGGGAGCACGCTTACACTTTTAACTCTTTACTCTCCAAAAAAAGGAAGTCCTTTCTTTGCAGATCGGTACTGTGGGGTACACGGTTTGGTCCTTGGCCCCCCATTGCACCATGGGATTGTGGGTGCTTCTCCGCTCCTGCTGGCACATACTGCTTTGCCTCTGCGTATTCCTTGACAAAAGTTGCTGCACGTGGACCTCTGGCGCTCAATACCGATATACACCGTCGCTGCAACTAAAAGCCAGGGAGCCACTCACTACTGCAAGAAGGTAACTGGAGAAATCTGGGGTGTTGGGATATTAGAGAAGGAGGCATAAAATGCATTGCGTGTTGCCTTGTCAAAACCCGTGTATAAACCTAGCCTTATATGAACTGTGCAAATAAACACAAGTTACTAGTTTTTTTTTAATTAATTTAGATTTGCTGTTCTTTGCTTTGATGCGATATATATACTACACTTTCCCTTAATGATATCCAGAATATCCAGAAGAGAATTCTCATCCATTTTCTTGTGAATTAATTGGATACTCCATGTGTGATGTGGAACAAGTATAGAACAGTGCACGAACATGATACTAGACACAGCAGTATTTTATCACTCAGGTCACTACAGTCTGTTACACCTTGGGATATGGTCATCAAACTATGCATGACATATTGGGAATGAAGCAATTACTGGAAACCTGACAACTCAAGCCTATTTACCCGATATTGAAGCCAAAGAAATTTGGCACTTAACATGCTCTCCTCACTCAAAGAGAGTTATGGTTTAGGCCGAACCATTACACAAGTTGCCTGAACTGAAACTTGATAGCTGGCTCAGTCACCCATCTCCATGGTGAGTTTTGTCTAAACCAAAGCTAGTCAGGAAGGAGAACATTCATGTTCAAGTTCCAAACCAGGTCAGCTTCAAAACAAAGCCCAGTTGTTCTAAAGTGCCAGCTACCTTTTATCTATCACTCTTTTATATGTATTATTTATGGAAAATACATTTAACCAAATGTTTGTGTTTGACATATTTTGAATTGTTTTCATATGTAAGCAGGGCTATAAAAATTATCTTTTGTGTTAAATGAAAAAGCATCAGGACCTTTGTGATATAACATCTACATTACATTTTATTTTGAGTATAAACAACAAATGGGATGTCTGTTAGTACCTGACTCTTGCTTAGTTGCATGTGAACACCTTCCACACCTATGTCATGTGCGAAAGATTTGGTACAATTTGTGTGGATTAACAGTTATATATTGTTAGCAGAAAGACCATAAGTAATAATTTACCCAGATTTGATACCTCATCCAAAATTGAACACTGGTGTAATGTGAGGGAAATGTTGGCACATACATGTTTTATAAATAAGCCAAAAAAAAACTTGTATTTCTGTGCCAATATTGAAGCCTGCACCTGTTAACTCTACTGCCCCCAAAATATGACTGCTTATTAAACATATACAAGTCATGTAAAGGCAAACATACACTGATTCAATTGAGGATTGTTTTATTTATATATATATATATATATATATATATATATATATATATATATATATATATATTATACACAAGACAAACAGGGTCTGTGGTAGCTAAAGGGTCAAAAAGAACCGTGACTGTTTAATTAGGAGCAGCTGATAAAAAAAAGCATATTGTATTGGGTGAATCTACACCACAGGAGGTCACCCACTAAGCTGTGTTTGTGTCCATATGCTGAACACAATACTTTGTCCACTCTGGCCTGGAGAGAGGTTGCTGGCTGGTTGTTTGTGGCCTGAGGATGTGGAAGTGGGAACACTAACAGTTTATATAGGAAAATCAACAGAGGAAGAGCAGAGATAAACAGTGTCAACAGGACTCAGTCTGAGCTGACCCTCTTATACACAGCACTGTCACTGCAGGAGGTCATGCTTTCAAGTTGCAAAGGTGGAATATTTAGGGATAATGTGCACGGTCACCCTCCTATACACTTCACATGTCACTACTATTCCAGGACATACCCTCTTATACACTGCACTGCCACTGCTGGAGGTCATGCTTGGAAGGTAGAATATTTAGGGTACTGTGCACTGCCACTGTCACTCCTATTCTAGGACCCGTCCCCCTATACACTGCATTGTCACTACTATTCCAGAACCCACCCCCTTATACACTGCACTGTCACTACTATTCTAGAACACAATCTCTTATACTGTCAGTACTATTGCGGAACCCACCCCAATAACACTTCACTGTCACTACTATTCCAGAACCCACCCATCTATACACTGCACTGTCACTACTATTCCAGAACCCACCCATCTATACACTGCACTGTCACTTCTATTCCAGAACCCATTCTATTATACACCGCACTGTCACTACTATTCCAGAACCCACCCTTCTATACACTGCACTGTCACTACTATTCCAGAACCCATTCTATTATACACTGCACTGTCACTACTATTCCAGAACCCATTCTATTATACACCGCACTGTCACTACTATTCCAGAACCCACCCTTCTATACACTGCACTGTCACTACTATTCCAGAACCCAACCTCCTATACAATACACTGTCACTACTATTCCAGAACCCATTCTCCTATACACCGCACTGTGAGTACTTTCCAGAACCCATTCTCCTATACACCGCACTGTGAGTACTATTCCAGAACCCAACCTCCTATACATTGCACTGAAAGAGGTTATGCTTTGATGTTGGAAGGCAAATATTTAGGGGTAAAGTGCAAAAGTATTTTACAGAGTAGGTAGCACATAAGAACAGCTTTCTAGTGGGATAAGTATACAGCTTTCCTGAGATTTAACCCAAGTGGTTTAGGGTAGAATGGGTCAATGATATATACAGTTGTGTTCTTATCTGTTGTCAGATAAATATTATAATATATTATAATATTTCAGAACCCACCTGATATGCACAACTCTTCCCTTACCATCATCCACATACAGTATGCCTTATTTGCTATTTATGTACCACCATCCCCATACAGTATCATTTGCTGCCATTCCTGTACCACCATCCCCATTCAGTATGTGCCTCTGCTATTCCTGTACCATTATCCACATACAATAGACCTTCTCTGATGTTCTTATTAGCTTGTTTTTTTCTGTACAAAGTTTTACAAATAGTTCCTATTGGTTTCTCCCCTCTGCAGCTCATGAAGACAGATTATCAGTTGCAGCATCCTGCAACATGCTGCTTGAGAGATAGTCAGTGATTGGCTAATTTGAAACACTGTACTCCACAGTGCGTGTATTCATGAGCTGCATGAACTACAGAAGGCAGACCCAAATAGGTACAAATAGTATGATTTTATGCAGAACAACAGAACTTTTAAGCCCTTCCTACTCACATAAAGTGCATAAAAGTAATTAGATACGTAACATCTCATGTCCCTTTAACTGTGCAGCTACTGTCTAGATCACTCAATTATCCTCACACACCTTTATGCACAGACACCGTAACTGAAGGGGTCTCTGGCACACGCTAAGTGGGAGCAGCTCTCTGTTTACCCCTGGAGCAGTCTCAGACTTAGTCTGTCTGTCTCTGGCACTCCCTCCCCCCAGTGAGAGGTGCTCAGCTCCCCTGGGGCAGAGACAGCAGAGAATTCCCAGGACTCTTTTTATATCTTTATATGTTCATGGATATGCTTGTATGTGTACTTGTGAGTCTGTGCGTTGTTTATTTATGTGTGTGTGCTCATGTGTGTATAACTATAACATTTGTGTGAGCCCATAAATTGCACATAGAATTAAAAACATACAATTTGTGAATATATAGCAAAACTGCAAAAAACTTTCACATAAAAATATTAGCATTCACACATCTGTAAAATTATTTAAGTATGTATTTGTAAAAACATTTTTAAAAACTAAGCACATATTGTATTTTGCTATCTGCACCGTGCTACACAGCAATTACCAGGTTATTTAGTTATAAAATATACCTGAGTACAGGATACAGATGTCAGCTCATGGATCTATGTCAAGCTGTGAAGAAGAGAACTAAAACAACCCTAATCTACCTTGAAGGCATGAGGGAAAAACAGGACGCCACAAAAGTGACAACAACAGAGACAAATGGGAAATTAGAGGAAAAGGCACGCGAGAAGGAACCTCTGCAAACAACACAGACAGGGGTAAAAAACTATGAAACTGAACTGAACTATGTTATGACAAACCCATGATGTCCTGGCTCCAAACAGTTTACTTCTAGGTATCATCTCCTTTTGTTCTACATATGTCTGTGTAAATAAGTGCCCAGATCCGGCTTCTAAAAAATGTTGTGCAGCAACTTAAACTGGATAAGCCCAAAGTTTGATATACATTTATCAACCCTTTATCTAAAATCAATGTGTATATGTATGTGTTTCTTCATGTTTAAATGTGTATGTATTTATGTGTATGAATATGTGCCTCTGTGTATCATTTCTGCATGTATAAGTCTATGTACATTTTTTTTCTGTGCTTGCATATGTGTGTAGGCGGCAAAAATATTCCAGTCCTCTATATATGTATGCAAAGAGGGTACTAGGAATTTTTGTACCCTGGACAAAGTGTATTAACATCCGAAAGTCACACCCCTAATATGGCATAGAGGAATGTGAGGGTAAAATCCTGGGGCCATATTAAATTCCATGCCCGTAGTGGCAACGGCACACCCGCAAAGCCTGCAGGGTTGAAATTCTGCAGAAATACAGCTATTACATTCAACCATGCCGCGACCTACGAGCCGTAGATGCAAGCCTGTAAACCCCTTCCGCACACGCAAGCTGTTAAGGGGCTGACCGAGCCGCGGTTGTCTGTTAGTATCCAATCGCGGTATAACGTAGTGTGACACAGTCCTCTTAGCCAATAGAAAGCGGTCTACCTGCAGATGATTTACAGAGGGAGATTATAAATTTGCGTTCCACCCACCCATGCGTTGACTGTGTTGTATTTTCTAACGAAGTAGCACGCAGGTCCTGGAGTTGGAGGTTTTTGAGAGAGACAATATTATTCTGAGAGCAGTAATTTACATTTTTGTTAATTAATATTATACTATTTACAATTTTACACTTAATCCTTGATTACACATATTTACAGATTACACATAATTGCAATACACATAATTTAAAGAACACACATAGAGACATATAGAGCTAGGTCACTCTATATATCCCCCATCCCATCCCCCAACAGTTATTAAGTACACATAATACACACTTTTTTCCCCCATCATATATTTACATTAACACTTATTTTTATTTATCATTCTATTATTTTTGGGATTGATATGGAGGGAGGGGAGAGGAGTGAGGAGGAGGAGAGAGAGGTGGCCCTGGTGAGTAGTGGTGGAGAGGAGTGGCGTAGAGGAGGAGGGGAGAGGAGGAGGTGGGTGTTGTCAGGGTGGCCCGAGCACCAGGAACACGTAGGAGAGGGATAGAGGGTAAGGGGCCTGATCCCAGGGGGGATGGTAGTTCTGGGGAGGGACAGGCCTCAGGGACAGGTCAGGGAGGTAAGGATCCCCGTCCACAGTTAAGAGGGCAAGAGGCTAAGGGCAAGCACAGGGCCCACAATTACATGCACCGGGAGAATATGGTCCTCCTTGGTGCTATCCGTGGCCGCCCCGTGATTCTTGCAGGGGGAGGGAAGTTAGGCCAGGGCCTAGGGCTCAGGCATTGAAGGAGGTAGCGGCTGAGGTTACAGCAGTAGGCACAGCGCCAAGGGATGTGAGGTCGACATCAGGGCCAAGGTGAGAAGGATGATGGCCAAGGAGGACAACAACGTGTCTATGACCAATAATGAGTGGGAGAGGGTCGGCAAGGACCTTCTCAGCCAGGTTTCCGCCGCTGGAGATTCAGGCCTCGTGGCCCAGCAGGATCCAGCCTCCATGTCAGGTGAATATCACACACACTACACATGTACATGGTGACCAACAAGAACACTGCCAAGTCAGCTCTATGGAATTAACAAGGTATAGATGGATGCACCATTAAATCCATGAATCCGACAAATCACTGTCATTCCTGGGCACAACAACAACCAGTAGATAGACCATGTATTTTTGTGCCCACTGCAGCCTATGAAGTTACAGACCGCAGCCGGAATCATTATAGCATTAGAAGCCAAGACGATCAAGACCATTAACCAAAGAATAGATCACATCTAGCAAATGATAGCTAATCTGAGTTGCAATTAGGAGTATCATCCAGGTTCAAGTCTAGATGTCAGATAGTTAGGAATGCACACAAAACAATATATTATTCATCATACTAACAACATATACCTTTCTTTTCTCTCTTTCAGCATCAAGAAGGTCTGGGACCAGAGGCGGGGCATCGACTCCATCGGAGCAGGAAGTGGAGGAGCAAGCCCCCGACCAGCAGGACCCGGCACAGGGGGAGGAGGAGAGAAGCAGAGCCGAGGGTCCTGGTTCTGAGGAGGAGGATGTCATATGGCTGGTGGGGACTCCATCTGGACCACCAGCCACACCACCGGGATTCAACCCCACTATCCCCCTCCTCCAGACACTGAGACTATCACTAGGGCCCTCCCACTAAAGTGATGAGAACAGCCAGCCACTCCCTCCCCCCTCCCCCACATCAGTGCGCTGGACTGGCCGCCGCCACCACCACTGGACCAAACCACCGCCCATTCTGCTATATCGTCCAGCCGGGACCCAGACCCTCTCCACTCACATACCGCCACCTCCTCACCTCCTCTCCATCCCCAACATCAGGCCAGGCTGCGCAGGCAGAGATGCTGGCCCTCATGCGGCAGCAGTTGGAGTGTCTTCAAGGGATCCAGGCCTCACCGTAATCATGTAGAGGTAATGCGCAGCCTGGCAAGGTGCAAGAGGGAGGAGAGGAGGCATCATCTGATGACTGAATCCTACCTAACGGGCTGCTCAGGATTGGGGCTGACCCCTGCTGCCCCCACCACTAGACGGAAGAGGACCTAGGTCTTGGGTCTTGGCCTATGTGATGGTGATATTTTGTGATATTTTGTATGCAGGTGGCTACCTCCCATCACATGGTCCATGATCCTCTTCTCTGTCGACATGTAGTGTTCTATTGAACATGTCACCAATTGCTGGTCACTGAGGAATGCTGTTGAGAAGAGATGCTGCAGCCCCTATCCGTGAAGGCATCTTCTGCATCTGAAATCATTGTGAAGGAAATGTATGAAGTGTAAGGTTTTCCCAGCGCCTCTCAGGTAGACATTCCTTCAATGGCAGCCCCCTCTTAACATGTAGCTCCCACAATCTTAAAGCTAGCATATAGCCCAATTAAGATTGTTGTTAGCTTAAATGTTGACTAATACTTGCAAAGTCTCACAATGACATGTTAATGACAGCCAGCATTGATATATGCACTACTGAAGCATGTGATTCTGACCTCAATAGCAGTCTGAGAACAGATCCTTGGATCTAATGTAAGTAACTGTGAATCTGTCTGCTGGCTTTTGTGTCCTCTCCGTATTAATGATATTTTCCCATATTGCTGATTATAAAGAGACCTAGCTAATAGTAATGCTTGCAGATCGGAATTAGGTGAGTTGGCATATTGTTACAATTACAGTATTTAGCACTGTACTGTATATGCATGTTGATTCTCTTTTTTTTATCCTCCTCTGCCTTTTTTAGTTGGCCACTTTTTTTAGATTTTAGTTTTTTCACCACACTGTATATGTGAAACTGGATTGGATTACACAGTCCAGAGGTTGAATCATCTGTTTCATTGAGCAGATCTAGACAAGTTGTAAGTGCTATGCACATTAATGGTTTCTTCAATTGAATGGAGTGATTTGTGATGATCTTTTTTTTCATCAGATTCTGGTTGCAGTGGTGTAGTGACCACATGTCACCCTGGTAGGTGCTATGCATCATGCTTATTCTAGACTATGACATCACCCCCTTTAGGTATCCCCTTTTTACCACAAGCCTCTTGCTCTCCCCCATGACTTGACCACACCACACCCTTATACTTATAAGAATATATATAATAAAAAAAGGGTTAATACACATGCAAAGTCCAGTTAGTGATACTTTGGAGTACCAACAATCCCCTGAGGGCCTGATATGAATATTACAGGTGATACTGGAGTGGTTTGCCGGTTCCTTCTCTAGTGGACTGGGATTTGTCTGACCTCTCTGCTATGACCTGCCCACCTAGAGACCTGCATGGTAAAGCTCACAGCTTCATTGCAGTACACAAGCCCCTTCACCACCACCACTTAGCAATGCTGAAGGAGACCAGGAGAACATACACCACACTAATCCCCTCTAACCTGTCAGGAGGGGCCGCAAAAATACATGGAGGCTGTGCAGTGGCATGTGGATCAACAGCCTACTCACCTCCATCTCCACTACGCCCATCTTGGAGAGTCCCACGCCATGGCTGGTGGCCACGTGTCAAGATGTATAGCCATTCTCATTTGGTGACCTCCCATTATGTTTTGCTATTCATCAATTTACAATAGTGTGGGGTATGTTCCCCTGATCCCCTTGTGGATTGCTAAGTGGTGGTGGTGAAGGGGCTTGTGTACGTGAATGAAGCTGTGAGCTATACCTTGTAGGGCCACTGTAGGTGAGCAGGTCATAGCAGAGAGGTCAGATAAATCACAGTCCACTAGAGAATGAACTGGGAACCCACTCCAGTACCTTTGGCCTGCAAACCTTGTGGAACAGCACAGGCAGAGATCTAGCTAAATGTGATGCAATCCATAGGGTTACAGAAAGTCGGCACGACTGAAGGACTGAACAACAAATAATAAAATGTTCCCCTGCTACTTGATATATGTGATGTGGCTGTGTAATTTAGCCACTATTTATTTTCCCAATGTAGATGTGATGAGCGAGATGTATATGCAATTATATATATATTCCAGGGTCCACATTAGCGCCTCTGTGAGTGAGGAAGGGTTAATATGGAAGCTGTTTCATGTTTTTGTGTTGCTGTTTAATCAGGTAATGTGTATTTAATTGCGTTATGCATGTTGCAGCATGGCTTTTCATATTGGCATATGCATGACCATTCCAACATATGATGAAATAAAATATTTTTTAAATACCTACAGCCTTATTAAATTGCTATTCAGTGAATTTAAAAGGGCTCTATATAAGCACACAACATATTTTTTTTACAGAAGTTTTTAGTTAGTGAAGACCTGGCTTTTAGATAGAAGATCACTAACTAAAAACTTCTGTAAAAAAAATATGTTGTGTGCTTAAATAGAGCCCTTTTATATTTACTGAATAGCAATTTAATAAGGCTGCTATTCTTTATTGGGGGATTAGTGTGCAAGTAATTGTAATGCCTTTCCATGGTTTCCCCATAATTTAAAGTCCACTGGTATGTTTATATTGTTTTTTACAGTGTTGAGAACTTGTCTGTAAACCCTTTGCGGGTCCTGTTTGGAGGCTGTAATATTTTTGCCTCCATTTGCGGGTCGGGTTTGAACGCCAATGCGTCTTTGGGGAATCGTAGCAATTTAATAGCGATTTTCAAACCTAACAGCTACGGTCTTGACAGATCAATAATTTTGCGGCAACGGAGTTCAGATTTCAACATCCCATAGGGTTTTTCCGCCTGTAACCCGCAGATCGTTTGCGGGTAACTTTAAGAGGCCAATTTAATAGCCAAAAGTCTTGCGGGCTACGATTTTACACATTGGTCTCCTAAAATTGCTATAAATACTGGCTACAGGCGCTTGTCATATTTGGGATCATTGGTTATTTTTAAACAGTATTAAGCAATTTATTGTACTAGGCATGCTTTTTTAAGTAAAAAAATCACTAATATATAGCTTCTGATATGTGCTCTCTTGTGTACAACATGATTTTTTAGAATAGTGGTAGAGTTATAACTGTATGGCCTGAAATATTTTTAGCCATCACAGAAACTATTAAAACATAAATGTAGACTAATCAGCATGCTGTATAAATGAATGGGACATTGTTTCATTCAAAGTAAATCCTGACTATGTCTGTTAGTCTGTTATTTAATTTAGAAAATTACACAATTTAGTGAAGGAATAAACTGTATAGGGACTTTGTGTGTGTATATGTGTGTATATATATATATATATATATATATATATATATATATATATATATATATATATATATATCTATACACAGTAGACTCTCAGTTATCCGGCACCCATGGGGATTGGAAGATGTCGGATAAATGTAGTTTCTGGTTGCTTGAGAGTCACTATTAAAAGAGGCCTAGATCAGCTGCACGTAGGATGCTTTGCTAAGTATATTTGTCAGTGAGGGCTGTTCTAACAGCAGCAGCAGCTTTCACTCCGCACTTACACACAGGTAAGTTCGTCTGGAGGGTGCGGTGTTGATCCCAGGGAATGTAACACCAACACTGCCCTGGCTCAGTCACTCATGCCTGTCTGCTTCCAGGAAAAATTAAATTGCAAAGGCATACAGTGGATTTATTTGATATGTTTATGTGTATTAAAAAGCAAAATGTAACTTTTATATGCTTATACAGACTCTTACTGTATATTTCTATCTTGTAGGAATTGGTGTTCAGTTCCTGTCAGCCGGACGGTTTCTTGCCAGGTTCAGAATGGCACCTTTCTTCAAAGAGTCTACCACAGCTGCCACTGGGCCGCTGGCTGCTCTGGAGGAAGGTCAGTGTTTAGGGGGTTCTTGTTTTTCTGTGTCAGATTCCAGTGACTATGTTGTCTCCCTCTTTCCATGATCCTTGCCGGCCATTGTCTGATCTTGGCATTTTTCTGCATTTGTATAGCTCTCATTTAATCTGCACACCTCTGTCACTCATGTACACTCTCAGTCTGACCACAGCTGTCTCCTCTACCAGTTATAGGACAGTGGTTAGGCCGACCTACAGACTCAGTTATAAGACATTGACATCACTGGAATGGAGGTGCTGCCCGGGATTCCGAGGGGCCAACTGCGAGGAAGGTGAGACTCATGGGACCTTGTTTATATATTCATACTGATAGTTTATTATTAGTACAGATGTAGTATGTATCTCTCTAAGTTTGAGAATATAATTGACCACAATCTGCACACACTGGTCCACAATCTATACACATTAATCTACCACCTATACAAATTTGTCTAACACCTACAATCATTGGTTTGCAATCTACACACTTTGGTCTGCCACCTGGACAGATACTTCTCAATCACCTGCTCACAAATTGGTCCACCACCTCTGCACACACTGGTCCACCATCTATAGACATTAATATACCACCTAAACACATTTGTCCATAACATAAACACATTTAAACACATTGGTCTGCCACTTATGCACATTGGTCCACCACCTACACACATTTGTCCATTACCTGCACTGATGTGCAACCACTTGCACACATTGGTCTGCCACATAAACACGTTGATCCACTACTTGCTAACATCGGTCAACCACCTGTTCATGCCTAAACACAGTAGTATTCCAGTGGTTCACCCAAAGACATTGGTATTCCATCTGCATTGGTCAACTACATGCACACACATTGATCCACTACCTCCACACCTTGGTCCACCACTTGCACAAATTGGTCTATATCCAAAACACATTGTTCCACCCCCTGCTAGCATTTTTCAACCACCTGCAGACATTGGTCTACTACCTAAATGCACTCGACCAACACCGGGTGGTCTTCAGACACTCCTGATTCACACACTCCAACCCACTCTCCCTCTTGCAGTTTTTTTTGCCCAAACTGTGGCTAACTCAGTGTGATCACTTTAGTGAATGAAGCAGAATTGTGTGAAAAGCACCCACCTCTAATGGGGCACTCAGACTAAACAGTGAGAGTGAAAAAGGGGAAAATAAAAAAACTAACTTAGATTAAAAAAATAGGTTGTCTATTTAGTGCTGCAGGCCAAAGACATCTTGTTCTGATCGTTATTTCTGTTTTCAATTAGTGCTGCTATTTTTTTAACTCTGAATCACACTACAGGATCTATTATAAGTGTTGAGACTCTGCTACTGAATTGAATTGCTTATATCAGGAACATATACCCCTGCTTCTCCTTCCTTTTCAGCTGATAATCAGAATGATTTTTGTTAATCCAGAAACACATATTAAAAGCTGATACTGTGGCTCATAAGTACATCTAACTAGGGGCCTCATTCAATTGCGATTTGGCCAATTGAATAGGGCTCTATATAAGCACAGAGCATATTTTTTTTACAGAAGTTTTTAGTTAGTGATCTTCTATCCAAAAGCAAAGTCTTCACTATCTAAACACTCCTGTAAAAAAAATATGCTCTGTGCTTATATAGAGCCATACTCCGTTGGCCAAATCGCAATTAAATGATGCCCTAGATGTGTTTCTAGGGTCATTGAGCTACCTGAAAACTTAATTCCCAAGGTCACCATAAGGGAAGGAAAAGAACACAAATACCAGGGATATCTCACTAGCAGTGTAACTACTGTGCTTTCACTAATCAGTCTACACAGGAAGCTATTTAGCATAATAGTTAATAAATTGTGGTTGCAAAGTAGTTAAAAATGAACATGCAGCCAGAAGAGGACTTTCGTATAAAGTTAATACATAATGAAACCAAATACATTACATGTATGAAGTATATATATTTCTAAACTGTGGAGATATATGTGTGCTGTTCCTTTATACCCGAAGCCAATCTTGCAACTTCATTATGGGAGCAGATAAGGTCCTGCTAAAGTAATTAAACACTAACAGCCTTATTAAATGGAGATTCTGTTACTTTAAAAGGGCTCTATTTAAGCACATAGCATATTTTTTTACAGAAGTTTTTAGTTAATGAACTTCTATCCAAAAGCAAGGTCTTCACTGACTAAAAACGTCTGTAAAAAAAATATGCTATGTGCTTAAATAGAGCCCCATTCAATTTGCCAAATCGCAATTTAATAAGGCTGTATGTAAGGAGCTTGAATAAGGAGTGAATTCTTATAAGTTCGAACAAACAAAAGTGAGCATATCTATTGGCCTATTGGTCTTTTGAAATAAACTGTCATTTTTCTTACTTTCTTCTGTGATTTATAGACCGTAGATATGGAAGAACAGCTGTTATGATTCAACTGAACATTACATACTTATTATAACTAAGATTCAACTACTTACCCACACCAGACACATCAGACACATACACATCCCATATAGATTTACTGGATACTCTCTAGATGAATATGTAATTATTATTTGTTTATATGGTGTTTGATACCCCATGTTAAAAAGGTTAATCCTCTACATATCATTCCTTTCTTGCTTTTTTATAGCAGTGCTGTACAATATGATTATACTGGCAAATAACATTATAATAATTGCTGGGTACAATTTTTATATACAGCATTTCCTACAAATAGTACTATTTTAAACCAGACATAGGCAGGAACTATTGCAATTAAAAGCAGATGTTTAAATGAAGTAGGTTTTGTGTACCTACATGAAATTCCAGGTGTTATTATCGGTCTCACTTATTTGATGTAAATGCCCAGATGGACTATAAAATGGGCTACACCAAATGATGTTTTCTTACTCTGCGCTATGTCTCTTGGCTCATTGTATAAAGCTGTTATGGATATGACAAAGCAGTTGTGGGACATTTATTTATGTACCATTAAGGCTCATCAAAATATCCACACTTGGTCAAATCGGGCCCTTTTTTGCAGTATCTAGATGAATTGGCACATTTTACCACTGTCCACAATTATATTTTAATATGTTTTTGATTTAATATACGCACATGACAGAAAAAAATCTATAGTGTGACATTATTTTGCACATTGAACCATTTTACTAATAAGGGATGTTTATAAGTTTCTCAGCTCCCCTGCCTCTCTTCCTGCCTCTGACAGAAGGAAGGTGTAAATCTGTCATGGTTATAGGATTCTTCCTTCCAGTAGCTAAAATCTGTTGTAGAGAAAAGTTCAGGGTTGAGTGCGAGGAAGAGTTATGCTAGAAAGGAGAAACTCCACAAACCCACGCTATTTATATTCATAAATTTAAAAACAAAATGGGAAAATATACTGAAGAATTATCTTACAGGATGAGAAGTGGAGTCATGGAATATCCCCACAGCAAATTTGTGTAAGTTATGGTAAAGGTAAAGAAACACTATCATTTGGTAAAAGCTTCACATGCTTGTGAAGTATGTGACACAATAACAACTTTATATATGCAAGAGAGGAAAAAATCTTATATTTAGATGACTTGTGTGGGAATCCATCCTATGTTTCTGTACTCTATCATTCTGTTATAATGTCAAGCTATTTGAAGATAACTTTTTTTTTAACAGAGGTAAATAGATATTATACGTGCCTACTGTCTCTCCTATTCCACCAGGTTTCTAATCCTGTCTGTCATCATTAATGAGATACATTGGGTTGGCCAAGCTGTTGTTATCGGCTATCAGCTTGTTTCTCTATTGTCCCTGAATGAAAATGACACTGATATACCATAATCTAAAGAGCTGACCTCCAGCATATGGTGATTTCTCATTTCCAAAAAATGCTTGACAGCACCACCTGATAAATAGATATTAAATTATCTCTATAGACTATACCTGATTGACAAAGAATCTGGATCACATGAGACAACACTGTGGTACAATCGATTTATCAACTAGGGTTAACTTTAACTTTTATTTCTAAAATCTTGTCTCCAAATAATCCTCTCACTGCTCCAGCAGCTTGTCCCTCCAATGATGTATTCCCACCCCCAGGGCTACACGTACTAAATGGACAACCTCATTCCTTCAGACATGCCAAAGCTTTTTGGTCTCTTCAAAATGAATTTCAGAGAAGCTTCTCAAATACCCCATTAACATACACAGCCCAAGTACAATAACAAGCTGGACTCTTTCACTTCTTGTTCCCTGTGGATTGAGCCAAACGAGGGAACATCTTTTACAAAGTCTTGCTTCATGTTTTGTTATAGCCATTCCTCATTTCCTTTAGATTGTAGGCTTTCACAAAAGAGAGATGTAAAATCTATTCACATCTTTATTGCACTCAACTACTATTTAATATGAGCTGCAATAAATCTGGTCTGGCTGTGATCACCACATTGCTTTGTAGGCATGGCTAGATGCCAGCATGGTCCCAACATCAGATGTAATTTATTAAGGGCCTTAATGGTGACAAACTGTCACATACCATTACATATTGTTCATCCCATAAACTGCATTAGCACCTGTTTGATCACCATAGTAATCTTGCCCCCATCCTTTTCTTTTCTTGTATAGTCATGGTAAGGAGCCACCACTAAACTTATAAGTTAATAAGCACTATACTTTGTATGTATTGCTGAACTCATTGTAGCCATGAGGTAGAAGTAGGTGTCAGAGCATCCTGTACTTAGGGATGCCAGACACAGCCCTGGGAATTGGATGTCATTGACTGATCGTGAAAAGACCATATTAAAAAACAGGCATTCCCAAAATATATATTTTTTCATTATTAATCTTTTAGTTTTCTCTTCTTTTGTTCAGCATCACTTTAAGCCCAACTCATGCAGCTTCAGAGCAAAGTTAACAACAGACTGTCTTTGTATAGGGAGGGTTAATTTCCAGTGGCAATTATTTATTTATGTTTTCCACTTAGACAATGACGTTTTTGCAAGTTTCACCATTCTTCAGTTGTGCTTTGCCTGCTTCAAAATGATATTGAAATACAACACAGCTTTTTATTTTTTTCACTTTTATATGCAGTTGCTATTTACTGCAAACTTCCATTGTGTTTATTGGCTGATTCTTGCAGCTTCTGTCTCAGCATGGCGAGTCCATGTACGCTGCTGAACTTTCCATTAGTTCTAATGAAAGTACTGTCAGTTTTAGATGTCATTTCCGTTGTCCAGATAGAAGCTTCAGTTTTTTTTGTGCGCTTCAAGAAGTATATAATTGAAAATTTAAATGGCAGCTTCCACTGCAGCATTGTAAATTAAGCTGTAATTTAAATATTTTTTTTAATCTAAAAACATATTTTTATTTATTCAAATTATATTTTAATTTGATTGCAGTGGTCTTTTAAGCACCAGACAGTATATTGATGCACACAGTCTTGGTACATAAAAATGAGGTTGAACTGTAGGGAAAATTAATTTTGCCCCATTTTATACTTTTGCTTAAATATACAGAAGGAAATATTTCTATTTACATGGAAAAAATGTACGAAAATATTTTTAAAAAGAATATACTGCATATAGGCAACTAAAACAATAAATTATAGAATTAATAAAATGAATGTCTAATTTAATTTGCTTTGTAGAAGCAAAAGGATAGGTTTGTTTTTTAAAATAATAATTTAGTAACTAAAACCACAGTGCAAATTGCAAAAAAGAAAAGGGTCACGTTCATGGTTAAACCATTCTAGACAAAAAAAAGCCTGTGGACATACCATAAAAACCAAGAAAAGCATTTTAGTATAACACCAATGCTGTCTTAATTTTAATAACCCTTTAGGCTGCAAAGGAATTAATATGGAAAGGTGCATCACAGGAAAATACAGAACTCTGCAATGTAACTGAGTATAGGGTGGTATCCTTTCTCATGGGTGATATAGAGGGGGGGGGGGGGCGGGTAGATAAACCATACACATATAGTTTTGTAGTGTTCCCCCATTAACTCTGACTCTGAGGATTATTTCCTATAGTAGGAGATTATAGGGGATTTGTGTATTTAGTGGGATTAAGTGAAGATTTGTACCTGTCTCCCAGTAACACTGAGAGAGAGACTGCAACTCAGGCAAGAGCAACTAGGCATTCTGTAGGAGTTGGGAGACTTCCCTTCCCAGAGGATTTGACCCTTAGGGTGCCTGCACTGAGTTGTACAGGTCAGGACTAACCACTGTGTTGGATCTCAAGACTCCCTCTGTCTATCTACGTTATTCTCCTCCCAGACTTATGTGACTTGAAATCTTGAACCTTCAAATATATAAGGTTCATAAGATGTTGATTATATGAAAAAAAAGCCATATTCTCAAGTTAGAGGGTAGCAGGTTTAATTGTAAAATATTAATTTACAGAAAGGGTTGTAGATAAGTTGATTGGCCTTCAGGTAGAAATGGTAGAGGGGATAAAAAAAAATAATTCAGGCATTCCTTTAATATGCTTATGGGATAGATAGTTATATAGATAGATAGATAGATAGATAGAGCAGAACAGACAAGGCTATTGGTCCTTATCAATCATAACGGTTTATACATTGCTTCTCTTCTCATTGTTTCTCTTCACCCTCTCATTTTCACCCACTTAACACTATCTCTCATTTTCTCACTGTCTTCCTTGTAGTTGGCCTTTTATGCCTCATTCCTTGCAGTCTTATCTTTTTGTTTCTCTGTCCCAGTACTACCCATTCTCTCTCTTTCTCTTTCTTTCTTTTACTCTCACTCTCTATTTTTCGCTGATATTGTTCAGTCCTCTTTACTTTACTTTCCTAAAATATCCTTGCCCCATGTTTCTCCTTGTATTACCCTGTTTATTTCTTTCTCTGTCCACATTACTCCATTTCTCACTCACCCCTCCTTTCTTTCTTTCTCCCTTTCACATTCTCTCTCTGGCTTTGCAAGGTAACAGATGTGTATTTCCATCAGCTGACCATAAAGAAAGGAGCAAGGCAGAGATTATGATTTTGTTATGTAGAATATATATCCACCCCCAACTTTCACACAATTATCAGGACCCCCCACTAGGCTGTATGTGTGTGTCTGTGTTGTGAACACAATTGTGCATCTGTGTGATAGTTTGTATATTTATAAATTATGAATGCATCTGTCTCTGTGTATATCTGGTATTATTCCTTATTTGTACATGTATATATATAATACTAACTTGGCTTCTATTACAGAACGTATAGCTCCAACAGTTCCCTGCTGTGATAATGTCTATGATTGGCTATCTGCGTGGGAATGGTCTGTAACTATGGAAGGCCTGATAGGGTTGGATATAATGTATAAAGCTTATAAGCTGTCCCAAAAAGGTGAACTAAGCACTCCAACAGTTGCTGTTTCAAGCAGCCATGTTGACCATGATTTCTGTTATAGAAATGCAACTGTGCAGAGTCATTAAAATATTGGACAACATAAATAGGGCTTCAGTTGATCAGCACATAACCAAGACAGGTAATTCTGTTTGTATATTGGTAGGTGTCTGTTTATATCTGAACATTTTCCATCTGGTGTTACAGATGCAGGATCCCTGGCAGAAGTGCAAGAAGCTCCAAGGGTCAGTGCACCCATTCGCAAAATGCCCCCAAGGGCAGGAAGCAGCTACTCAGGTAATCTAAACATTTGCAAGTATAATGGTCTTCCTGGGACCCTTGTCTCAAGTTAAGCAACCAAGCCGTTAACAGCAGAAGAGAAGCCAGTGTCTGCTTTGTACCTGTTCAATAGGTAGAGTTGGAGAAAAAGAGGGTTAAATGTCCTTTTTTTGCGAGGGGTTCAGGGATGAATTGCACACTTGTCTGGCTTTGACAACACATTACATGCAAGTTGGCCCTGACAGTGTTTAGCAGTGTATGCATAATAGATGCTAGAACTGTCACCTCATTTTGTGTAACTGCCCTGTATCAGTTTAGGATTCACAGTGTTGCTGTGTTTCCAGTAGTGTATTAACACTAACGCTTCCACTTGTATCAGCCCTCTTTAAACTTTCTTGGTTTGTAGTATAGAGTATCAACAGTGGCAATGACACTCTTTTCATATATATTAGCCCTATATCTCAATGTGTAACAGCCCTTTGTATAATTGCAGTATTCCCAAGGTAGGATATGAATACTGGCGCTGCCACTTGTAGTGTAATAACAATGGCCCTGCTAAATAATCTTGTGTTACAGCCCTATGTTCCCAGTATAGTATATGATCATTGGCATTGTCATGTCTCCCTTTTACAGCCTTATATGTACATGCAGTGTTCTGGGTGCGGCGTTTGAGCACTGGCATCACCTCTTATTCCTTTGTAACCATCCTATGTCTAGGTGCAGGGTTTATATCATAGTGTACAGATGTTGGCACTGCCATCGCTCCCTATTTATTAGTACTGTGTTAAAGTGCTGTATTACCTCTGTAATGTATAATCACTGGCGCCACCACTTATATCAGTACCTATATATAAGTACTGTGTACGTATAGGAAAGCTGGCATTGCCCGTGCTATGCTCTAGCAGTGTTTTTTGCCTTTACCCTTCCTGCCTCTCAGTATTTTCCTGAGGTCATGGGGTTAAAAGCACATTTTCCGAACTCTGCCAAGCCAGCTGGGAGAGAGCAGGCAGCTGTGTGGGAACCAGCTGCTAAACTGACTTTAACTTAACCATTTATGAGTCATAGGCACGTATTATTCAGCAGCTTGAAATAGTACTTTTCTAATTTTCAGTGTCCTGGAGTGCTCTCTCTCTCACATTTGTGCAATCAAAAAGTGGGTAGGGAAGGGTTAATGCTCCTGGGAGGTAAGTTTATACTGCCCTCCTAGTATCTCATTTACATATTCCCAGAGAACTGACCAATAGAACGAAAGATCTAAGTGAAGGAAGGTGACATCACAATGTAAAATAGGTCTTGGATCTTGGCTGTTACCCATAAACCTCTAGGGGTTGGCGTAAGGAGAGAGCCTCCCCAGTGCTGTCACTGCACTGCGTGATCTACTTGTTACTATGGAAACCACTATATTGTGGCCAGAAAAAGGGATGATCTATGAGAGAGAGGGAAGGGGTGAAAGGAAAAGATATGTAACAAAAGAGAGGTGGTAGATGTGTGAGATAGAGCTAGTAAGAGATGATTGGAGGAGATCAGTGGTAAATAGTGACATGTGACGATTTGGCGAGAGATCGAGGAGCGCTAAGATGCAGATGTTTAGAGAAAAACAAGTAGGGTGATAAAAAGACGGGGAGAAATATATATATACTTTATGTATGTGTGTATATATATATAAAGCAGGAGGAACAGTAAAATATAGGGAAATATAGAAACACAGCAGGATGATGATACAGAAAGAAGATGATGAGGGACACAGGAGAGATGCAAAAAGAGAGGTTGGCAAAGAGGAGGGAAGAGGTTGGTAGAAAAGAGAGAGGGTGTGAGAGCGAGAGTAATACGGATAGACAGCTAGAAAGAAACAGAGGAGAGAAAATTAAAAACATCTGTGTTATTTTGACTGAAAGACTGAGGTACACACAGGCAGCTCTGTAACTCTGTATATACTGAGCATGCAGAGTACAGTCCATGCTGCCAGCATCATGTGTAAAGGAATATGGAGCCAGCGCTATATACATATCTCACAGCTACTCCAATGTAAAACAAAGACATTTTTGAGGCATGTTTCAAACAGACTTGGTTTGCCACGCATTAACGCTTAATACTGCAATGAAGAATTCTGGGTACTACAGGGCAGGCTTTTACTTTACACTTTATTCCATTTTAAACATGGATCCCTTTATCATATGTAGTCCTGTTTAAATATATTTTTAAAGCACAGTCTGGTGCAGTAATATAAGAGAGGATGGATCATGTGTATTTAAAGTGCAACTGTAGTGGTCTAGAAATGGGATTTCAATATTTTATGTAGTCATTTGTTAGCAACATATTCAGTATTTGAAGAAAATCCAGGTGCTTAATTCTAAAAAATGTCTGACCAGTATAGGTTTGCCTGCAATAGCCAATGCAGGGAAGTGGCAGAGAAATAATGGTATCAAGACAGACAGTCCCAACGGGCTGATACTCTCACAGCCCATTAACACCTGATAGGGAGTAAATAAAATATAAATGTTAAAGCGGCATTGATTTTCTTTTCTGTACATAGTGAAAGTATCTATTAAAAAAAAAACGTAAACCTGACTTATGATTAGGCTCATTGTGAGCCTCTCCCCTCGTGTACTTCAAGTGTTCTGGTTTGCAACAATCACCTTTGGCGCTCATCGCGAAGACAGATATATAAGTACAGTGTAAAATATCAAAAAAAGTGAGTACAGTGAATTAATAAAATAACATGAATTAATAAATTAATATACTTTACCTATTTATATGTTATATGCAGCAATCAATATCCTGAAAATGTACAGTTGGACTGTTGATCAGCTGAGGAGAAAGTGTCAGCAATGTGGCAAGTGTGCAGTGTAAATAGGCTGCGTGCGCGAGGACAAACCGTTTGTTTAGGCGGGTAAAGCAGCATTTTAGAATCCTAATGTTATAAATTGCAAGTTAGTGTTGTAAAATGGCGTCTTTTTTCGATGTGTTACTTGGCTCGCAAGCATTTTCCGTTTGTTGTAATGTTATATTCTGTAACTCCTACGGCTAACTCGTACGTGCCTGGCGGTGATTTTCACAGCTCTGTCTCCTTTAGACTTGTTTTCATTTTTTTCGTTCGCCATTTCTTTTTTCGCTTAGGCGATTTTCAAGTTACGAAACTGTTAAATGCAACTTAAATTGGCATGCAACTTCACTCCCAGTCGTCCTGGCTGCCCCCCCGTGCTATGTGTGATGTTTGTTTTATATATTTTTTTGTTGTTGTTGTGGTTTTCTGTTTTTCGTTGTGCGCTGTTCGGCCGTTAACGTATTTTTGCGACCTCAAATTATTTTTATCTAAGTCCTGCGGGTCTTTTTTTTTGTTTCTAAGACCTCGTAATTGTTGTTTGTAAAATTTGTATGTCCTTGGCTATGTTTAGTTTTTTTTCGGCCGCCATTTTCCAGTGCCGAACCTCGGCAAATTCGACTTAAATTCGCGTGCAACCTCAGTCCCAGACGTCCTGGCTGTCCCCCTGTGCTGTGTGATGTTTTTTTTTTTTTTTTTTTTTTTGGATGTGCGTGGTTTGGCCGTTAACTTTATATATTTTTTTCAAACTCGTTTTTTTTTTTTTTTTTACTCCCGTGGGTCGTATTTTCTTTCCTGTGGGTCCCGCTTTTCTTTCCAAAGTGTTACGGCCTGTCATTTTTTAAGGGGATTTTTTCAAACTGCTACGGGTCTCCTGCTGTGAATTGTATAATTGAGCTTTGTGTTCATCTGTAGTCCCGGAGGTCGTAGGGATGATGCGTAAGTCGTATAGGGTTGTAGGGATGACGCCTATGGCGCTCATCTCCACCAGCGCAATGAGCGATTTTGGCGCTCATTGCCTAGCCGCAACTGTGGCCCACGCTTTGCGTTAACATTGCAACGCAGCATTGCAAACGTCTTTTTTTGGCAAGCCTGTGCTGCTGAGAACTATATATGTGATTTTATATATATATATATATATATATATATATATATATATATATATATATATATATATGTATATATATATATATATATATATAAATATATCTATATATATATATATAATATTATATAATAAATATGTCTATATGCCAACTTACTATGTATATATTTATATATATATTTATAAATTATAGGTTAAAGCTTTCATGGGTAAGAAATACTGCTCCATAGCACCGGTAATGCACAATTAAGTTTAATTGTGCAAGTTTAATTGTGCATTGATAAAGGCCACTGGCCTTTATCAATGCAAATACAAAAATGTTCTGAATGTATATATTATTGTTGGAATGTCAATGTTATACAGTGCTCTACAGTGTTTCCCATATATAAGCCAAACATGACATAAATATACATACTGATACAGAAAGAGTAGAGTCTTGCTCTCTGCAGAACTTATGGTCTTAGTGGTGATTGGTGATGGCAATAATGTGAGCGGATGTCATTCATCAATTTGCCTCTGTATTATCAAAACTTTTTTTTTGTAATTGGATGTATATTTCACTATATTATTTTTTTTTTTTTTATATAACCCAGTTATTCCTTCAGCTGCTCTCCCTCACTGCTGTTTGTTTCGAGTCTCTGAAAGGACCAAAATGCACAAGCACCCTGCAAATGCCTATCTATTCTATATGCTGCAACAAAATAACTTTTCCTTGGCTTTTCCATACATACTAAAGGAAAATAAATGACATTTATTAATACAGTGAAAGATTATATAAACATTTTAAAGGGAGCTTCTAATTGATGGCCCCTTCAGAACATGAGCTTCTTTTTTTCTTCATAAGCTTAGTATATTGTCTGATGTAGCTAAACTGGAGATAACATTAGATAACTAGATTAGGTAATTAGATAAGTTGAGGGTTTCACAAGCTATTGTGCCACCATTTAAAACAATTCTAAAATAGTAGAAAGCGCTTCAAATGTTTTTTTTGCATTTTTCCACTTGATTTTTCCTGATATACATAACATTGCTGAGCAGTATGCATTTAGTGCATTTTGTGCCCTGGCTTTCTATGTAATGAATATATTGCAGCTTTATAAATAGTTATAATAGTAATAATAAACTCTCCCTGTACATTGCCCACAAGCTGTGGTGGTGCCATGTCCTGTTCCTCAGCGGCATACAATCTTTCTATTTTTACCTAGAAGACACTGCTGTAACACTTGAAGCTGGTCAGTATGGTCAGCAAGAAGCTGGTATGCCAACTAAGTAACAGAGCACATGTGACTCCCACTGATATAAGGCAATTAGCAGAGAGAAATAACACAGAGGATTATGGAGGTCCTGTGAAAAGACCTCCAGCTTGTGCAATGCTACACTCTATGGGAGTTGTATGACATTAAATACAACATGGTTATTCTGTCCTTTATTTTAAAGTTGTAACAAATAATGGGCCTTTTCTGTTCCCTTTAAAGAATTACACTTGAAAACATGCAAATTTGTTTACAATGACAAAATTAAACAAAATAAAACCATTTTGTTTTATTCTGTTCTACTACCTGAAGTGAGAGGGGCATTGAATACTCAGAAATAAAGTCTTTGCAATGGGAATGTGGCAGAACAGGGAAGCTTGTTAGTTTACAAGGACATTCCTAACACAGTAATACGCAGGATCAGGTGATACAAGAAAATGGATTACTGCAGTTATGAATAATTGGGTATATTTTCTGTTTAGTTATTCAAAGGACCCTATAGAACTTTTTTTGACCACAGTGGTCATTTAAGTGGCCATTGCCAAGCTGGTCACTAACACAGACTTTCCCCTGCACAGCTTTGTAGTCCTCCCACCACAGCTTGTTAATATTGTATTTTTCCTTGTTCTTATAGTACAGTGCTACGGAATATCTTGGCGCATTATAAATAAAAGTTAATAATGACATATATAGTTGTGGTGAGCATTCCGGGTTGTTACTAATGCCAAAGGCGCTCATTGCGCTGGTGGAGATGAGTGCCGTAGGCACTCATCCCTACGACCCCGCACAACTTAGGCAGTAAGTGCAAAAGGTGCTCACTGCGCTGGGGGAGATGAGCGCCATATCTACGACCCCGCATGACTTAGGCAGTGAGCACAGCATTTCAGTTGGAGGACCACATGTTATTGTTCTGAGTCTGCAAAATATGTTAAACCAGTTTAGTGGATGCATAATAAAAAATGGAGAATGTAATTAAGGTTGTATAGAGTAATAGCAAAGGTCAGGGCTTTGTGAGGAAGTAAAGTGTGATGCATATTTTGGGTAGTTGTAGAAGAGTGGTGAAGCCACATTGTAAGCCTCAGATAGCAGCATGCAGCCCCCCACCACTGTTGTGATTAGCTTTTGCCCTAGTGATTGAAGGCTGTTTAATCTGCAATGATGCAGAACTCATGTTTTGGCTATACTTCAAATGATGCAGAGGACCTCTTCTAGGTTGCTTAACCCCAGTAACAGTTGTGTTGTGGGCAATGGGCAGCTCACTGCCACCCCTCCTATAATGCAGTAACTCTTTGGTTGGGTTTTCTCCTGTTCTTCAGTAATCTTTTTGTGGGGTGGACTGTACATTAATTTCTCTGTCTTTTTTATAGGTTGCCTGAACTGCAGCCGGATTCCAGAGATGAATGAGCGCCTGAACTCTTTAGAAACCAAGGTAATGTGGCACCTCAGAAAGGTAGTGCATTCTGTACATGGCACCACACACTGTGAGTATATTCTTTACTCAGAACTGGACACATGGAGCACGATTCAATTGCAAGCCCGCATCTCACTGGATCCTGGCCATATGTCTGACGGTGTCCTGTGGGCTCCGGTTCGTCTCCGATTTCAGAGCTATTCAATTAAAGAAGCCCGCAAGTTATGGGACCAAAGCCGACTCCGTAAACCATGCACTCGTTCTTAGCAGTTCAGGGCAGAAATATGATCAATTAAGCAAGACCGTAACCTCCCATTTCCAATCAGCCAATAGAAAATTAGACCGTCATTGTTACAACAGTAAAACATGGAGGTTACATGTCAGTTATTAGGTTCGGGGGTCCGATATGAGATGAGACTCGGAAACCTACAAGATACAGAATTATGAAAATGAATGCCAATACTGTTCTAGTCCATGTGGGTGGCCTGATATGTATTAACTCAATGATTCCTGAGATCGATATAACCCCGAAATTAATCATAAAAATACATTTGACATGCTACACACTGAGGCACATGCTGGGATTATACTGTGTATACATTACTATGCATGGTGCATACACTAGTGTCATTTTAAAGTACACTGTGGGCATGCCACTGTATACTGAAAATATATTCTATTCTTGACACTGCAAGCTTTGAGAATATTCTACAGACTGAATCATACACCAAGTATATTTTATATACTGAACTACACTGCAGGTACATTTTATACACTGAACCACACACTGTGAATACATTGTACATTTGTTTTTAAATATAGCACTGAACACTTTTAAATTGTGTGTTTGATGCTCATGCTCCGTAAACCCTCTCTTCATGCACCTCCAGACAGCCATGGTTTAGGTGGAGATACCAGTATTCAACAGGCCATGGAACCTCTAATTGCCTCACCTGTATTCATAGTGGTTAAACTGAAATCATGGCCTGTCTTGGGATGCATGAGGAGAGGGTTGGTAAGCCCTGCTATAGCTTAACACATTATCTCTCTTTTCTCCTGTGGACAGGTGGCAATGATCTTGGAGTCAGATCCAGTACTGGGTGAAAGACTTGGATCTCTCTCTGATACATCTCAGCTTTGGGGGAGCCCACAGGCACGGGGCAGTCCTGGGGAGGTTGGCATGAAGGGTAAAGTTATACTCTGTGTTTGTATGATGAGGCTTTTCTTTGTTCCTCCTCTTCTCTCTTTTCTCTATATATGACAAGGTGTTCCTTTTCTTTGTCTTTGATCTTCCCATGTCTTGCTCTTTGTGTTTCTCTATCATTTCATCCTTTCCTGTACCCTCTGACCTCCATCTCTGGAGGATATGTGTCACACAGGACACATGAGAGGAAGGAACTTGAAACAGCAAATGTCCTATTACATCCTAGGAAATCACAGCTCTTAACCTGTTCTGTACAGAATACATCTCTGGCAATAAAGTGTTTTACTTTGTGAGCATTCACGGACTGTTTACACACAATCTAGAGGTCACAACTTCTGACCCTTCTCCACTGCTATAACAGTAACCTATAAATCTGTTTCCATTGAAGGGCTAGTGACGCAGCAAATGAAAGGATCTTTTCTTGGACGGGATGGTAGGTGACCCAGATTCATTTAATTCTTCTTGGTGTTCGTTATTTTGTTTCCTATCTAAACATTGACCTTTTTTCAAGGTATAACCTCAAGGAAAGGCCATCAGGGGCCACAGGGAGGTCCTGGGAGTCCTGGGTACCCAGGTGTAAAAGGTCCAGCTGGACCCCCGGGTAAGAAATTACAACCTTGCAATCCCAGGATAAAGCACTGGTTTTCCTCCTGTGGCCATGTTTCACTTTACCCTCATCTTTCTATTTAGTCATCTATACCTTATTTCTTTCTTGCTACGATTATTATTATTACTAGCGAATTGCCCGTCAAAAAATGACGGCAATGAAATTGTAAGTGAGCTAATGCTATTTGGTGTATAACAATAAAATAACTAATAGATTAAAAAAAGTAATATACTTTACCTATTTTGAAGAAATATATGCAGGAAGCATTGTGTTGAAGAGCTGTCAATCTGTTTTGATGTTGCTGCAGCATTAGTGATGTGGAGCTGCTAAGCGTGATGAATGTGTGCAGTGTAATAGTGTGCGTGCGCGAGACCAAACCGTTAGCGTAGTTGTGTACTTCCGCATTGTTCTAAAATGGCGGCTAATGTGTGGTATGCTTCTGTAGCAGAATATCCGTAGGTGTTTTGTGGTGTTTTGCGTGTTTCTTGTGGTGTTTTGCGTGTTTAGAGTGCTGTAGCCTCGTTTTCATTTTGTTCGGCGGCCATTTTTTCTCTCGCTTAGAGAATTTTTGAGTTATTTTGAGTTAAATTAAGGTAAGCTTTTTATGTATGTGTTGTGTTATTGGGTTTTTCATTTTTTCCTGTCCGCGGGTTGCGGACGATTTTTGCGAGGTCGTAATGTGTCTTGTATTTTGTTTGTGTTGCGACGCAAAGTTTGCGAGGGTCGCAGTTGCTGTGTCGTATGTTGTTTGCGTTATGACGTAAAGTTTGCGAGGGTCGCAGTTGCTGGCAAGGAGGGCCGAAGCAACTTAGGCCCTCCCTTTCGGCGCTCCATGCCAGCAATAAGGCCCTCGCTTCGCAAGGGCTGCGGGCAAGCTTTGGCAACAACTCGTATGCTCACAACTATATATGTGATACTTTATTTTTAACTCTCCAACATATTCCTTAGTGCTATACATGGGTAAAGTACAAGGCACAAACAATTTTAACATATTGCAAAAGAATGGAGGGCTCCGTCTTTCATCTTAAAATCAAAAGTACAAAGTGCTTTCCCTCAAGCACCTGACAAGATTGAAAACTTGCATACTTACAGTCTAAAGGGTTTGGTTGAGGTGCAGAAGATGATAGATATGTTGTGCATATTAAGACTTCATTTTAGTGATATCTTTTAATGTTTTGAGGCAGGAAGATAGTATACCAGAGCAAGGCAAGGAGTTCCAAAGAATAGGGACAGCCTGTGAAAAGTCCTAAAGGTGGGAGTTAGAGGAGGTGATAAGATAGAAGGAAAGAAGTGAAGAGGGTGAGTTGGTGAAGTATTTTGAGATGAGAGCAAAGATATAAGAAAGTGCACTGTTGTTGAGGGCTTTATACGTCTTGTGTAAGATTTTTTGGTTAAAAATAAACATAATAAACTTCATCACTTTCTTTCTTCTCTATTCATATGTCCTCCTTTCTTTCTCACTTCTTTTATCCCTCTTACCTCACAGCCGTTACAAATCTGCCTCTGTCTTGTGCTTTCTATCCGTCATATACGTAACAGTATCCTCACTCAATCTTTCACAGGCCCCCCTGGAGCTCCAGGTCCCCCTGGACGGGATGGAGCTATAGGACCTCCTGGTGAGAGAGGGCCCCCTGGCCCCTCAGTTCCTCCTGCCCCAGGGATGCAGAAATTAGTGGATCAGGGTGAGAGTTTTCCTACAATAATTATTTTTCATCAGCCTGCAGTTCATATTAACACCTGCTGTGTATATGAGTACCGGCTCTGTATTCAAATGATACACAGCACAATCAGGATCACTAACATTCAATGCACATAGTCACTCTCTTACTGCTCAGTTAAAGGTGCACTGTAAAATGAAAACAAAATTGTATATATATGTTTGAAAACTTTCAGTAAGAACATAAAAAAAATTATTTTGATGCCTCTGCACACCCCCTTGGAGAATCTATGAAACTTGATGGAAGTTGTGTGTGAAGTGTTTACATTCATGGAGAGCTGTGTTTGCATTAAATGATGCAAGGTGTCTTCTTCTAGGCATGTGAGAGGCAAGGGATGTGCCTTTTATCTAACAAAGACTCTGGCATTCTCCCTGTTTCCTTCTCCGGTACCCCTCTCTCCACTGACAGCTACAAAGACACATCCTCTTTATCCATCTCTAAGGATGTGATGTAACAAATGCAAAATGTATTTCTGTACTCATAAACTATATAAAAAAGTTTTTATGTCAGTGATTTACATTGCTATTTACATACTTGACAAACAAATGCTGTTATTATGTTGAACTGCAGTGGCCCCTTAACCCTATCTTAAGGCATCAGATGTGAAATAAAAACCAAGAAAAATCATCATATTCTGCATTATTTTCCAATTCCAATTTTCCGGATAGGCCAGTATTAAACTATAGAAGCTACTGGTGGTGATAAACAGCCTCTCCTCTCTTTCTTTACAGACCTATTTCAGTCAAACAGATTCATTGAAGCAGGGGGACACAACATTCAGGGGCCTAGGGGCCCCCCAGGACCCGCAGGTCAGCAGCCACTTCTTAATATGTTATTGTTTGCATTAACCCAGGAAGTTTCCTTAGATTACATTTCTCATCCTTTCTTCTACCAGGGCCACCAGGACCACAAGGCCAGATTGGGCCCCCCGGAGACACTGGACAAAATGTACGTCTGGTCACATCATTAGAAATAAAATATTAATATTATTGTTCCGCTGCACAAGATATATTTGTCCCAGTATATATTTTTTATGAAGTGTTGTATGAGGTCGTTAGCCCATTAAATGATGTGCAGGCCTGTGTAAAGTATTCTACTATATAGTGAGCTGAATTATGAATGCATCTAATAGAGGAGAATTAGTAGTGTATGAAAACATGCGTTATATAGAAAAGTTCAGTTATTTGCACAAAAGTCAAATCCAACTGTTCGCACCCACAGGACGCTTGCATAAGCCTGGTACACACAGGAAATACAGCAGGGTACATATTTTGACCTTTCTGGTACAGAGCACATGAAGTAAATGTTGCAGTTCTTGTACTGAGCAAGGCCAGAAGCCACTGAGGTGAAGAATGATACAATGTATTATCCTGATTCCGAATTTGTATGTTATGCTAATTCAGGTGGGATTTTCTTGTACACGATCAAATGCAAATGCCAAAAAACATAGGAAATTTTGCTAACTTCAAGGTAAGCTAATTAATGTTTATTTTGGGATATGTTCGTGCAACATTTTTTTTTCATACACTACTAATTCTCCTCTATCAGATGCATTTATAATCCAGCTCACTTACATATGTCTTTAAGGTTGTATAGGTAACTAACCACAATCCTGATCTAGTGACAAGTGTAATGTCCATATTTGCTGCAGCAAAACGCTTTGCAGCACTACAGTAGAGCAGTGTTTAACAGTGTCCTTATGCAATAAATCCTAAAATACAGTAATAATAATAATGGTTATCATAGGGCGATCAAACTGGAGTGGTGATGAAAAAAGGACATTTATTCATTAAGTTCACCCATTTAGACCTATTTTATGTATGCAGGGCTGGCAAAACTAAACTATACTACAGTACACTGTGCACAGAAGAGGTGACACACCCTGTAGTATGATGTACTTGCACATGTAAAAGCCAGATGAAATCTAATGTGTTTCCATATTTTTTAGTAAACAGTAACTTATGCAGTTTTATTATTTACCAAGAAGTATAATGGTAATAAACTGCTTTCTTGCTATATTTCCATATTATGGGTTAAATAAATGTACTTTTATTTTACTATGCAGAGTCCATTGTTATGCTAATATTTTGTTTGCTATATTATATGATTCTTCTAGTTTAAGAGAAAACCGCTGGCGAAATAGTCATCTTATACCTTTCACATTTATGGACAAAGCATTACCTGTTTATAGTTTTCTCAAAACATCTTTAGTATGGAACATGGAAAAAAGAAAATTGTTAATAGTAAGCACATTGCTTATTAATATACATTATTGTGCCGGAACCTTGGTGGCATTGTAAAAATATTGCTGTTTTACAGTTATAATAAATGTATTGTAATGTGCCAAAGGAAAGCTGCATATTATTGTGGGGAGTGGATTGACCCGTTCTGCTGTTCCTAATCACATTTTCTTAACCACTGTAGGAATATAGAGAGGTGCATGTGAAAAAGTATAGAAAGAGGAAACGTGGAGAGAAAAGGCTATGGAGGGAAAAGAGAGATGAAAGGGAATGAGAAAACAAAAAGAGGTGATACCGTAAGGGAATTAGAGAAAGACAAGTAAAGATTGGAATAAGGGGCATATACAAATAGGAAGGCAAATACATTATGCCATCTGCCCTATTGTTGTGTAATGTTTCGGGATCAGCAGTAGCTGTGAAACAGTGCTGTATGTGGTTGTGACCTGGTTTGTGAAAAATCCATCCGTTGCTATGCCTAAAACTGTGACATACAGTAAGCATATGCTGTGTAATGTTTCATATCATGTATAGTTGTATTGCTGTAAAATGCTGTTCTCTTTCTCTAGGGATTACCTGGCCCTCCAGGGAGAGACGCCCCCCGAGGAGAGAAAGGAGATAGTGTGAGTAAAACAATAATAAATAGTGACCACACAGTATAATGATGCAAGGTATAACATGTTGCTCATACTTCCACATACAGGGCCCGGCAGGCCGGCCAGGAGACCCAGGGGCCAAAGGTGAAATGGTAAGTGTGTCGCGTATAAGAGCGCTCCACTCTCTCATTTACTCTGTCTTTATATCCATTCTGTAACATTTCCATTCCAAATAGACTTTTTCTCTTTATCTGACTATTATTATGTCCATCTTTTCTTTCCACCCACTCCATATTTATTCTGTCACCTCATATATCTCTTTTATCGTCATGGTTAGGGGCCCCCTGGACCGAAAGGAGAGCCTGGAGAGAGAGGAGAGCCGGTAAGAATTTACACATCTTCCCTCTGCACCATATTTTCATCTCACGCCATTGAGGAACTCCAATATCTTCTATACCTTCACAACATAGCTTCTAATATGCCATCAACTTCACTGTCTGTATTATGTCCTGAAATATCATGATCTAGTAAAGGATTATCAAACTCCAGTCCTTGAGGACCAGTATAGTATCTTATTTTCACAATCTGTAAGTACAAGTGGGTTGACCCAGTGAATCGATCATATTGATTCACACAGGAATATCCTAAAAGTATTGCCCTCAAGTACTGGAATTAAACAACCCTGATCTAGAATAGTTATGTGCCAATTAAAGCTTTTTTTATATATATATCCCGTATCACTCCCCCGTATAATTTTGTTATATACCAGATATATTGAAATAAATGTTCTGATAAGATTGTTAAAACCGCAATCTCCTTTTATCTTATTCTAATTATATACTAATTGATTATTTCTATCCTGCACATCTGTTTTCCAGTTGTCTCTCACTCGCTTTACTTCTGTTTAATGGTTTCAGTCACTCTCCTTACTTCACTCTCCTCTTCTCCTTGCGCCACCCCTCTCTCTTTCATGCACCTAATAGAACCAGCACTCAGGTACAAACACTCCTCCCCAGATCACCCTTTAACCTTCCTAGAAGCAACACAGGCCTTTGTTATGTTCATCACAATCCATACAAGTTCTGGTTTGGGACGTCTGTCAGATCTGTAGGGTGGATGGGTGTTTGGTACAAGGACTGATACAGCTGTGGGGATTTCCCCTGTCTAACCCTCTATCTACCACGTAACCTTTTATTTAATCCTCCCTCTTCTAATCTAACACCCTGCAACCTATATCCAGCTGTAGAGCCCAGTTATACTCCTCAGCAGTGCAGAGGTTAATGAGACTGACCTCTTCACTCAGCATGGAACTGCATCCTTTCTAACATCAAAGGACCACTGTAGTTTGATAAAATCTTCATATGCTTGTGAAGTATGTAGCATCTATGCAAGCTAGGAGCATAAAAGCATTTCAGAGAACATCTTATAGTTGGATGACTCTGATTGTGCCATCTTCAACTGCTAGTCTGACTGTGACTTGTGGGGAAGGTTATCCTATGAAATCTTATTCTGCCATTGACTACTATTATCAAGGGTCTGTTCGAAGAGTATCTTTTTGTATCAGAAGTGAGTACAGAATCTTATTTATGTCTATTGGATTTCCCACTTCCCGCTGGTTTCTTATCCTTTTACAAAGACAAATTGTCTGTTACCATTAAAACAAAGTAAGTACAATACAACAAAATAAAAGACTGTAATTGTTCATTTTAGTCCATTATTAAGTCAAATTCTTCAAAAAGAGCAAACGATAAATGTTACACTACAGTGGTCCTTTAAATGCTTTGCTCAATAACACTGGTTGTTAAATTACCCTGTAAATATGCAGTGTATATTTAGATATACAATATTTGAAAAGTCACTGAATCAATATATTTATTCAGCTTTATTTATTATAAGTCCTTATAGGCAACAGGTAAACAGCTTAAAGGCAGATGACAATAATGATTTGGATTGTTGCGTCAGAAGAGGGTATTTGATAAGGTCTCTGTCAGCCATTGAGAGCTACAGCCTAAAGCAGGGGTGGGCGAGTTCGGTCCTGGAGAGCCACACACAAGCCTGGGTTTGAAGATATCATTTCTGTGCACAGGTGAGTAAATCAGGAAGACTGAAGAAGTGATTGACTCACCTGTGTACAGCAGGGATATCCTCAAATCCAGGCATGCGTGTGGCCCACCAGAACCAAGCTTGCCCACCCCTGGCCTAAAGCATGCACTCTGCATTTCCTGTTAGTTTCAATGAAATTTAAACACGTTTTGCTTAATATTCAAGCAAAAACAGCTTTTGTATTGCTTAAAACATGATCTTTTAAATGCATTAAAAAATACTGGTGTTCATGTCCCTTTAAATATTAAGAAAGCAAGTAGATTACTTTTAGGACTAGAAAAAGTATTTGGTGGGTGAAAATGTCCTTTTATTCTAGCGGATACACATTTTAAAAGAACAGTCGCAGTAAAGCAGTTGGGTCCTTAGTCCTTTCACATAATTTTTCTGCAGAGTCTGAACGCTGCGATGAAGGAAATAAATGATTCCGCCATCCGATGTGGTGCATAAGGCCTTGAGCTATGAGTGTTGTGCGCAAGGGTCGAGTGCCCGCGCCTAACATGTTGATGGCCTCGCTGTTGATTCAGCGCTGTTGAGTTGCGCCATGTCGGAGGGGGGAATAATTTTTGCCTGCACTACCTCTGTGGCGCAACATTCAACCGCAGCGTAAAGATAATGTGAAAGGTCTGGGTCCTTTTTTTTTAAAAACAAAATCCAGTTTTCCTGTTGCATATAAATACTTATTATCAAAGAGACACGGTGGAGATTTCAAATGTTATAACCTATGGTTTTAAAATATAGCACAAGTATTTCTTTGTCAGTTGAATATAAAAGATGCATTACAATAAACTTACATTGATGTCTGCATTTTGCAGTTTTTAAGATGTCAGTCTGCTTTTGTAACTCAATAAGTCATATCTCTTGTTAAGGGGACATAATGGCTAAATACTCCCTGGCAAATACTGGGCATTTTCATTAGCAGTTATTGACAGCCATCTCCAATCAGAAAGAGATTTCACTTTATCGTTGGTGGGTGGATAAGAAAGCTGATTTACAGATAAAAAATACAAACAGTTTAAGTTTTCTTGGGGAAAAAAAAACATTCTTAAATAGCATTAAATGTCATGTGTTACTTGTGTATTACGGATACATTTAAATGATACAATATTTGGAACCTCCATTGTGTCCCAAAATTAAAATTAAATTGAGAAATATACTTTCAGTAACCGTAAAGGTTTTTCGTCCTGCTGTATTTTAACTTGTGATTAATAGTTGATACAGAGTTGAAAGTGGCGGTAATGTTTATATTTTTGTGCACATAATTTGTTTGCAGTATTAGTACATAATGGGAATATATTAAACAGCGCATATTTACACATTTATCACAACTGGAAATGATGTCATTAATACTGAATGACCTTGCATGATATATATACACTGGTGCCTGTTAACCCTTAGATGACTTGCATTGCAATTGCTACTACAGTGTTAACCCCTTGCAATGCATTAGTCCCCAGCAACAAAAGGGTTGTGGGTGGGGAGGGGGTTAATCCCTCACAGCTGTGTCTGTCTCTTGCTTGTGCAGGGGGAGAGGATGCTGCAGATCAGAGAAGCTCTGAAGATTTTAGCAGAGAGAGTTTTAATATTGGAGACAATGATTGGAATTCATGGTGAGTATCAGATGGAGAATATATGGGGAATGGAGAACAAGATGGAGATGGGAGTGGATGAAGAAGGGGTTGTGGTAAGGGGAAGAATGAGAAGTGCAGAAGAGGTGGAGGTAAGAGAAAGAGAAGGAAGATAAAGAGAGAGGAGGAGGCTCTGCAGAGAAGACGTTAGAGAGTAGAGGTTAAGATAGAGGAAAGAAAAAAAGATATTAGAGGTTAGGTGCATAGAAGAGGGGAAGAGAGAAAAGGGTAAATTATGGGAAAGAGAGGATGAGAACAGAGATTTGGAGGTAAAAATATATTCATGAGGAGAAGGCACAAAGAAGAGGGAGGTCGGGAGGAGAGAATATGGGGAGAAAAGAAGAGAGGTGGAGCAAATGGAAAGAGAAGTGAAGGAAATAATGGTGAGGGAGAGCCTGGGGTAAAAAGAGACACAAATGTGGAGGAACTGAGAAAGGCACAATAATTAGAGAACAGAGCGCGAGCTTGAAGAGAGACGTGTCAGAGGCAGAATACCAGTCAGGCTATGGAATAGATAGAAGAGATACATAAGTAAGGAGAAAAGACAGATGTCATGTGTGGTGTGGGGTAGAAGTAGATTATACGCACATGTACAATGTGGAAATGAGAGAAAAGGAGGAGAGAAGGATGGAGGGAAGTCAGAAATGTGAGCTTTGAGACAAATAAACATATTTCATGATTTTAGATGGCTAATTGTAAATGTGCTGCAGAGAGGAAGAGAGGGAATACAACGAAACTGAAGAGAATAGAAAGGGAGACTCACAGCCTTATTAAATTGCGATTTGGCAAATTTAAAAGGGCTCTATTTAAGCACATAGCTTTTTTTTTTTTTTACAGAAGTTTTTAGTTGGTGAACTTCTATCAACAAGCAAGGTCTTCACTAACTAAAAACTTCTGTAAAAAAATATGCTCTGTGCTTAAATAGAGCCCTTTTAAATTTGCAGAATCACAATTTAATAAGGCTGTCAATGTCTGCCTTTATGAGTGTAACACAGAGACACCTGTTGGTTAAAAGTAAACTGGAGCTGCCTCTGGCAATGTGGTGGTCATAGATAAGAGAGGATTTAATAAAGTATTCTGTGACAGCAAAGAAAGGTGTATGAAAGTTGTAAGTTATTTTCCCTTTAGAATGCATTACACTTGATCATATCCACATGGCAGGAGCATACATTGATACCCAAGGGTGATTTTGTTTCAGTCTGGGGTAGGAAGATAAGCTCTGCATCCTCAGCCTCCTTAGTGATAGCTGCTGCAGCACACTCATCTGTTTGCCCTCTGGTGGAATGTTTTTGCACTGCATTGTGTCGTTCTTTTTGCAACTATACCCATGTTCCTGCATTGATAAAGTCAGTTACAGATTTGTAAACAATATTTGCCAACACTATCACTTTGCCTATCACTTGTTATTAAATCATTCCAGACTAAGAGACCATACCAAAATTCTACATATGTTGATATTTAAATATGGGTATTAAACCCATTCCATACAATACCACCAATTGCCTGCCTGTCACCAAATACCGCAGATACTTTGTCAATACCCACAATCCTAGCTCTGTGTCACAAAAAGAGGCGAATATAGTCCAAAACTTTCTATTATGCATTTAAACGAACATCTCTTATATATTAATAACATTTTGTTTTGCATGTAAATTATAAATTATATTAATTTAAGAAAATGACCAATAAAGCATCACGGAAACAGATAAAAACAATGAGTCTCATTCAACTGAGCTTTCGGGAGATCCGGGCTCGGAAATGGAGCCCGTAAGTTATTCTGCTATTCAATTGGCAACTTTTTGCAGGCTCAGATCCAGTTACGGGCTCCTGGCTGCGATTCATTGCGATGGTTTAAATCTCAAGTTCATGGCCCTCCAAGTCTTTGATCTTTCACGGCCGCAAGAGTTGTGAACACTAAAATTGCAAATCGCTATTCAACTGCTTTGATGCCCCCTCGCTAACAACTCCGTTATGGCAAAAGTCGAACCACAAGTTACTGGTACCAAGGAGGTCTCGCAAAGGGCTTAATGACGTACGGAGTACTTTAAGAGCAAAAAAAATTAAATGCTGTACTTTTATTAAAAGTGAAAGTGATGTTAGGTCTTAGAATTAATAGCACAACATTCTCAAGCTCGTAAATTGGCATAAATACTTTAATGATTAATTTCCGTGTTCTATCGATCCTGGCAATCAATGTGTTAATACATATAATGGAACTTGCATGTAATAGAATATCATATTTACGGCTTTATCAATATTGCATTATATCTGGAATGTGGTTCAAGCGCGTAGGACTTCAATGAAAAATGGAGGTTGAGCCACGAGTCACGATCGGCCCCACATTCCATTGGATGTTTCCCACCGGGAGTTACAGCCATGTGTCAGCGATCATGTTCAAGCCCGCAAATGCTACTTTCGATAGCCTGGTTTGCAATGTGCGCTATTGGGCCGGGCTCGGCCAATTGAATAGCACGATAAGTTGCAGCGGCTGTGGGCCCGCAGACTTCCGTCCTATACCTCCATAACTTGCGCCTCCCAATTGAATGAGGCTCAATGTCCTTGATCCATCTTTACACGTCCTCTAAAATGGACTTGTAAGGTAAACAAGGTCTCATGAGAGGATGTTAATTATGTTTTCTTATCTGATCTACATGCAATTGAATGAAAATATAAGCACAATGTTTTGCAGTCCAGACCTCAAGATTCACTGTCCATTTGTTTCATGTAATGCCTCCGGACAAAGAGGAAATGGTGTAATTGTGCCTCAATTAATGTGTATCTTGTTTATCTAAGACCATTTATTTGTATCCAAAAATATATTTTGTTAAGTTTCAAATATGATTTTTTTTAAATTCATGATAGAAATTTTGGACTTTTGTGACACACTAGGTGGTTATCACTGAACTAGATCTTTCCTAGTCCCTCCTCTCCTTTTTTGCTTTTTTATTGCACCTTTTTCTTCCTCTCTCAATCACTCATCTGATTCCTATCTTCTCTCCGCGTTCTTTACATTAGTTCTCCCTGTCCCCCTTTTTGGTTCAGTGTCCCATTCTGCTATTTTCAATCTGGCAGGTGGTCAGCTTAGCCTCCTTCCTCCAGCTTCAAGAACAGCTGGAGCTACTGGTTAGAAGGGTCACTCTTCTTGAGCACATTATGTGGCCAGGTAACAATAGCCATGCATTGCTTTCTTCTACTAGATACTATTTTTACCCCAGCACACACAATCTGCAAGTGTAACTTGTACCCAATGTATTTTCAAAACAATGTCTGAGGGACACAAAAACCATACAATGAAAAAAATCTGAATAGAATAGACATTTAAGCAATCGAACAAATGTCATTCTGTTCACGTGGGAAAAAATATCTTAAAGGGTCATAGAAGTCACCAGATGCGTTTCGGACTATCAGTGGACTGGAAGACATGTAGAAAAGCTAGTTTCTGCTCCATAAAGTAAGTTAGAAACATTTGTAGATAGGCATCTTAGACAGATTTTATGCACCTCTGTATCCGCTTCATATATACTGTGACAGCCACTGCAATACAGAGCCTTACAGTTTATACCTATCCTGATTGTCTTATCTCAAAGCAAAACTTATGAGGAAATACTTCATAACCTTAATATGTATAGCCTAGCGGTCAGAAGAGTGAGGGTGATATTATAAAAACTTTCAGATATGTCAAAAGATTTAATAACGTTGAAGATGGAAGTATCCTCAACAAAAAGAGGAATGCAAGAACAAGAAGTTGGAATATGGAAGATTTAGGGGTACTGTGAGATAATACTACTTTACAGAATGGATAGCAGATAAGTGGAACAACCATCCAGTTGAAGTGGAACAGTCAATCAAGTTAAGGAATTTAAGCACGCCTTGGATAAACATAAGGTTATCCTGAGATTAATCTTGGAATGGTCAGACTAGATTGACCTTTTTGCTTCTTATCTGCCATCAACTCTATATTATCCTATCCTTTGAACTAAATAAAAACTTTGCTTATTACATCTGAACTTTTTCCAGACATAATTAAGAAATAGCAGAGAAATTAAAACTGAAAAAACATAATTAGTGTGAAAGTCACAGCCTCCGCCCTCCTTGATCTCTGCAGTTCGTTCCAATACCTAAATCAAATTTGATACATTTTAAAAACACAACCAGCTTTCCCACAATTCAAGTTTTCTATCGGATGGCGTACAGAAGTTTTGGTGACTTCCATGTCCCTTCAAGCAAGAGCTGAAAAAAAAACAATGTAAAAATTTATGAAATGGAAACATTTAATTGAATATTTGTGGACCATTGTTTTGTCATTTAATGGTTTATTGGGTTTAAAGGACATTGAACCTTTAGCTGTCAGCCCTCTGACAAAAAACTAACATTTGACCTCCAAGAAAGAACTACTTGGCATGATGATTGTTTTTTTGGATCGCAATAAAGAACTTAATTAGCATGGCTGCATGTGGAGACTTCTACCATAGTTGACTTGTCACTGACAGAAGTCATTGTTATAACATGAGCCAATAGACCAAACAGATACTAGATTCCCAAGTGCATCTCACAAGCTGCCTGTGCATGAATAGTGCTTGTTCTGCTAGTGTGTACAAGGCATGTGCGTGCGGATTGAACTGCATGTTGTCTTTGTGGAATGTGGGGGAAGAAAAACACCTCTGGATCTACAGCAATTCAGTATACTTTTCCTTTTGATTAAATATATCACTGTAAAGAAGTTCCCTGGTGCCTAACACCTAAACAATGGTAAGAATTATAGAAAAAATATAGGAACTTGAGGGTTTAAGGATGGATGAATTCTCTATTCGAGCTTATTGCTGTTAGTTCCTTCATGCCCATGAGTAAGCCCCAGGAGGGGCGAAACGGGACCGTCGGGACTATCTACTAAGCGCAAGTACTCTGGTTATTGTTTCAATTATAACAAAAGGGTGGTTTATATATATTTGGGCTATATTTGGCTTGTATTACTTTACTCCTTGTGACTACTGTGAATTGCCAGTCAGCTTTAATGACATATAGTAGTCTCAGGCAAACAGGAGTAGTATTACTATGTACTATTTTTTGCAATAGTTTATCATTGTATATATTTTATATAAACCCCCTCTATCAGTAACCAATACTCCTCTCAAACTTTTTTCATAACCAGTATAGTACTTAGAATGCGCTTCTTTCTACATTGGTTTTAACCTCACTTTTTTGAGCTATACACTATTTATAAATTGACATACTTTCGTCCTCCCAAGGATTAGCAAATTAATTTTGCCATATGAGGGAAGACTGTATGTACTAAAGGAACTAACAGCAATAAGCTCGAATAGAGAATTCATCCATCCTTAAACCCTCAAGTTCCTATATTTTTTCTATAATTCATACATCTACATTTTAAGAGAAATAGAGGCACTCTTAGGCTTTCAATATATTACAAGTCGTATACAATATAAATTATAATCCGTGTCTTAACAGTAATGCAGCAGAAAAGCCAGTCTTCCCAGGACTGTAGGTCCCATTGCTAAGTAATTGTATTTCTAGGTAGTCATGCATGGCCTCTTTGGCCATTACAGTGCTAGGTTTTGAGATTTAGTATGGGTTTCTGAGATGGGTACAAGAGGCAAATTGCAATAGTTCAATGAGAAGGTAAGAACTTCAGTGTTACTACCTTGACCAGATTAGATGGTGCCATTAGGGAGGTCTCCGAAACTTTTGTAAGGTATGGACAGCTTTCTCACTCCTAATACATTACTCTCCTTTTTGCTCTCAGAGACCGACCCTGGTTCAGGTGTTGAACCTTCTCCCTCAGGTGCTCCTGGATTCTATCGAGGCAGACGAAATGGGCCCTCACCCTACAGAATTGTGCCCCCAAGGCATGATGAAGAAGAAGAAGAAGAGGAGGTTGAGGAGAGCTTTTGATGGTGCAAAACTCATAGCCAACTTTCAACCAACAGAGGATGTCCACCTACCGGTGTCCTCATATCACAATGCCATATTGTACTTATTACAAGGAAATGTACAGGCCATTGGGATAGAGTAACCCTTCTGCTGTCAAAGGGGCATTCAAAACAGTGACGCTCAGTGAAATGCAGATCCCTCTGGCAGCAAAAAGGTTGTCCTATTCTTTTAACTGAAAATAACATCTCCTCCTTTTTAAATGTTTAAGTACAAGGTCTGTAATAGAAAGCAAATGACCAGGATTTATTTCTGTTGATATCAAAGCTGGCCTCAGATTATCACTCATAATGTTGTCATACATGATCAGGAGGGACATAAATGTAACATTAATGCCACTTAAATTGGCTGCTGGAACATTCCAAATATTGTTACTGTAAACCTTTTTTGAGGGCAGAAAATCCTGGGTAAAGACTTGCACAGAGCGGTAGAGCAAGAGAAAGATGAGCAATGGTTGACGTCTTGCTGTGGGTATCACAAGGTGTGTCATTTTATTATTTGTTTGTTTTTTACACTTCCTGTTCCCACCACAGGGAAAATAAAACACTTTGTATAAATAAAATACTTTTTTATTGAAAACCACAGTTTCCTTTTTTGCCGAAAAAAATCCAGTTTCACTAAAATGAATATAAATGAACTGGTGGAAATTCTATACCTGTTGCAGATCTTACGATAATTATTGTATCAGCAAGTTGTGCTAGAAAGCAGGTTTAGTTGACATTGAAGATAATGCCACTCATCCAATTGTGACCTTTACTTTGCGTTTACCATCATATGGTGCAGTGACAATCAACATCCTCAGCCTATTACATTTTCTGGAACTAGGACCAGACACTGGCTCTCCTGTAGGGTCCACACAAAGTCCCTATAGCTCACATTTTGCAGTGCCCTGATGGGTTTGCTTGTCTTCTCTACTGTGATTGTCTTTCACTTGCCACCAAAATGTCCTCTCCAACTTGTCCTTCTACAAGCAGGGATACTGCTCGCTCTACTTTCCCTGTTGCTGCTAATGCCACTACTGATGGTCCAGTAGGGAATCCCATTCGTTCCAACTGCTGAAGCCTGTCAAAAGATGAAATTAGGCTTATTGACATGAGGGAAGACTCAGGAAATGATGAGAGAGCACTAATAAATATTGGTGAGAGGGAGAGCTGAAGGAATGGACCAACAAGGCAGGGTAGAAATAAAACAGGTTCTGGGAGGGATAGAGTGAGAGGAAACAACACAGATCACAAATGACAGATAATAACTAGATACATATTCTGCTATCCCTTAGTTGTTGCCTTTAGGTCTGTGATTTTAGCTTTGGTTTTATTTATTAGGACTAAAACAAAAAAAGATTCTGCACTAATATTGGTGAACCACCATAATTATACAAAAAACATACACAGGCCCTTATTATATTGTCCAAATCACAATTAAATGAGCCCGTAATGCAGTCAGTAAATGTTACTGATATTCAATTGTATACATTTAGCTACTCGCATTACAAGAGCGTGTTACAGGCACAAAAACACTGGGTTTGTCAAAAACGTAACTGTCCAATCTCTTCCTTTGATGTTTCAAGCCCGTAAATGTTACCAGTGATGAAGAAGGAAAATCGATATTCAATTACAAAAGTTCATGTAGCCCGCAATTGTGTTCTACTCTGTAAATGGCAAATGTCTATACGAGTACTAGATAGGACTCGTAAGTGGGTTAAACACCTGTTCCTAACACTGCAAAAGCAAATAAAACACACAATACTGGACTTAAAAATACTGGGAAAGCAATGAAAGTCATTAGAATAAATTGCACAATAATCTCAAGCTTGCAAATCTGCAATAAAAAATTATTGCTTTAAATTTTTGTTTCCTTGTTATTTTGTTCCCAGGATTCAATGGGTTAATACTTGGAACCCGCATGGACTAGAACAGTTGCTTTATTGATTTTTATTGAATTCTACATTTCTGGATTGCGAGTCTGATTACAAATCAAACTTCTAAACACTAATTAATTGCAGTTTAAATGCCATGTTTTACTAATGTCATGATGATGGTCTCATTTACTATTTGCTCTGTCTAAAAAGTAACTTCTGAGCTTGATTACATTTTGTAATTAAAGCTTATGAACGGAGGAATGGGTTGTGTGTGAAGGCTGTGAGCCTGTGATTGCAGGCTTGAGTCAATTGAATACATCTACATATTTAGATAAATTTTAACCAGCAGCCAAAATGTCGGGTTTCAAGTAATTACAGGCTTGCAATTGAAGATGGACCACAGTTCTAGGGCTGCTGCTGATGCCCTAAACGTTCCAACGGAATAGCACTAATTAAAGAGAAATGATATAGAAATAAAAAATTCCTCTATCAACCCCTTATGCATATCCTGCTCACCTGAGGGCAGACACACTGGACTTGTGCAAGGTCAGCTCCTGTCTCTCTATCTCTTGCTCCTTGTATTCTCTCAAAGATGCCTGGATCCCAGCTCTTAGTAGTTCTTCTTCCAACTCCTCTGCAACTCCAAATAGAGGGGAGGAAGATGTCTCACTAATCCCTGCAAATGGGTAAGCCTGGGTAGATACCCCTACCCACGGAGTATCTGTAAGGAGAGGGAACTGGGACACCTCTGCGTAGGAGAAAGGAGGCCTGAAGAGAGAAAAATAAAAGTGGTACTACAGAATTAAGAAAAAATATTTATTAAACAGAAGGGGACAATCATTTTCCATTCACACACCTGTCTCCAGAACTGGGGTTAATCTCTGGTAACAACGCTCCTCTGCTGCGGGAGGAGATTAACCTTACAAAAGGAATAGATGCCAGGCAGCTATAGAGCTTGGTCCTCTCTATTGTCCGTGTGTGATGGTCTGACAGCTCCAGACCAGAAAGTACACCAAAGCAAACTATGTATAAATATAGTTAAAGAGCAAACTGATAAGTTATTCTGAAACATCTATGGATATTATCCACAGAAAAGGTGAATGGAAACAGTAATAAACACCATTCAAACAAGCAATCTCTACAACAATACACAAAGCACAAGGTAACGGTTGGCAAGGCAACAGGTCAGATTTTGGAATTAATGGACCACTGTAGTTTATATACAAGTAAGACTTATATATTTGGTTGCTGTGCATAGGCTATTAAAAACAGTATGCATCTTTAAATAAAAGTTAAAAAATTTTATTAGCTTGTAATCGGTATATTTTCCCCTGAAGCACAGCTGCATATCTCCTCCTACTTGTATCGTCAGGGGCATGGCCACCTATTCCTATTTGCAGTAGGTTCTGCTTTAGACTGAGCATGCTCAGTAAAGGGCTTGGGGCTACAATGGCTATGCATTGGCACTCAGCGGGCCTACTGATCAGCTGCAAATGCAGTAGAGCTGTTACCTCTGTGTAGGCAGTAAGGACATGGCTAATGGTATAATGAGGCAGGGCCAGTGACATCAGCCCAGCCGACTTTCAAGATCCATGATAGTCTAGCACGCAGGCAGAGCTGACCAAGCCCCTGATAAACACAAAGTAGGAGGCGATATACAGCTCTGAGGAAAAAACACAGATTAAAAGCGAAGAATTTTTTTTAAAATATTTTTTATTTTAAACTGCCCAGCAAACAAATATCTTTACTTGTAAATGCACTACTGTAGTCCTTTAAATGTTTCTGAATATAAGCAGTTCAATCAGAATGGTTGAGACACTGATTAGCACATCTGACATCTAAGACATCCTCAAAACCTGCACTGTTGATGTGTTTTGAGGGTGAGTTGGGAGACCAAAAAATCTAGGGGGGATAATTTAACCATACTCCCGGGACAGGAAGAAGGGACCAGGGCCCTGCTCTGAGGGGGGCAATTGCTGCAGTGCCCCTCAAACACTGTTTTTTTTACATTTCTTTGTCTAAATTCTCAATGCCCCACTACCAATATAATTAAAAATGACATTATATATATATATATATATATATATAATATATGTCTATATGCCAACTTAGTATGCATATATATATATATATAATGGGTCAAAGCTTTCATGGGAAAGACATGCTGCTCCATAGCTCTAGTGGCCAAATCTGGTAATGCATGACTAAATTTAAGTTTGCTGTTTTTGTCCCCTAATCATTTACAGCCTTATTAAACAGTGATTCAGCAAATTTAAAAGGTCTCTATATAAGCACAGAGCATATTTTTTTACAGAAGTTTTTTCGTTAGTGAAGACCTTGCTTTTGGATAGAAGTTCACTAACTAAAAACTTCTGTAAAAAAAATATGCTGTGTGCTTAAATAGAGCCCTTTTAAATTTGCTGAATCGCAATTTAATAAGGCTGTTAATCTGGGGGGTTTGAAGTCAACAGTTGTTGTCTGCACAATCAGAGGGCTGGGGTTGTAGGAAAGTGTTTTCCTTTTGGAAATTGCTGCTGCATTCATGTGTTAGAGGTCTATCTTTTTTTAATGGTATTAACTGTAAAAATTAATCATGAGAGCAGCACACTCTCCATTGCTTGCAATGTATTACTGGCATTGGCAGAGCTGGCACTGGGTAAATAACACAAAGGCTCTATGCTTCACATGCAAAGGCAGACAGGAGACACAGAGGAAGCTCTGACTACTGAACTCTGCTTAATCAACATAAATTCATATGAGGCCTAGAATTGGATGTGTGGTCAAGCTCCCATCCTCATCCATGCAGCTGCTTGTGGGAGGGCTTTATGGCCTTTATTGAACTAAAACGCTAATAACTAAGAAAGCAAACATATAACAGAGACACAAATTTCATTCAGTGTTTCAGACTGTTTTGAAGGATACAGATCAACCCAATAATGACCCCACAAATGTGGAGGAGTAGAGGGGAGAGTGGGCACAAGAGTTGGGCAATGATCAAAATCCCACAGGGTAATAAAGGTGCTAGCCTCTTGCCAAGTTGATGCCGAATTGCTGTGCTCTGAGATATCAGAAGGGCCAACTGAGTGGCCAGGTAACCAAAGGCAGGTCCAGATGTCAAAGGAAGCAGCCAAGACAGCACTATGTAGAGGGCAGCAGAGCACAAAGTGCACAGGCAAGACATGTAAAGGTAACAAATGGTACCCATGTGTTTCTCCAGCTGGCAGCACAAAAGTGGAAAAAGGACCAGGGATAGGAGCAGGAGACGGCCATCGGGGGCACAAAGCACATGTGTGAAAAATCGATGACCTAAGATGAATGAAAAAGACAGATACTAGAGATCTTAGCTCACAGTGACATAATACATTGGTGCTATAAAGTTTATTCAAGAAACAAGCAGTTAACTGATTTGATTAGCTTTGCAGACTTATTTTGGGATCTTACAATCCCCAGAAGAAAAAAGATAAAAAAAAAAAAACCTCCAAAAGAAGAATTTGTTCAAAGTCTAATATGCTATTTAGTGAACGGTTCAAAGTAGTATAAAATGTATGTAGTTCATCTAGTATAGAGGAACCTATAATATGTTATTTCTCTGCTACAGCGGGGTAAAGAGAACAATAATTCTATAAGCCTTTGGATGAGGGTTTGATAAATTCCGGGAGCTGGGGAGCACAGGTTCCTACAATTGTACTGCCGGTCCCTAGTCACTATACTTATATATATATATATATATATATATATATATATATATAATGCCTTTTCTGGCTCCTAAAAAATGAATTTTCACTAACATGACTGGCTCTAAAGTTTTATAAAGGTTTGTCACTCCCTGCTCTGAACATATGTTTGTGTTAACCAGCAGTTTTGTAAACTCCACTGTAGTTTAAGAAAATATTTGAATAATATAACAAACTAACATCATTGGCAGCTGTGTAGGTCATGAACAGAAAAGCATTTTTAGATAACATTTTAATTAGCATACCCTATTAGTTTCAGAAGGTGCTTTGACAGTAATTATTACTGTTCATGGCATGATGTGGTGGGTACAGAGCAGGATTTGTAAGCTTAAGTGTGACTGCTTGTTTCTAAGCATACACAGGAGGGGGAAGTTTCCAATACTACGTTTTTGTTCAACCAATAAGACAATAAATGCTCCTCCCTTAAAGCTCCCAGCACTCATAAATACCGTATTGGTCCGAATATAAGCCGCACCCGCATATAAGCCGCACCTGTAAAGTTCAAGGGGAAAAAATAGAAAAAAGATAGTACTCAAATATAAGCCGCACCTGTAAAATTGGAGAGAAAAAGACTCTCAAAGTGATCAGCCATTGCAAGAAACAGGCTTTCTAATTATCACTGTAGCTTTTTTTTGCAGGTTACAGGGTTTACAGGATCAAGTACGCAAATAGGCACCCTTAACTCGCAATCGCGCAAAATCTGCAGTAATTTTGCGTTCGCGAATAGAAGCCGCACACATAACAAGCAAAGTTCGCAAAATCGGCAATGATCTTTTTACGGTTGCGAATATAAACCGAACCCGTAACTCGCAAGTTCAAAAATCGGAAAAAAGGTGCGGCTTATATTCGGACCAATACGGTAAAGATAGTGGAGTATACCTCCATGTACTCCAAGCAAGCAGGAAGTGAGTCAAAAAGTAATCCAGCACAGAGTATGCTAGATTTTCTCTTAAAATGATTTTATGCTTATTGCTTAAATAGCTGTTCATTTTCAGGTTTGTTACATGTTGCACAAACATGAAGCTTTTCCAAAACTTCTGTGATGCTTGGAAATATTTTTTTTCTTTGCTGCATCAAAAAGGGTATTTGATGTGTCACAGGGTGTTCTGTTTTTTTTCAAATGAAGGTGTCAGAGCTCAAAAACATGTTTCGATTTTTAACTGTCCTTGTGAGCTAGTAAGCCAGTAAGATTTACAGCCTAAAGTATGCTCTCTACATTTCCTGTTAGCTTTTTTTGGTTTTGCTTAACATTAAAAAAAAAAACAACAACAAAAAAAAAACACCTTTGTAATGTTTCAGATACGCAAGAAAAAATATTCATGTTCCTCGTCCCTTTAACCAAAAAGTAATTAAATGTCCCTTCTCCATCCTGAGATCTGAAACATGGTGCAATCAATCATCAATTCCAGTGGCCCCCCTGATAGGATAAGGAAAAAAATGATATAATGATGTCCTCACCGTCCCAAGCATCACGTATGCTCTCTAGATGTAACTCCATTTGGCTGCACTCCCCCATCAGTCCCATGCAGATCAGCAGCAGCATCAGTAGACAGCATCCCAGCGGAGGCACGACTGCATCAAGAACACGCCCCAGCATCTCTGTAGTCGGTGCTTTAGATTTGGGATCCCCTTAATCTGCAAAGGAACGTGGTATATTGAAGAGTTATTCTGAGTAACATTTTGGCTGCCAGAGTGCATGCAAAGAAACACTTAGTTACAGAATTAGTTATCCATTCCCCCAATAGTTTATGAGTTTCTGCAAAATTGTTGCTTATGTGCCTGAAAAAAAGGAAATGTATCTCATCAACTAAATGTAATTGGGATGAACTTCACTGTGTATTTTATAAACATGTCTACCCCAATCAGACCTACAAATCCCTTACTGGCATGTCTGGATCCTACTTTCATAGCAAATAAAATGTAATTGTACTGCATAAAGGGCTTGAGCACATCAATTACAGGTCTATTCTAAACTCATGTAGTGATCACCACCTCAGAAGCTCCACAGTCTGTGCCCCTCTCCAGTAAGGTTAACATTTGATTAAGCATTTGCTTCTCTTAACCTGGTGGTGAGGAGGAAATAATGCAGATTTCAAATGTATATGGACTACTGTACCCCTAATCAACATGCAGTGTCTGGTCAGTACATATTATCCAGACATAGAAGCCATAAACAGTCTAACTGGTGGACAAGGGCTTTCTGTACTTGTTACGGCATCTGAGTATTGCCCTTGGGACACACAAGCAGCAGGCAATGGTTGGACAAATACTCAAAAGGTACAAGACAATTCTGACTTCTGTTATATACTTTGTCCACCCTTGACTTGATAAAAGCATATTTATGTGTATATAGGTAGACAAACAGATATATAAATATATCACAAGCTAGGTGGGACAAAAGGTTAGTTTGGAGCAGTGAGGAAATGTTATTTGTGGATAGGAAATTAAGTGCAGTAAGGTAGTGGAATAGAGTACAGGGGATAAATGTGATATGGTGGTTGATAAAGCTGGACATCAGCCAAATGTATTGGGAATCGGAAATGGTCTCATATGAGATATGGTGACAGTGATAGGGATATGCTGTTGTGAGTATTTTAAATGTTCAGAGCTTTGGAGAGAGTTTGATGAACAGTGAAAATGAGATCCAAAGGAGGAGTACACTGAGGGAGCAGTCTTGTACACAGGAGGGAAAAGTGGTAATGAGAGGAGAGACCAAGCCAAGGTTTGAGGGGACAAGTGGGGAGTATTTGGAATTAAGGGAATAGATATAGGAAGGTGCAGTATCTCACTTGTAAGTGAGAGCCAAAGTCAGTGTAGAGATTTGCAAGAAAGGGCAGATATTTGATGTGAGGCCTGAAGGACAGCTTGGAGCCTCAAATGTGACAGACAATGGCCATGGGGGGTGTTAGATATGGTTGGTATTATTGTAATATTCGTGGGTAGAAAGACTATTTGTCGGACATTTATGGGCAATTTTACAAAAACACACTTTACCCTAACTTCAGGTTCTATACCATGGATTCGAAATTTGCTAGGACTCTGACATATATGGAAATAACTTTCCTGAGCTGCAAAAAGGACTTTGAGGACAAATGGTCAACCAGCTGGATATTATGGACTCCTACTGGTATACCTTGAGATAGTATCTATCAGAGCATGGATAGGGAACATCAAAGAAAGAGGAGGCACCGGGGTGATAGTTGACATGGCAATTACAGCTTAGAAGATCCATTCATTCCTCCAACAGAGTATATGAACAGATGTCATGGATTTAATCTACCGATAGAATGACCAAAAATGTTTACCTTGATCCCAACCCTCCATGGCTGTAAGCAATCTTAATTCTAAAGGATAATTACAGATATTAGTGTGTAGGGAATGAGCTTAATGAATGAGGAATGTGTGTTTGTAAATATATATATATATATATATATATATATATATATATATATTTACAGACTTGTATTAGCAGGCACTTTAATTATATTATCCATCTCTATTCTCTCTCCCGGTTTACACAATTCTATTTTTATTTAGTATAGTTTTTAACTCTTTGTTTATACTTTCTGTCAATAATAAATAAAACCTTGATACTACTTCCTGAGTTTTTGGGATACTGATAATGATAGCAGTCCAAAAATAAAAAATCACATTAGATTCTACATCATTAATTCAGTTTATGATTTGTTAGGTCTTTGTTATTTGAAAGATTATTCTAACAAAAAACAAATTGATTGTGTCATTCACTGTCTGTTAAAATCTAAATATATGTGAAATGTATTCACAGACCAGATGTGTTATGTGTATATTCTTGGTGTGCATTGTATATGGTTCACTTACAGTGTTAAGTAGCACTGGTTAGACATGAACACTCTACCTGAAAGAGAAAACATAAATATAACTAAAATTGCTGGAGCAGGTTTGCACACAGGGCAGGTGATAGATGTTTGTCCCTAGCTGTATGCTGGGCAGGCAAGTTTTGGTGGGGGGCACCATAGGGGTATCTCTCCTCTAGGGTTGACGAGTATAATGCTGCCTCTGGATTGTTCAAACAGGGCTTGGAAGAGGTCTCTGGGTAAGATTCTGTTGAAGCCCAATAGCTGCCCTTCCACGGACTGGACTGTTTCCTGCTGACAGTGGCAATGTTATCCAGTTCTAAATCAAGTTGACAAAGATGCCTCGTGTTGTCATGCCCAAAACTCCAGGCCTCATGGAGCAGCCATCTCTGTAATCTGTGGGATGACGGGGGAAGCATATACTCCTACATACTGATATAGCCTACATCCTAGAGCCATTGCTATGAGATGTAGGCTACATCGGTATGTAGGAGTATATGCTTGGTGAACATTATTGTATGTATGAATGTTGGCGCATATATTCACCTTGAAGGGTCTCAGGCCACTCTGTGTTCACTAAGCCAGATGTTCCAAAGATTGTGGTTGTGTATATTCTGCCCCTCAGAAGGTCCTCCCACGCATTACACTCCATTACTGTAGTGGGACCACCAACCTGTGCCTCTAGTTCTGGCAGCTTCCTCTGCCAGCTTCTTCTTCACTAGTCATAGCTGTGCTTAACGTTCTTAAGATTCTTAATGTGAACCCCACAGTTCACAGCTGCCACATCTCTCCTCATACTTGCATTCTGACCAGCTCTAACCTATCGGCCACCACGCAGTATACAGGCCAGGTCGTGGATATTGTTTAGGAGAACTATACATTTCTTCTGGCAGTAATTAGGGGCTCTGGATTTGTGTCAGCTTCTCACCTCCCTGACTGTGCCTGGTAATCACATCTCTGCACTTGTCCTGAGGCTCATGCTCCCTCCTCCCCCAACTAAACCCAGAGGCCTCTCCTACTGGCCCTACCTGTAGTGTGTCTAGTGTAGGAGCACCTGACCCATCTACTCTTCCTCTCTCTATGCCTCCACTCCTCTTCTCTCTTCCTTTCCCTCCTCTCCTACTTTCACCTCCTCACTCCATCTCCAAAATGGATAAACCATAACAAAATGTTCCCACAGATACAATGCACAGACACTCTAACGAACAGGCAGTATCACTCCCCACTCAGTTGATTAAATTACATTTTTTGTGTGTTTTGTGTTGAAAAACGTGTGTTTTTTATGTGTATACCAACTATGTAAGGTGCACATGAACTTGGTAGCAGGGGGTGGGTAGGGAAGGTATAGGGTATACGTTAGATGGGATAAGGATGAGGTAAAGCAAAGTGTAATAATTACATAGGGATATTATTTGTGGGTGAATTTATTTGTAATACAATATGCTTTAACAATGCAAATCCTCCTACTCGCTCTAAACCAAACTCCCACTTGCTGACTCTCACAAATAACCTGACCTCCACTGCTTGGACCTACGGGTTAGCTTACACAGCATGGCACTGTCAATGTTTGAGTGGGAAACACGTAGCTTAAGACACTCACTATTGCAATATTTACTGATGCTCTGTAACTTGATTGGAGTTGCTACAGCAATTACTGTGTATATTGGCTAATACTTGCTAGATCAATCTCTCAGCTGCTTATGTAACACAAGAGACGCGTAAGGTATTTTCTCTTTTGTGACTACATCATTTCCTAGATAAGCTATTTTGTGAGAACAATGTAATAGCTCAGTAAATTATCTGGTAAGAATCCTTATTGCCAAGATAACCTTATGGCAATAACAGGGCCCTCCATCCTTTGCACTGTTTGAAATTGTTCTTGACCTGTACTTAACCCATGTATATCGCTACAGAATATGTTGGCACATTATAAATAAAGGATAATAATAATAATGGATCAGCACAACCAGAAACAGACTGATGTGTCTGGCATACTGCGTCCATATGGTCACCCAGAGTTGGTTATGACTGAACAACACCAAAGAACTCCCTTAGGACCAAGTCAGCCTTATTGGAGATCCACTGGGAGCCTTGTAGCTGAGCACTATATGTCACAGTGATAAATTGGTTTAATGTGGATGCGTGTTTATGTATATGATACAGAATGAATAGATATAAAAACAGTTTGTGTATTTGCACATCATACCTTATTTGCATAGCAGGTTGGCCAGATCTGTCCAGTCTACTACAAATTAAAATTGCTCTGAGTGGTATCCGTATCTTGAACCAGGGCTGGGTTTCTGTCTAGGCCCTAGAGGTCCAGGCCTAAGGCAGGCTGCCTACGATGCAAGAGCAGTACATTGCAGTATGTTTATATATATATATATATATATATATATATATATATATATATATATATATAATCCAAAAATAGCAACTTTATACATTGCTCCCTTAAAGCATATGCCCGCTGTATTAAACAGCTTTTAAGCAAAGCATCGGGTTGGATTTTACACAAACCAAGAATCACTCATATACACGCCTGTTTCAAGCTTTTGGCTATCATCAGTATGAGGTAGATTCTGGTTTGTGCAATAGATTTTGTAGGATTGGGTATTCCACAACAATCATTTAGTGTATGGTGAGCACAAAAGTGAGAAAAGCTCTCCACCGTACAAAGTACAGAAAACGAATAATACATTAATAAGCCCACTCGCATGTATTCTCATTTGCATGTCCCCGCATTTTAGACATGCGGCCCTGGTCTGCTTAGATCAGGAGAAGGCATTTGACCGTGTGTCTCACTCCTTTATGGGCAAGGTGCTGCAGAGGTTTGGTCTGGGTAAGGTGTTCTGTTCCTATGTAAGCCTCATGTACAAGGATATAGTCAGCACGGTGCTAGTGAATGGTTGGAAGACCAACCCCTTCCCAGTCCTGTCTGGGGTCAGACAGGGCTGCCCTCTTTCACCTCTTCTCTTTGTCTGTTGTATAGAGCTCTTCGCCGAGTACATCAGAGGGAGTCCAGAGATCAGAGGGATCACCGCACCAGGTCCAGACAGACGACAAGTCGAGTGCTCGCTCTACATGGACGACGTCACCATCTTCTGCTCAGATGAACGGTCGGTGAGGACACTAGTCCAGGTGTGCGAGGACTTCGGCAGAGCTTCAGGCGCAAAAGTCAACTGCGGGAAGTCAGAGACTGCGCTGTTCGGCGAATGGCATCTGACTTCTGCCCCTCTACCTTTCCCCATCAAATCGGACCTCATCAAAATCCTGGGAGTCTGGTTTGGTGGAAAAGGGGCGGCCCTGAAATGCTGGGAGGAAAGACTGGCCAGAGTACAGCAAAAGTTTGGATTGTGGAGCCTCAGAGACCTCTCCATGGAGGGTAAAATACTTGTGCTGCGGAATGAAATTCTACCTGTTCTGCAGTACGTTGCCCAAGCCTGGCCCCCGCTGACATCTGTTTGCCGGGCCATTTCAAAGGCAGTGTTTTATTTCATCTGGGGCACAAAGATGGACAGAGTAAAGCGCACAGTGTTGTGCAAGGAACCGCTAAAAGGGGGCAAAGGAGTGCCCGACATCCCTACCATGCTGCGGATTTTCTTTGCATGCAACTGTGTGCGTAGGACTCTAAGAGACTGTGACCAGGGATCTGCAGGAGTGGCTATGTCCCGTTTTTTCTTGCTACCCCTCTGGAGAGGGTTTGGCTGGGACAGGTGGGACAGCTCTTTCCCCTACAACTGGACCACCCCATGGTTCTACCAGGATGTGGTAAAGTTTGTGAGGGAGCACCAACTCCAGAGCATCAAGCCTGACCTGTGGACCCCAAAGGTCATCTACAAACTTTTGCGTAGTAAAGACATTATGGAATCAGTTGATGGCCTTCCTGCCAAAACTGCTGAGACTGTTTGGGACAATGTTTCATCAAAAAGACTGACCAACAGGCACAAGGACACTGCATGGATGGCCATTCAGGGGGGTCTCCCTCTGAGACAGTTCATGCATGCAAGGGGACTCTGCAGGTACAGACACTGCCCTAGAGGCTGTACCGCAGAAGAAACATCACTGCACGTGTTTTGGCAGTGCCCCTTTGCCCAGAACCTGTTGGACAGTTTGGCTGATGAACTTAAAGACTGTATACCGAGGAGGTACTTAACGTATCACTCTGTACTCTATGGACTGTTCCATGGCACACAGAGTTGGGGCCATCCAAGATGCCTGGCGCATCATGTGCTGTGTCAAGGATGCCCTCTGGTTTGCCAGAAACCGCCTGATACTGAAGAGGATCCCAGTGACCACCCAGGACTGTCGCAGACTGGTTCTCAGCCTGCTTAGAGACTATTCCATCCTAGACAGTCCTGAGGAGGAGGCCTGAGAAACCTCCCCTGTCCATGGCCCAACTTCAGCCCCCTGCCCATCACCATCACCAACCCCGCCTTCAGCCCCCACTGCCCCATGCCCTTCACTCCTCCCCACGCCCCCAGGCATTCATTTCTGAGCAATAATACTAGACTTATGAATTGAGCAGTATTAACACCAGTGACGTATATTGATGTGTTCTGTATGTATAAATAAAGGTTGAATTGTGTATTTCGCCGTGTTCTTCCGCCGTAGAATGCATAATAACATGTTGTATTGCGCCGTTGTCACACCTGTGCTGCGTCACAGTACAAAGAACGTTTTATTGTACCTATTGTATGTTTTTTGTTGAAATCATTAATAAAGAAATTTTCAATAAAAAAAAAAAATTACATACTAGGATCACTTACCAAATTACTTTCTCAGATGCTTTCCTTTTCCTTCTATATGAAAAAACATTCTAACTTTGCATACCCTCCCACCTAATGAAACTTCACTTTCTTCCTGACCCTTGCTATTTCTTATCTGCCTCTTCCATCCCCTTTAGATTGTAAGTAGAGAGTTTTCAATCTTGTAGAGTGCTTTGGGAAAAAACACTTTCTACAAAGACTCTAAGCTCAAAACAGGGTCCTCCATTTTTTGCAGTCTGTTAAAATGTATATTTTTCCTTGTTCTTTTCCCCTGTATAGCGCTATGGAATATGTTGGCGCATTACAAATAAAAGTAATAATAATAATAATTGGCACTTCCTGACACACTATGTATGTATGTGTATATATATATATATATATATATATATATATATATATATATATATACACACACACACACACATATAATCATATAAATGTGTGATTTGAGATACAGAATGGGAAAAGGGGGGTGTAAATACACCCGTCTCCTCAGCATTACCCAGGGCTCCTGACGTTGGGCCTCTAAGTCTTGATCACAACCCCATGTAGGACTGTAAAGTAGGAGAATAATAGTGTGATTTTGCATTTCTTACTTAATAACAACTATTTAAATATAACCGGAGTACAAGGCCCTGCAGAGCATTGCTCCATTATACATACCCCATACATTGCACAGCAGTGTTTATTTACCACACCACGTGACTCTGCAGAGTATCAGCCTGTTGCACACGTCACATTATATATTTCTGTATAATACGTCCCTGCACGCTGCAGAGCATCGCATCCTTATGAAGTCATTTGACAATCTAACGCTAATCTCCATTACAGACAAAAGGACATATCCCTATCCACACCCCAGGTCTTCCCGCGCCTCCCTTCTTCTTACGGCCATTTTACGGTTCAGCCTCAGGCTTCCTCAACCACCACTGCCTCTTTGGACTAGACCACACAATCCAACAGCAAGGGGGGGCTAACGTTTGACTGTGTCCGGTTATATCAACCGGTATCAAAGGCAACATTCAGTTTTAAACTCTGTATATCCTAATATATAGTTGTACCTACCCAATCTCTTCCTGGATTAGGCGGAGACTGTTAACAGTATCTGCACCCCCCTCTGTGCTGAGAAGTGGTACAGTCCCTCGTGGTGAGTTGTGCGCATGCGCAGCAAGCTCTCTCCACACCGACGCTGCAGCTAGTGAGGGCAGACAAGATGGCTTCCACCGGTAAGTAACGGACTTTCTGCTTGCGACATGGCGGGTATTTGACCCGCAGCGAAGCTATATAGTAGCTAATAGCCCACGTACACGGGAGGCTCCCAGGTGGGCTCAAACGTTCGGCCTTCAGTCTGTGATACATCTAGCTCAGGCTCCTTCTCCCTGTTAGGCCCGAGCACCCAGTGCTTCCTCATCACACGGTGTGCTGTAGTTATATAAGGGTTCTCCGTATCACGTGGCATGAATATGTTTATATTATATATAGCAGGCCGCCCGCTATCACTGTGGGTATATAACTAACACCGTCATTTTGCTGTTTTAGACTATTAGACACACTCTGTAGCTGTGATACTGGGCTCCAGTCCTTGAGGGACACACATTGTCCTCGTTTAACCTCCTCACTGGCCTGCACCATATAACTGCCCCTCAGCCACTAATAGGGTGAGAAACCTGCGTGTAATGCACTTAAACCGGCGGCATTGTTATATAGGCCAGCTTGTACCATAGTGAGGTCATCAGATCATGGCCGTTGGCCTCCAGTGAGGGCTCCTCCAGCTCTGTCACTAACATGCGCTTTCTCTGCAGTGGATATACGTGCTATATAACTTGTGCTACAGATTAATACTGCGCTCATGCGGTCTGATGCTGCACATATACTTGTGGCTGATGGGTAGTGTAAATGTTGCGAACAAATAAAGTTATATAGTATTGAAGTTGGGGAAAAAAAATTTAGGCCATTAAGTTCAATCTATTTTACATCTCCTCTGATCTTTGTAACATGTGGATTAATTGATCCAGATGAAGGCACGCCTTTGCCCATTGTCTCATAAAGGGAAAAATACAATTCCTTTCTTACTCTTCCCTGGGTCAATACTCCCTCTCTAACTAACTATCCAGGATAGCCCTGAATATCCTTTTTATTTAAAAAAGGGGTTAAATATATATTTTAAAGTTATCTGTCTAATCCATTGCCACCACCTCCTTTGGTAGATAATTCCACAATTGAACCACCCTTACTGTTAAGAAGCCTTTTTTTTTTCTTTAAGGTTCAGTTTTTCACTCTAGAATACGAACAAGGCATCGCATTTTGTGTATACCATTTGCTCTGGTCCATTGATTGTTCATATAAATAAAATCGGCTATTAGCATGTGATGTCATCCACAATAGAGTATGAAACTATAATTGAGTCTTTAAGGCATCTCAAGTGGCTATCTTACACACAAGCCCCAGCAAATGAAATCCTGTTATGGCTTGTGCCCCATAAGCTTTTGCTAGTATTCTGTATGTATTGCCATTCAGTTGTCCTTCAAGCTGTTTTCCAACATGACATCCGACACAGCTGAAGTTCGATATGTGGTATCATTTTAAAACTATAGGTAATAAGTACATCCCCTTCTGGACCACTACCTTGCCGTGATGAAGGGGCTTGTGTATCTCAATGAAGTTGTGATTTTCATACCATATAGGGTCACCCAGGATGGGCAGGTCATAGCAGAGAGGTCAGACAAATTGTGGTGCAATGGAGATGGAACTGACAAACCACTCCAGGATCTTTGCCATGATAAAATTATGGATAAGCCCAACTGAAGAGATAATGATAGATATGCCTGCCGTTCTGTAGTCCATAGGGCCACAGAGTTAGGCAAGACTAAGCAAATATAGGTACATCATTCAATTCTATTTATTACAGTAAATTAAATTTGCATTTTTGAGATTGACTGTCTTTCTTATCAACCAACAGAGGGTTGAGATCATTGCATTTAATTACCGATGTGCATAATGCATTGGGTTCATTGTTTGTACAGTCAGCTGCACAAAGGGACTAGGCATGTCCATAGAAAAGTAACTGCATAGATAACAATGAAGGAGCTTATCAGTAACTAAATGTAATGATATCTTATTAAGAAAAAATGTTTTCACAGTTTCAGAATGGATCAGAAACACTATTGAGGCTAGAAAAAATCATACCCCCCTCCCCCCAAAAGAACATTCACTTTATCAAGTGCTTGGTATTACCTATAGTTTTAAATTACACCATGTCTGGAGCCTCCATTGACACTTTACTCAACAGTAATACTACTTTTGGAATATTTTATATAGTATTGTTTCATGTTGCCTGGCTTAATAAAATGAAAATAATTCAAATATATAAAAAAAAAGTTTTTATTATATTTATGGAAAAGTTAGTGAAGCATTAGGTACAGTTTGTAAATAGCTGAAAGGGCAGAAATTCAATAAGTAATATATACTAGCAGAAGGTTCCCCCTCCCATTTAATTGACCTCCTAAAAGAACTGAATGGGCAGGGCCCACAGGCACCTACTCAATTAAGACTATGTCTTCAGACATCTGTGTAAACAAGAGCTAAGATCAATGAATCTATCTACACAGAACTACAGTTGCATACATGAACAGATCCTGCCAATTTAAAATAATGTAAACGGGAGATTCTCTCTGCTGACTCTTGAAGGGTGTGGAGAGAGACCTGCGGTAAATCTTCTAAAGATCCCTTATTGGGTGTTTCTATGTAGATTGCCAATATTTGCATATTCAAGAAACTACTTTTGAAACCCTTGTTGATGCCCTAGTTAATATAATAATGGGGACACTGGTTTTTTTTTGTGGATTTAGTTTGCATAATTACGTCTCTCATACATGTTGTTTAGATAGAGGAAAAAAGTTTGGCTGTCAGCAGGTTTTATTTAATCAGTCAGTTGTTTTTTGCAAACCCAGTGTTCAGAGGTAAACGGTAACAAGTGCAGAATAGGTTTAGTTCCAGGGATTGAAGGCAGTGTTAATTTTGCCCTTTAACAATGCGCTCATTCAAAGCTTTTGCGATCAGCTGGTTTCCCTTTAAACCTAAAATCACTGTTTGCAACAGAGTGAGCTGGATGTATGTTTTCCTTCAGAATAATAGACTTCTCCTACTTTTTATGACTTTTTTTTTTTTTTTAATTTTATTTATGGAGTTCTAAAGTTCTTTGATGCTGGTGCAATTGCTTACACCTATATCTATCACTCTAGTTTGTTTTTGTGTGTGTATAGACTTGTTTCTGTGTGTGTTGCACACTCTATTATAGACTGATGCTGATTACCCTCACAATTTCTTTATTTTTGTAGACTACAGTACATACAGCCAGGCTGGAGCCCAGCAGAGGTAAGATTTTTTTTTTTTTTTTTTATAGTTAATTGTCCTGTGGTATATGTTCCTGAAGGGTGATAGTATGAATTTCCGTGGTTAATACAATACATTAATTTGAGTCTGCTACAATATAACTTAAAGGACCCCTCATGCAAAATATTTATAATATGCTGTTTTGATGAGCCTAACTTAAAGTGCAAAAAAAGGTTTTACACTATTAAAAAGATACAATTTGATTTTAGGCAGTAAAACCTAGCTTATAAGCACTTCTTGGTAAAATAAAGTACATAGATACACAGGTGTATATACCTAGTAAAATCCAGAAAACATCCATGTCCTTTTTAACAAAGATACTCTTCAAATAACTCTACAATTGCACTGAATAGGAGTGTAGGACTTCATAGGATAACCCACTCCTACAGACTAGCAAAATGAGATGGAATTGCCTGTGATACAGTTGCCATCTAAATATAAGATTTTCTTTAAAATCCAATGTTTGTCTTGCCTGCTAATGCTATTTGTTACATACTTCACAGGCATGTGAAGAGTTTGACAAACTATAGTGGTCCTTTATATTCCATCATATCACAGGAGTTGTTAGAAAATGACAATTACACCATTGATTTTTGTTTGACTTGGTGCCACAATAGACTATAAATATGGTATAACTTCTTTTTTATACCAAATATTTTACAAATTGAATAATAATAATATAAAAAAAAATGTCCTTTTTAATGACTTATAAGTGCAACATCAGGTGAAATAGGTTGCCTTTACTGAACTAAGTACTCTATCTCTTACCAATGACAAATCGGAACAAATAATTCTTGAATGCACTCTGGGACCCAGAATTGGTTGTCTTCATTTTAAGTCATGGGGTAATTCCATGTAAAATCGTCCAATCTAAAAATATACAGATCTGAGACTTAATGTCTCTGCTTAGTCTTGTGTATTACCATATTTTCATGCCCTGCTTTCTTGTTTCCATGTTTTGTCTTACTATTTTTTCCCCCTCTCTCTCTCCGTAATGCAGTTATGGTGCTTACACTGCCCAGCCAGCTCAGGGATACGCCCAGACCTCCCAGGTAATTGGGTTCTATACAAACCATATGTAATCAAGTTTTCAATTGAGATAATTGTAATAAAACCTTTTTTTTTTTTTTTGTGTAAGTTCTTGATTACTAATTTTCTATTTGGTACTTTTTTTTTTTTTTTTTTTTTTAAAGCCATACCCAACCTCCCTCTGAACATTGGCATGTGAGCTTCCTTTCAAGCTGCTTGCCTTCCGCCACTCACCAGTGATAGGGGAGAAGGCAATTTTTTTTTTTTTTTAAAGGGTTGTCCGATACAGGCCAGCTTGTCTGTACACTGCTATGGTTCTCTCCATTTGTGTAGTTAAATTGGTTTCCCTTGGCATCCACCAGCTTGTCTGCCCTGGTAGGGATACATCCTGTGATGTGCCATGTAGACAAGCTAGTTTTTCACTACAGATAGTACTAAAATATTTTTTTTAGTTTCTCTTAGCCAGAGCCCGGCTTGCATTTGTAGGTGGTGTGGCAAGGTATGTTGTTGTGATGTAGCGCACTTCTTCTGTGGTGCAGAGGAAGCTTGTGCACAAGCATCCATAAGTCACTATCTGGTCCACACCAAATAGATGGTGATTGCACCATGCAACTTCTTCCTGGTGGTGTTTGCATGAAATCCTCATCTATAAATTATATATCTTAACCCGAAAGCTATCTAGGCACCGCTATTGTAAAAGAGCAAAGTGACTAAGTTAAATTCAGACACCCACCCAGAATTTACATTAATGTACAAACAGCATCAAAGCATTAAAAGGCTTTTTAGTAAGAAAATATTTAAGGCCATTTCCTCTGTCCTACCCATTTAAGTACTTCTCCTCTGCCTCTTCTTGTCCTGATGAGTTACCACAGATGTCATTAAAAAAACATGGAACACTATTCTTTTCTTCATGCTTCTAAAAGAGCATGCGTTAAACATTACCAAAGTTGTGTTTTGCATGAGAAAATATTAAGTAAAACAGATTTAAACTTCATTGAAACTAACCGGAAATGCACAGAGCATACATACATCTGTAGGTGTAATTGGCAGAAAACTTTGTCCTACACCTATATTATTGCTCACTGGCTGATCAGAACCAGCTCTCTGATTTAGCTGAATATTGAAGCAGGTAAAAAAAATTCTGCCTTGAGCTGTCCTTGAAAAACAAAAACAGTGGTACATTATTAAATAACCTCTTTCAGATCACCAAAGAAAATGTTTTCAATCTCGCTTTAATTATGCCTGTCATTACTTGGAGCATGCTCTGTAGGAGAAGGGTGAGTTATGGCTGTAATCCTGTAACCCATTAGTCTCCTATAGAACATAATCCTTGTAGCCTGCCGTGCATAATCAATGAAAGGCTGTCCTGAAGCCCTTCTTTGCTGTTTGCACATGTATTTTGTTATGGTAATTGTAAAGTAAAAATGGCTTTGCTTGGAAAGCACACTGGCCTTCTTGGTTTTTAAGACTATGGCTATAAATAAATGGTATGATATTGTAAGCTAAGATGGTTTGTTTCAGAATACCAAACTTCACATAAACTGAGAAATTGTCTAGGTTTTATCTGGCTGCTTTATGTCATGCGATCCTTCATTATATTTACTCTAAAATGTCAATATAAAACTATTTACTAGCTTTTTTTTTTTTTTATATATATATATATATATATATATATATAAACCTGTTCCTTTTTTACCCCCTGTATTTAGACGGGCTATGCACAGCAGAGCTATGCCAATTATGGGCAGCCCAGTGATGCCAGCTACACACAAGCGCAAACAACTGCTACATATGGACAGTCTGCTTATGCCACATCGTATGGACAGCCTCCTGCTGGTAAGACTTAATAGAACACAGAATAGGTGGATGTTCCATGATCTGTGCCATTGAAGCCTGGAGAAATACATCTTTTTTTTTTTTTTTTTTTTTTTTTTTTTTTTTTTTTAAATGAATCAAAATCTCTTCTGTCCTTTCGTATTTTTGTGAAATATATTAAATATTTTGCTTTATTCTTTCACTGGTATTGCTTGGTATGGGATGCTGCCCTTCTGGCCCTCACATTCTGCCTCATTGATTGATACATTTTAACATTTATGTTATTTAGTTGGTCCTTGTAACTGTATATGCACATTATTAGTATGTATTAATGGAATATCTTTGTGTTGTATTATACTTTATTAAAGTGCTCCTTTCCTGCTGGGGGGGCGTTCTACAGTCACTGTATAGCCCCGCCTCTTGTTATGTTAATGTAACTTGTCCAGCTGTGTGCTTTAGTGGCCTAAAAAGACCACATCTGTGCATATACAGTTGCAAGCACCAATTTAAATAGTATCTGTGAGGGACAAAGGGCAGTCCCTTTACTGAGCAATGTGTGCCTAAATAAAGCAAGTAAGCTCAAAATGTCATGTAACTAAAATGCTCAAAAACATTATAGAGGAAACAAATTATTTCATATACAGATTTAAAACTTAGAGTTCAGTGCTGCTTTAAGCCCCTTTACCCTTTGGTCACATTAATAAACTTCCGCAGTTAGTGTTAGGTGAATAGGTGTGTCCTGTGTAACTTCAGATAAGTACCCATGTTTATCTCTGTACACTTGACTCTTGCTTTCTGACTTCCCATTTCTACTTTCTGTCTTGTGCTTGCAGTAGAAGGGACCACCACAGGTTTGCTTCTTGCATGGTTACGTTTTGAAAGAACTACTGTTGTCTGCCATCTCACCTCTGTTAAAGAAACCGTAAAAGCTGTACTTCAGACACATGTTATAGAATGCCTTTAACAAATCTTGTATTAGAAGGAAAATTAGCAATTTTAGTTATGCAACTTTGTCTAATTCTAATAGTGCTTCTCTCTCCCACCCACAGTTTCTGATAAAACTTCTACTATTTTATCAGCCAATGTGCAGGCATTTGAATGTATAAGTCTTAGCTTGAATAGTGGAATAGAAATAAAGTTGCCAGCAGTTTGCTCACAAATCTCCATCACATTATAAACCCATTCCTCTCCTTTCTCATCACAGTATGCATACTGTATGTTACAGGGAGATCTGTGAGTAGTTGGCAGCAGTCACTGAGCAGTGAGCTCCTTCTGTCAATGCTGCCTGTCCCAAACAAGCAAGCAATAGAGTGAGTAGGGTTTATTGTAGGGTAAGCAAGGATATGATTATTTTTCATGATAGTGTGAAAGAATAATGAAGTGTCTGGCTCAGGCTAAAACTAGACTTGCAACATAAAAGTAAAGCTGCAATCACTCTGATTATTAATCTCCCCCATTTAATGTAATACGATAAAGAACTACCTATATACAAAATTAAGGAAAATTTGCTGACCAAATATACAATACTTTTCAAATTATAGTAAATGGGTACAAGAGAATAAAACAAAACCTATGAAATAAATTGAATAATTCAGATGCTACAAAGATGGTTTTGTGAATTCTGTAACGTTTAAGAGAAAACAATCCTGTCTTTTTTTTGAGTGATGAACGTGATCGAGATGTACTTTGCACTCTGTGCGCCAAGACTTTCTAAAGATTCATTGATTAGTTCTAGTGATTGGGAGGCTGTGAAAATCATTTTAACTTCATACCAGTGTCATGAAACTACTTTGTTTGGTAGTGTATGGGGGCATTATCATGCAGGAATATGGGAACATAACTAGGAAAGTATTTGCACTATACTGTATACCTGGTCCTGTAAGTTAGCCACTTTTCCTTGGCTGGTTTTACAACCATACAGAGCAGTCTTGGGACATAATGATTCTAACAAGATGGCTGCCTGCACCATTGCTGATCCATCATAATGTCTGTCAGATGGCAAAAGTGCTTGTAGATTGAAGGTATACTTGGTGTTCTTCATATGTAAACCCTTCTAGATATAAGAAATAATTATGCCACTTTGACCTTGGATGGAAGTGTTTTCTGAATGACAGCCCTACCTGTTCATGCTTTTTAAATTTAACTATGTACAGTTGTGCATTTATTTTTGACTGGGTTTGTTAGCTTTGCTGACTGAATATAGGGGGTGTACAAAACAGTGGGTTGTTGAATAAATATGCAATTTTTTTTTTTTATTCCAAATTGGCTCTTATGTGTTTGTATCTGGCTCCTATAGGTTTCATTAAATACATCCTGCTCGGTTCATTTAACTCTGTGTGACCATTTTATCATTTAACTTCTTCCGATGGCCCGAGACGTGGAGTTTATTAATGGCTTTTATATAAAGAGGGAAGATCCTTTAACCTTATTTATGCTTAAAATAACTTCTAAAACGCTTCCATGCAAAATTAAATATTGTAATTATATTTGTGTGCATTTTTTCATTTCTGCAGTAACTGGGGCCTTTTGTGTGACTTAAAGCTATATGGAGGATCCGCTTATATAGATACCAGGCAATCCATTCTATGCAGTACCTCTGTGGATTATATTGGGACTTTATAAATAAGGAAGATCCAGAATTATATTATTGTAACGCTCCAACATATTCCCTAGTGCTGTACAGGGGATCAGAAGAGGAAATATAAATTATACAATATTAACTACAGAAAAAGGAGGGCCAATTTTCAAGTCTTGTGAAAAGTGCTTTATTCCATCCTAAAAGAATGGAAACTTATATCTTTGCAAGATCACTCTTGTATACACATTTTTCATTACAATGGTAGTTATGTGCTAAGTCTTTTTAATAGAGCTTTTAAAATACATAATTTAAGCTTGTGTGAGGCACATAAGGAAATTTATTGACATAGACAAAATCTATAATCTACTAAAAGAGTGACACATGAAACTGTCAAAGTCCTACCTGGAGTAAAGCTATTTAATACAAATGCTTAAGGTACTATTTGTCATTATGTATAGGTATAGTAGTGGTGACTATGGCATGCTATATTGTACAGCCACACTGTTTGCTTCTGTATTATCTGTCCAAGGATCAAGCTGCATGCCTAATTCCTGCTCATCTACTATGCATATCCCATGTGTCTTTGTAACTTTGTTGCAAAAAGCTATACGCACCTGTTTGTGTGCTTTGTTTTACAGTTTATTTTAATCCCTCTGTTGTGTGCTTTGCTCAAAAAGGTCAGGAGCTACCCATGGCAAAATATAGCATTTTCGTTAATGGCACACTGTATAAAGAATTTAATTGGCAGCAATTTAACCTCCTTAGCGGTAATCCCGAGCGTGGCTCAAGGTTAATTTTTTGTTTTCCCAAAATCTGTAACCCCGAGCCACGCTCGGGGTTAGTGCAGGGCAGATCTGGAGGGGGCCCAGTGCTGCCTGGGTCCCCTCCGCACAAAACTCATCGTCCTTCTCCTCCTTAATCCCTTATAGACCCCCCCCCTCCTTATTATTCTCTTACTTTTCCTATCCCCCTCTCCTTGTTATGCTACGATGAGCTGATAATGCTGACGCCACAGCACATCTTCCTGTTGTGACCGGCATATGCTAATGACGTGATGTCACATCGTTAGCATATGCCGGTATGTTCATAAACGTAAGATGAGCTGCTGCTGGGGATGATGCTGATGCCGCAGTACATCGGAGTATAACAAGTAAGGAGGGATAGGGATTGGCGGGGGGGAAGTGAGGAGGTGGTTATGGGGAAAGGAAGAGAATGTTAAGGGGAGGAATGTTGTAAGCGGGTGGGGGAAAGTGAGGTGGATAAGGGGGGTATGATTATGTCAGTATTTTTGAAAGTACTGCTTTTATTATTTCAGTATTTAGAATGTTATACCGCTAGGAAGGTTAACACTTTGCCAGTGCTTAAAACTATCTGTATAGAAATAAGTATGTAATAGAAAATGACACCTTAGCCCATGGTCCGAATATTCAGTTAACTTGGATTATTTGCTTTCACTTCCTTTGCAGGTTACACTACACCGGCAGCTCCTCAGGCTTACAGCCAGCCTGTTCAGGGTTATGGGTCAACAGGCTATGATGGCAGTACTGCCACAACAACCACCACCCAGACTTCATATGCTGCGCCCTCTGCCTATGGTTCACAACCTGCATACCCTTCATATGGACAGCAGCCAGCCACCACTGTGCCAGCAAGGTAAGATTTTGCTGAAGTTCAATATATATATATATATATATATATATATATATATATATATATATATATATATATATATATATATATATATATATATATATATATATATATATATATATATATATATATTCTGTTTCTGCAGTATCTTACTGAAACAAGAACTTGTTTTTTCAGTCACTAAGCAGAAGTTAGTTGGCTTCTAGTAAGTATATTTACTGTAAGGAATACAGTCCTGTCACCCCTAAAATCATGATTTGACATGAGTGGGGATCATATACTTTGTTGGCTGATGAAATCCTGACACCACTGTAGATAGGCCCCCACCACCCCACTTTAAATACGACTAACCTCCAACTTCAAAAATATTAATACTTTAAAGTAGTAAAGTTCCTGTTGGTTTCTGCTATATAACGCTTTTAGAAAGTATTTATGTAATATGAATACACCACCCTCAGTTTGTCTCCAGAGACATATAGGGTTATGCTCATTTTGTATCAGTTACTTGTAATGCATCCATGTTGGAGGCACCCATCTCGCTTGTAATTTATGAATTTATATACCCGTATTTTTCGCCCTATAAGACGCACCGGCAGATAAGACGCACCTAGTTTTTAGAGGAGGAAAACAAGAAAAAAAAAATCTGAATCAAACACAAATACACTTTACACACAGATACACACCTACATTACACACAAAATATATATATGTATATATATAGATAGATAGATAGATATACATGCACACATAAATATACACACCCATACATGCGCACACACATACACACATACATATCCATATACTGCAGCATTTGGGAGACCTTAAACCCTCCCTGATCCTCACCTTTCTTCTGATCTCTGCCATCTTGATCTCACCCCAGTGCTTCCTACCAGCACTCCTCGTGTACTGTTGCGTGTGTGACGTCACTAGGACGCACCGGCCGACGCGATGCTGGTAGGAAGCGCTGGGGTGAGATCAAGAGGACAGAGGCAGTTTGAAAAGGTATATTCGCCGTATAAGACGCACCAACTTTCCTCCCCCAGTTTTGGGGAAGAAAAAGTGCGTCTTATACGGCGAAAAATACGGTACCTGCCTTATGTTTGAAGCCTCAAATTAATCAGTCATTTGGGAAAGACCCTAAAATTAAAGCCATGCCAATGTTCAGGTTTCCAGAGTTTGATTCTTGCCATGTCCAACTTTTTTTTTTCTTTCTTTCTTCCTTGTCTCTCATGTAGGGTTTTATAGCTATGAGTTAAGGCCACATTTTTTTTTTTATACCCATTGCTTTAAGCGACTTAAGTTTATCCTCTTTTTAATTATGTTATATATATTTTTTTGCGGTGTCCCTTTAATGCTCCAAATAGCTCTATTTTGCTGTTATTGCTCTGGTAGACATGAGGGTACTCATGTCAATATATTGATGACCTATCTGTTTTTTGTTTAGACCTCAAGATGGAAGCAAGCCAGCAGATACAAGTCAGCCACCGCCGAGCACTGCCAGCTATGCCCAGCCCAACATGGGCTACAGTCAGACAAGCTACAGCTACCCTCAAGTTCAATCTAACTACCCTGTTCAGCAAGTGAGCGCTCCTCCATCCTATCCTCCCTCCAGGTAAAGCTTTGCCAAATAACTATCAAATGTTGTTGTGTTTTTTTTTTTTTTTTTTTTATTCTTTTGTTTTCAAAGGGGTCTTTATTTTAGTTCATAAAGAATTGACGTGGATGCTATAATTTTAAGTTTCACCCTTAAAGCCATCCCACAAGAATCTGCATAAATAATGTTTGAGTTCCTCTAAATGCAGTGAAAATCTATAATATAATGTGTAACAGTGTGGTGTCGCTTTTACCTACTGTGCTATCTGTTTTGTTGCTATATTAGATACTAAATGGTTATAAATCACTTGGCCAATGCCTGTATCAAAATCTCTACACCCGATTCTAATTACATCCTGTGCAGTACAGAGCTAATTTCTCATTCAACAGAGGCAACAAAAAACTTCAGTTTCTTCAGAACCACAAATTCAGTATACATTTTAAAAATAACACTTTTTTTTTTTTTTTTTTTCAAATGCTGGTTCTTTTTAATAAGAATGGGGGGGGGGGGGGGGAGACTTTTTAACTGTGAATTTGAACAATTACTTTTTTTTTCCAACTATGACTCCAGACTATTTCAGCTCCAGGTCACCCCATCCCCTTTTAGTTTGCTAGTATTTAATCATGTAAGGTCTGTTTGAAATCTAGCTTAGACGGTGCTTTCCCAAAGTCAGGGCCCTCTGTTTGCAGTTTGTCCCTTTTACTTATCCCACAGCTTGCATGGGTTATGTTGGCTTTAAAATACAGGGGGGGGGGAAAAAGCTGATAATAGTATTGCCTATAAATTAACTGGTATGGGGCCATCCAGGGGAATACAAATGGTGGGAAATGCAACTCTGAACCATGGAGTAACAACCCCAAGCAAACATTTTTTTTTTAATAATTTCATCCTTTTGAATGAAACAGAATTACATCCTGAGCAGTGGTTTAATATTTATTGCTTAACGAAGTAGTAGTTTTTTTTTTTTTTTTTTAGACCGATGTACAACGCTCTACATATTTAAATTGCCTTTTTATCACTTATTTGTTCTCCCCTTTAAACATAGTTATTGTGAATCTAGGTAATGGATTTAGACGTGTGTGTGTCCCAATATGGAAAACTTATATAGAAGCTACATTTTTATACATAAAAGAATTAATTGAAAGAACACACACTCTCCTTTTTTTTTTTTTTTTTTTTTTTTTTTTTTTTTAGTTTGCTGTTAAGCTCGACATGGCCAGTTACATCTTATCTTTTTATAAACAACTATTTAACAATATATCAGGGAGTAATAATGACATCATATTTGTTTTTCTTGTTCTATCTTTATACATACAAAACTAACTTAAGACTTCGGCTTTGAGAAGAAAAAGCAAAACTGGAGGCATAATTGCTATTGGTTGTAGTAAACAAAAATGGCCACAGTAGACTAGCAAAAACTACACGTTTGCTAAAATGAAATTTTATTTCAGACTGATCGTGCATGATAGGTATAATTCCTTTTCAAGGCAGGAAGTAGCAGTTGAAAAGTATGGTAAGAAAAACATACAAGGTACCTTGGTAGGTATTGGTAGAGAGGAAGGTTTCCTGTGCTGAAATCTTATCTGAATCATGAATCTGCAAGATCAGTTCAAGCCCAACCACATATACCTACTTTTTTTCTTAAAGTTGTGCGTGTGCTCATTTCTTCCATAACTTAGGTTTTATTCCAACAGACCCAATTGGAGTGAGGTTATAGTGTTGACTGTCATTTGTTTACAGCTATTCCAGCTCTCAAACATCCAGCTATGAACAGGGCTCTTATTCCCAGCCCAGCTCCTATACTCAGCAGAGCTCCTATGGCCAGCAGAGCTCCTATTCCCAGCCAAGTTCTTATGGGCAACAGAGCAGTTATGGACAACAAGGTGGCTACAATCAGCAAAGCAGCTACCAACAGCAGCAGCAGCAACAACCTCCTCCAACCAGCTATCCTCCTCCAACTTCATCCTACGGCAGCCAAACTCAAAGTCAGTACGGACAGCAGAGCAGCAGCTATGGTCAACAAAGTAAGTCGCAGCACTTGTTTTGTTTTACATTTCTGCCTCCCCTTGGTTTAGCAGGCTAGTGTCATTAAAGGTTTGAAAGTTGCAAGTTAGCTTTCTTATGGCTGATTTTTTGATTAAAGAAACTGCTAAACATTTTTATGTCAACTATATCATTTTTCTGCTGCTCGGACTAATCTTTAACCTTGCAAATTGCAGCTGACTAATTTCATAATATGCTCTTAAATTATTTTATTTTTTTCCCCCCTCTTTCTATTGCTTAGGCAACTATCGTCAAGACCACCCCAGCAGCAAAGGGTCATATGGCCAGGAGCCCCATCAAAGCTACTCTAGCTCCAGTGAAAGTCGTGGCTCAGAGTCCCGCCCCAGGGGCAGAGGCATGTTTGACAGAGGCGGCATGAGCCGCGGTGGGAGGGGAGGCCGAGGAGGCATGGGGTAAGAGGAGAACTTTAATCTCTAAACTAACCATGCTATTTCCTTCTACAGTGTAACATGGTCATGGCTGAAGGGTGAACATCTAATGTTTTGACACAATCTGGTTCTTGCGATTGCCCTCTGAGGGTGTGAGATGTACAATCTTTTTTTTTTTTGTTCGAGTTTACCCTTCAGCTTCCCCTATAGTGTAAGTGGGATTATAAAGCTGTACTATGTAGGTACATGGGACATGCACATAGCACTTTTTTTTTTTTTTTTTAATAGCGGTCTCTTGCACTCAAGGTTTGCATTATAGTGGTGAGATGTGGCACAACAATCCTGTTTGAAAACTAGGGGGATCAGTATGCAACCTCAATGGTTAGACAGACCAGATATGTAATGTTAAGGTTTTTCAGGTATGAATGTTCTACACTTTTACAGTAGGTAATGTTCAGGAGACTCTCTTTCATCTATACACCTCACCCATTCCTTGTTGTGCTGGATGCCAGAAAAGGCTGTGTAAGTGTGCATGTTCCATCCAACAAATGTTGGGCTGAATAAAGCTCCTGGGGGGGGGGTGTATTTAAGCTATGGAGTATATCTCCCCTTTGCTTTATCAACTAATAATGTTCTAATGGTATGTTTTACTGTGCAGCTCCATAATATGCCTTACATTATTACTCCTATAGTAGCAATACAGCAAATAGAGCAAGCTGTGAACTATATTTGGTGTGTTTTTTTTGTTTGTTTTTTAAAGGTGCAACATACTATTCAAGTGATCAGTCTCTTCACTTTTTTTTTTTCTTCAACTTTGTTGCACCAGGACTAGTAATTGTGTTTTAAGAGCTTTGAAAAATCTGCCACCACATTGAGGCTTGTTCCGCATAGCCTACAAATTGTTCTCACAGGCTAGCACATTCTGTTCAGCTTAACAAGGTCTTCAACTACTTAGTTAAGCTATTATATCATACATAATTTAATGTAGATGTAAGAACTATACATTTACAGAGAACAGTTTCTGACATTTAAGTGTCAATTATTTGGCTAAATTCGTTTTTTGCAATTAAGTGCTTTCTCAATCTAGCTGCCAATATCCATATAAAATAACAGGCAGGTTTTTCAGAGCTCTCTCTCAGGTAGGTAGGTAATATGTTAATCCCTGTCTGAATCTCTTTAATATGTAACAATAATATGCATTATTTATTTTTTTTTAAACTTTTTTTTTTTGGATATAAATATATTGCTCTTATTGGTTGTACATGCAAATCCCTTATTTTAACATGCTTTGTCAAATTTATATGCCACAGGTTACAGTGAGAGCGTTGTATACACTTCAGTTCTTTAAAGTGCCCACTCAGCCGGCAGCATAATGAAAAGTGGGACTCGGTGTCTTTATGGAGAGGAAAAATTCATAATCTCAGACCAAAAAAAATAATCTAGATCAGATATATTTATTGTTACTAAACTATTGTAATGTTGCTAGATTTACCACATGTATGGTGTCAGAAGGTGTTATGTTTATAATATTGTGTAAAACTATTTTGTAAACCTTTTGTACATTACACTTTATATGGTTTTGAGGGTTAAAAGCTGCATGTGACAGCTTAAATATGTCCATTTAAGCTAAAAATGTTGGTATTAAAGGTGCAATGTTTTTTTTATTTTTGGCTAGACTGCATTGTCTTGACCATAAATAGAATTTCAAAATGTACTTCCCATCGTTTAAAATTCTCATCCTGTTATCCTTGCTAGTTTTTGGTGTGATATTCTTCTTCTCTGGAAGATGAATGCTGCATATACCACTACCTAGAGGTGTTCAAATATTTTTTCCTCTTGTAGCTCAAAAGTAAATGTGTTTGGTTTTTTACTATGTGCTGTAGTTCATTGATATTAGGTGTTTTTTTAATACCGTAACCACCATAGTTTGCTTATGGTACTTGAAAACCGTACAGCTCTGAGCTTAAAGAAAATATTCAATGTAATCACCCACCTGAAGTGCATTGCTATAAAGGGGCTGTTTCAAACTGCTCATACCCTACACTTGTTAAGGAAACCTTTAGCATTTGTGTCGCTGGAAATGGCAGGTCACCGCAAGCCTAATGATGGTATAAACACACAAGCTGTTCTGTACTTTTGGTTCAGTGTTGCGATTTTAATATCTTTGTTTGGCTAAAAAAAAAAAATCAACTTTTTATGCAATGCACATGGGGGGGGGCTCTGATTTCTGTTAATTATAAAGCATTGCACGCTTAATACTACTGCTGGAAGGGGCTAACACCCCCCCAAAGCAGAACATACACGGTCTGTAGAGATGTTTGAGGAACAAAAAAAATCACTTGAAGATTAGTGCCACGCTGAGACAGATGCTTTGTATGGAGATGTTAAGCCACTGCCGGCTCTGTACCCTTGAACCCCCCTCCGAGGCCCAGAATGCTTAATGGCTCTTTAAAGGGAAAAGGCCTTCATTTCTTCACCTTTATTCTCCCAGCAGCGGTGGAGAGCGAGCTGGCTTCAGTAAGCCTGGTGGTAAGTTTTTGAGTATTACAAATGGGTAGTATAACAAAAACAAATTGATGCCCCTTACCCCTTCTATATGTTAGCTAAAATTATTTCCTTTTTTTCCTCACTTCATAATATGGTATATAACACCCAGTGTGCAGAAGTTTAAGGGTCTGGCCGGCATTATGTAGGGGTAAACATGGTTATATGGTTGCACAGTGGAAAAAGCAAAAAAAGAGTTGTGTGTAATATGGGGAAGATTTGTGTTTATGCACGAATTGTTTTCCATGCCTCAGTCGAGGTTACAGGCAGTTACACTTACATGGGCACACAAACTTGCACTGTATTTTGGTTGGCAAACAGTATTAAGTATTCAGATGCCCAGCCCTGTCCCTTAAAAGGTTGTATTTAACTGCTGCCATATTGCTGTTCACTGGGTATCAGTGAATGTGCCAAGGTCCTTCCCTTTTGGAATTTCTCATGCCCCTGTGGCAGTAAAAGGTATAAATGCAGCACAGATCTTCCAGAAATGCATAAAGTTTTTCCCCTCATCTGGTGCCCTTGAAGCCCCCATTATCTCAGGTATTAAGTAGTGTTGATGTGAATGTTTGTGTTGCACAATGACATGTGATCTTGTAAACTGACTTTATTCTGTACTTTTTCATCTGCCAGGACTCTTGGACGATGGTCATGACATGTACTCCGGTAGGTACCTTGAGGGAAGATGGTCTTATGGTTCTATTGAATACCTTGGGTGTTGAAATTTAATGATGATATTTCCACAAATGGAAAAACTTTGTGTGCAAAGTAATTTGCAGCTGTTGGTAGCTATGTAAACCAGTAGAATGAAAGCATTTTTGGAGAGACTTAATTTTAGCATAGTTTTGCTATTGTGTGAGGGCCACCATTTTGGACTTTTACTGGTCCCATAGTTGACTGCAGCCTGATATGGTGGGTTCCTCCACTGGGTCCACTTTTTGATAAAGTCAGGTTTTTTTTGGGGGGGTCTTTCTTATGTAAATCATGCAGTTCTTGAATACAGTTAGACGTGCAGTGTTTCAAACTAGCATATCGGTGACCTCAAGTAGCATGTTGCAGAACGTTGCTATGAGCCAGAGTAACTCTCTGTACTTAGAATATGGCCAAAAGACCGAGACCTGCTATTAGCTACTTGCAAATGCCTTGAACTCATAAATTTGACTTTGGATGTTTTTTTTGTTTTTTTGTTTTTTATAAATGTTTATATACTTTCTATTGACCTAAGAATTCATTTGTGCCAAAAAGTAATATTGGCTGAACATTTTAGCGATATTAAGAGTGTGTATAAATGTACGAATTGGGCAATTGAATCGGGCCCTTAGTTCTTAACTGGTTTCCCCCAGTGTAGCTCACAATTTGTAAGCTATTAGGCAGGGTATTAAGAAGTTTAGTACAAAAGAGTAGAGATGCATATTCAATTCCTTCTGAAATACAGAAACCATCAATGTCCCTTTAAGTTGTAAATGCAACTTCAAAGTAGGGACTTATTTCAGTAGAAAATAGAATGTCAGTAAAAGGAAATTACGGATTCAGTAAAAGTTGAATGCAATATTTTAAAAATAAAACGACTCCTGCATTGGACTTTATATTTGCAAAGAACAAAAAAATTATATCCTCCTTAAAGCACTCTTGCTCCTGAGCAGTGAGGCTAGAGATCCATTCTGTCCCAACACTTTAGAGGGAGGAAATGTGATTGCTCTCTTACATATCGAAATTCAAAATATAAATTTATGTCTATATCAATGTTTAGAAAAGTGTATGTTTAATGCTTATGTTTCTGTTCTACAATATTTAAAAAAAAATTTTTTGTACTCTTGTATTTTTTGAGTTTCCGCTCCTAACATACGATATTAAATTTAAAGGTGCTTCTTTTATCTTGTAGGACCCCCTGTGGAACCAGAGGAAGAGCCAGAGAATAATACAATCTATGTGCAGGGACTGAAAGATAATGTAACCGTAGAAGAGGTGGTTGAGTTCTTCAAGAGCTCTGGAGAGGTCAAGGTGAGGTCTTAAAGGCACTCATTTTGTGTGTGTGACTCCTAAAATGTGTAAATACTTGTTAGTGAGTGTGCATGATCACTGGCATCTTTTTGAATGTGTAGTCTACTATGATGGTATCTCACAGCTAATCTTGTCACCTGCCACCGTACAGCAGTTAAAGTCTTTCACAGCGGAACAGACTTCTTTTTTTTTTTGTATATATATTTTTTTTTAATATTCTATTTGGTTTGTCATAAGGTGTTTAGCAAATGCCAGACTGTACTTTCTAATTGTATTGCTGCTTCTTTGCAGATAAACAAGAGGACCGGGCAGCCACTTGTCAACATCTTCACAGACAAGGAAACCGGGAAACCAAAGGGAGATGGCACTGTATCCTTTGAAGATCCCCCCTGTGCTAAGACAGCAGTGGAGCTGTGTGATGGTAAGCTTAAAATACCCTGTATTTGAACAAGGACTCTTATTTCTGTTACTGGTTAGTGCATAATTTAACATTTGTTCCACCTGTTTATTTTTTCTGTAATGGACTATAATGCACTTTCGTTTCTTAGGGAAAGAATTCCAGGGTAACAAGCTGAAGGTGTCGCTGGCACGCAAGAAGTCTCTGTTGGGTAGCATGAGAGGTGGTATGCTACCAAGGGATGGTAGAGGGCAGCCCCCACTATTGCGTGGAGGTAATTTTTTTTTTTTTTTTTTTTTTTTTTAATATATCTTATCTACTTTAGACATTCAGATGTGAACGCAGATGTACTTTTTATTTACTATTTTTTATTTTTAGATACATCATATATAGTCTTATAATGAACACTGAGCCAGAGATGTATTAGATTAAATGTTTAACCACCCGGTATCTTCAAATGCAGGTCCTATGGGCAGAATGGGTGGCAGAGGGGGTGAGCGTGGAGGTTTTATGCCAAGAGGGCCACGTGGCCCACGTGGAAGTCCAGTTGGAGGCAATGCACAACACAGAGCTGGAGACTGGCAGTGTCCAAACCCGTACGTATGCAAATTTCCATCAAACATTTACATTCAAAATAAATCACTCTAGAAAATGTGATACTAAACCAGAATTTTAATATTTTAATGTCTATCTGTAAATATTCATATTGTGTGAGGTGTATCTTTGATGGCTTATCTTAGAGGTTCACTGGTGCATTATCTAATCTTTCTTCTATAGGGGCTGTGGAAACCAAAACTTTGCTTGGAGAACAGAATGTAACCAGTGCAAGGCTCCCAAACCAGAGGGCTTTATTCCTCCCCCCTTCCCTCCAGGTAAATGTGGTCAATACACATCTTGTATAAAGGTCATGGAGAGAATCCTGTACATGTTTATACAAGGGCAATTTTGAGGGTACATGCATGAGGAGAACTTGGTTCCCTTAGCAGTTTGCGAACACAGGATGTTCACCTACATGTGCACAGAAGCAGACAGAAAATCTCACTACAAGGTGGTGTCAAATGCCACTAGGTCAGAAATCGCCCTCACTCTCCTTTAAAGCATTCTCACTCTGGCACCAAGCAGTGCTGACAAGACATCCTGGAAGTTCCTAGGCATAAACAGTCTGCAAGTACATTATGTAGGCCATAAGCTTAATTTTTGTTTTTTTATGAAATGTAAAAAAAAATTGAGCCAATATGCAGCTTTTCACAAACTTCATTGGTCTTTTTAAGATGTCAAATTGAAAACTCTTGAAGTTCCCATTTCTAGATGTTCAATTCCAAGAAATTGGTGGGGGGTGGGGGGGGGGTTAAGGTTATGAAGTCTGCTACTGCTGTTCCAATGGGTAAAAAGGAAATGCATTAATTATTCCTCAAACTTAAATTTTGACACTTTCCACAAAGCATTCATAGCTTCAAATATTTTCTAGCAGAGGTCTTTGGTTCTACAAGGGTTTAATGAACATTTTCCTATTATGCTTTAACTTTAACTTTCAATCCCTAACAAATCGTACCCATGTGGAAATGCAGTCCGTGTTCATATTAACGATAGAACAATGTGAAAAGCTTTTTGTTTTAGGATTTGAAAAGTCTAAAGGTATTTGAACAGGGTAAATATTTATAGGAAAAATATTTTTTTTTTCACTAAACACAAATGGCACCACCTCTTTTTCTTATTTACTTAAACTTAATTGCTTTCTGATCTAGTGATATTATATATCTAAGGTTTTGAGTTTAACAAACTACTCCGTTGCAGAATGTGATTGGGTAATAAGCAGGATGTTTACATCTCTTCACAGGAAGCCTTCAATAAAAAAAAACATTCCCATTTTTAAAGGGGTTCTCAGCTCTACAAAGGACCTATCAAATCTGATTTGGCAAACAATGATTTTATTACCCTAGGTCGCAGAGTATACTTTTATTTTTTTATTTATTTTTTAATGCCTGCCATTATCAAACATATTTAACATGAATACATTTACTATAGCAAGATGTTACACAGAAAAATGCACCCGGTATTACAGTACAGTGAAAATTACCAAATGCTAAACATGGTACCACCAGCACAGTGAAAGCCTTCACCTAGAGGCCCAGCGTGAAGAGAATACTTCACACATCTCTGACTGGCACATGTTGGTTTGTGACAGTAATGTTCATAATTTTTTTAACTTATTGCATGCATTGTAAATTTAGTTTATCTTTAAACAAGGTAGTTTATAATTTTTTTAAGTTAAAAGGTTGGCATGTCTCAATGTTAATTGGGCCATGGTTGGTACAGCAGCCACATCCAAAGGTACTGGTGATAATACTGTTTGTGTATTGAGCAATGTAGTTTTAGAAACTGCTATATGCATTCAATGCTGAAATACTGCCCATTCCTACTTTCTTGTATTCTTTATGTAACCAGGGGGAGAGAGAGGAAGAGGGGGCCCAGGTATGAGAGGTGGCAGAGGACTGATGGACCGTGGAGGACCTGGGATGTTTAGAGGTGGCCGTGGAGGTGACCGAGGAGGCTTCAGAGGCCGCGGTATGGACAGGGGTTTCGGAGGTGGAAGGCGTGGTGGACCTCCAGGACCGCCTGGACCCCTCATGGAGCCAATGGGAGGGAGAGGAGGTGGTGGTAGGCGTGGTGGCCCTGGAAAAATGGATAAGTACGTAGTGGCAATCTAAAGCAAATTCTCTAACGTAAAACTGCTTGGGCTCCTACTAAATGTATTTTTCTTTCCTCTGTTTAGAGGCGACCATCGCCAGGAGCGCAGGGAGAGGCCCTACTAGAAGCTGCTCTTGCAACTGGAGCCTCCTTTACTACCAGATTTATTTTTTAACCAGAAAATGTTTTAAATTTATAATTCCATATTTATAATGCCTGATATGGAGTTCTGCTCTCCTGTCGCATTATGACTATTCTTTGTCTGTAACTTTAGTATTCACAATTTGTGGAGATATTAAAAAGGAAGTTTAACGGTAGTACCAAATGTTGTTTATATATATATTTTTTTTTTTTTTTTAGCATTTTTATTTACCCTTTGCTTCCTAAGGGACCCTTTATACATTTTGCAGGTTCCTTACTAGTGATGTTTTACCAGGTTGTGCAGAAATGGATTTGTCCTCATGTTACGTACATTGTGGTTTAAACCTGTGGCTGGTAAAGGAATGTCGGCTGTGAAGAACCTTTGTGACTTTTTTTTTTTTTTTTTTTTACTGATGGTAGGCCTTTTTTGGGGCTGTCACTAAAGGTTTTTCCCTGCTCGTGCCCCTTTTTGAAGGTTGTGTTTTTTTGTTTTTTTTTCATGGGCACGGTGGCCAGGGCACAAATAGTATAATCATATAGCTGTTTTTTGTGGAGAATGATGGTGGGAGGGCTGTCTTGATTATTTTATATTCTGGCTTGTACTAATTTGTTGAAACCCCCACAAACGCAACAATAAAAATCCTTTCAAACATCATATGCTACAGATTGAAATTCCTGAGTGGATGCATTTGAATGATAGTCTTTGGACCACTGCAAGCTAAGTTATCCGATATGTATCCACACAGCTATCCTCTCAAAATATGTTTTTCTTCTGTTTTCAGGCCACCCTTGTAGATAATGTGTTTTTGTTCTAGCTTGTAAACATGACTTCCCTGCAATTCTGTTATGTAAAATTAATTGAACCAGCTTTATCCTCCTGTGGATTTGCTCATCGCTCCCCAAACAGTCCAATTTAGTAATACGACAAAAACTGTCTTGACTGACATGTTGTAGTTCTAGCCATAAATGATTTAGAACTGTTGGCAAACGCAGAATGGGACTAACAGGGTTAAGAATCTCTGCTATCTGTCAGACAGAACAACATATTAGAGCTCTCTCTCGGCACCCTGCTGTGATGGAAATAATTCTGTATCTGAAGACAGACGCCTGCTCTTAATATACTTCCTTTCAGTAACTGCCCAGCCATAGACTGTAGTGAAAAAAAGCACTACTTTTTAGACCGCAAAGGCTCTACTATAGAAGTGGAACAGAAATGTTGTTCATTTTGCCATGGGCTCTTGTGATAATGTGCAGAAAATGGTAATATCACAGCATTGGCAGACTCTGTACCTGTCTGTACATGATTGTATATAAGAGTACATTAAGATTTTTCCACTACAGATCCTCACTCTTCTGTTTTCCACCCCACCAACATGCTGGGAGTGGTTGAGCCCAAATGGAACAAATCACTTTGCAGTCGCATGCGTAAGAAGCCAATGACAAGAAATGTGTTTAGTTCACACTGCCATTTTAGACAACACTGCCATAAGTATGCATCTATCTAGATGTATATGTCTATATCACATATTATAATTATCTAACTGCGAGTTGTCGTCACACTTGCGGCCTTGCAGAATGACAACTTGCAGTTTGACAACATCCTTCCCCGCATCATCCTCCTCCTCACCCCTTATCATCCTCCTCCCTCCCCCTTATCCTCCTTCTCCCCCCCCCCCCCCCCCCCCCTCTCCTTTCCCCTCTCTCCTTACTCTGATGCGAGCACCTCCTGCTGCTCTTCCCTAGCAGTATGTCTTCTTCCTGTGAGCGGCCGGCATATGTTAATGACATCACGCAGGGGCCTCTCTCATCTGCTGTTCACTTAAGGTGGATTCCTTTATATTGAAGCATACATGCACTTTTTCTCTGCTATGTGTAAATTATCTCCTGCAGTGCTACTGTAGTAAGAGATTCAGTATCCCACCAGATCCTGTATCCTCTGGGACCAGCATTCAGAACAAGCCCCACCCCTGCCTCTCTCCTCTTCTGTTCACTTAAGGTGGATTACAATATATTGAAGCATATGTGCACTTTTCCCTGCTATGTGTAAATTATTATATAAGTTGTGAGCATACGAGTTGTTAACGCTTGCGGGCTCGCGCAGCACGGGGGGGACAGGACGTGTGGGAGTGAGGTTGCATGTGAATTTAAGCAAAGTTTGCAGTTTCAACACTCAAATCACCTAAGCAAGAAAATGGCGGGCAAAAAAAATAAACAAATGAAAACAAGGCTGCACAAAACCCTGCCAGGCGCGTACAACTTTGCCAGGATCATAAGAGGTACAAAAATACACTATTGGGAAGGATGGAAAATGCTTGCGAACTGCGTAAGACCTAGACTATCGCCACCGTTTCACAAGGTTAACTTGCACAATACGCTTTTGAAATGGCGCTTCTCCCGCCTAAACTATTTGCCCTCACATGCAGCCTATATACACGGCACACTTGGCACATTGCTGACACTTTCTCCTCAGATGCACATTTTCAAAAAAGAAGACAGATTGTTAGCTCTTCAGGATATTGATTGCTGGATATTCATTACAAATAGGTAACGTAAAAAAAAATTATTACAAAAAAATCTCATTTTTACACTGCCCTTTTATGAATAATACTCATACTCATTGTCTGAAAGGGATAGGACACTCCAAGCAGTTAAATATTTTTTGCGAGGAGACACGTGGGACCAAGGCGCTCATGGCGAGCAGTTGAGGCATGCACTGATCGCCCTTGGTGGTCTATAGGCCGTTGCCTCGCAAAGCAGGCCGACATGCACAACTTGGAGCTCATTGCACTGCGAGGCGAGCCGTTGAGACATGCTGTGATAGCCGTTGGCGGGCTGCGCGAGACGACTCTCAGGACTTGGGCGCTCATTGCACTGCAAGCATTTGAGGCACACAGTAGACTCCCATTGTGTGACAAACGGCTTGTAAGCACTTAAAGGGTGGAAATACTTTAATTTTAAGCAGTAAAATATACAGGAATATTATATACACCTAGTAAAATCCACACAGCTTCCATATCCTTTTTTTTATTTTGAATAGTATAATCTTTGTGTTGCTTTTACAGTCCAAGGGAACATTGTAAACTACTAGTAATTAAAAAAAAAAAAAAAAAAAAAATTGGAAGGTTGAGCTTGTTTATACAGTTAACTTTATTTTGAACCCCTAAATATTCTGGGCTTTTACCAGTTCACAAATGTTTGTTGGTCCTCAGAAATGCAAAACCCACTAGTGCGGAGTTGATACAGTACTTTGCTTTTTAATAGTCATACAATGCAGGTGTTGGGAACCTATGGAAAAATATGAAGTGTCAATCTGGTGTTGCCAGCTGTGAAGAGAGCAAGGGGATTTGTTTAAAATGGTCAGGTTATTTGCTGAGGCTAGGATTGGATGAAGTAACTTGATGTGTGGGATCATTTGAATAACTTATAAGAACTGCCATGAGTAACTTTGTATGTATTTTTTTTTTATTATTATTATTATTATGATGTGAATATGCATGTGATATGGTTGATGTAGGTCATTTTGATTAGGCGAACTATGATAGGCAATTTTTTTTTTTTTTTTAATTGGAAGTCCTACATCTAATTTAAATTTTGATGAATTGCTAATAAGCAAAAATATTTTAGGAAAAAAAAAGGTTTAACTTTTTCTTAATGTGGAGAACCGTCTTGCTTGGTTACTTGGATGAGCCATATGTGCGGATCAGATATCTGCAGTTTTATTAACATTAATTATGCATATTAATTGGTAGTGCAATTTATAGTTGGCTCTAAGCCAACAAATGGTGAAATTTGTATTTGATGAAATATGCAGTCTACTTTAACAAACATGAACAGTTAAAGCAAATCCTAATTTTAGCAAAGACATTTGTAAACAAACGGTTTTATACTTATTGGATTTTTTACCTTTTTTATAAACAATGAAATCATTTTAGAGCGCTATACAAACTACAATTTGCTGGGGAATGTACAAGATGTTTACAGTGTTATTTTGGAAGGTTCTAGGAGAAGCTTGAATACACACAAGATGTCGGCCAACTGCTACAATTGAGAAGTGGCATTCCATATACCCAGTCCTTTCAGCAGGACTGAGGAACTGGCTCAAGTCTTTCTAAAAATACATTGAGCATGTTGGTTGCACACCTTTGCATTCAGTTGTTGCTGACATATTAAAGGACCATTGTAGTTTGGTAAAAGCTTCACATGCTTGGGAAGTATGTAACAATAGCCAGTATAGGAGACTGCAACATAAAGGCACTTTGAGACGCATCTAAACTAAAGATATTTTTCTCCAAAGTATCTTAGACTGAAAGTCTAACTTGAGTGGGAGAGGTATTCTATGGGACCTTACTCGGTCATTGAATTCAGTCATCAAGGGGCTATTGAAAACGACCTTTTAATAGTTAGTGAATGTGGTATCTGTATGTATGGCTTTGCTTTCAGCCAAGTTTCTAATCCCCTTTAGAAATGGACATTTGTCCTTAATTAAAATAAATTTAGTCTTTAACTACAAAACTTTGATCTGGTTTTAAACTCTGTAGACATGTTTTAAGTGAAGCTCCCTTAGTATTTTGCGTCCTCTATTAAAGATGTTTACACCACACATTCCAGTACATATGTGAAGACCACTCCAGTCTGCTTTAGAAGAAGGATCACTTGGGTTTTAATGCTTATGGTATGCTTGTACAAAACTGCTGCTACATAATCCACTTAGGATATCTTAAAAAAAAAAAAAAAGGGAAAATTTAAGGTTTTAATGGAGAGCTAGGAATCGCCAATACAAGACGCATGTTAGGAACTTTCATCACTATAGGAAAGGTCTTGTCAATCAATTTCCACACTTTTGCTCAGAAATCAAGGGGTATTCTCGCCTTTCTTTAAAAGCATATATTAAGAGTTATTCTCAATATGTAACTAGATCTGATGTGCTCATAACAATTTCTTATTGGCATAACTCCTGCTTTAAATGTAGTCATTTGTCACCTGCCTCAACTTTGATCAGGTGCTATCATCCACCTGCATTGAGTCTATGCAGAAGGTAAATAACATAATGCTTCACATGGTTTCCCGTACAGGTAGTGATGAACCATTGCTCATTTTAGGTCCAATAACTCTAATTAAAAATAATTGGTACATAAACCAATCACTAAAAACTAAAGCAATGAGCTATGATCTTTAGTGGAAACATCTTAATGTACTCATATACAATCATGTACAGAGTCTGCCAATGCTGTGATACTACCATTTTATGCACATTATCACAAGAGCCCATGGCAAAATGAACAACATTTCTGTTCCACTTCTATAGTAGAGCCTTTGCGGTCTAAAAAGTAGTGCTTTTTTCAGGCTAGAGGAGATCATGGGCTTTCTGAGGTCCGTAACACTCACTCGTTATGTCAACAGGTTCAGTTGAAACCAGGTGAGGTAAAGACTGGAGGAAATAACCATGGGGGGCCTGACCTGACCTGGAGAGAAAGTAAGGAAATAGTTATGGGGAAGATTTGGAGAGGGGTGGCATGACAGTCTGGCAGAGGAGGTTTTGCTTATTGGTTATGCGGATTACTTCTGGGATCTAAAGTTTGTCAGCTTCAGAATATTTAAATCTCCCATCTTCCGTTCCTTCCTTAAACCATTAGTAACACCAGTAGCTATATACAAGACACAAGACCTACCTCCTAACACACTACTTGTTACCATGGATGTAGAGTCTCTTTACAGCAACATCCCACAAAAAGATGGCACTGAGGCATGCTTTAAGTTTGTTTCAATAAACATGCAAAACAATAAATAGGGCTCTGATGATATTGTTCTAATAGAATCTATCCCACAACTATTTTACTTTTAACCAAGATACCTACCTACAGATGATGGGGACTGCCATGGGTACAAAAAAATGGCTCCACAACACGCAAATCTATTTATGGCCAATCTAGAAGAAACATTGTTATCTGTATCCATTTACAAACCATACAAATACTACCGTTGCATAGATGATCTTTTCATCATATGGACAGGAGAAAGCAAACTCAGAGACTTTCATAGTTCATTCAACACCTTCCATTCATCTGTAAAACTTAAAATGGATTTCTCTACAGAAAAGGTAAATTTTCTAGACACTACTATATCCATCAACAAGGGCAAGCGCCACTCATCTGTATATAGGAAACCCACAGACAGATGTAGTTACCTACACAGTTCAAATTTTCATCCCTCTTACACCAAACAAGCCATCATCCATAGTCAAGCTATTGGATACCATTGGGTTTGCTCAAACACTGGAGACAGTGATACAAATGTAAAAACACTGAATCTTTCAAACAAAAGGGTTACAAACCCTGTATTACCCAAAAATAACCACTGCCATCAAAATACCCTGTGAACACCTGTTAGGGAACAAAACAAAAAACTACTTATACCTCTAGTGACCACATACCATCCAACTTTAATGAAAATTTGGAAAATCAAACATTTACACCCATTACTTATTGAAGATACTAAAAATATATATATATATATATATATATATATATATATATATATATATATATATATATATATATATATATATATTCCCAAAACCTCCCATCCTTGCATTTAAATGACCACCAAACATGAAACAAAAACATGTCAGCAAATAATTGGCCAATGAACAACTGGATATAAAAAATGGAACTAAACCTTGTAACAAATGTGCCTGTAAATCACATTTGTAATGATTATACAGCCATACATAACAACAAGACCTTTAACATCAAAGGATCTTATTCATGTACATCGTCCAATGTGGTTTATGTAATATATGTGACACAGGCTGTTATATTGGAGAAACCGGACAAAAAATGCATTTAAGGATGAATTTACACAGGCATTCAATAAGAAAACATAATGAAGACAGTTAGTGTAGCCCAGTGGACACCATTTTAGCCAGAATGATTACTCCACCCAAAACTTAAAAGTCAAAATTTAAAGACATCCAAGAGAGAAAAGTATTTGAAATAAAGATGGTCACATTCTTCAACACTAAAAATACAGGACTTAATATGGACTTGAGTTTTCTAACATATTATCAGAATTCCATGTGATTTTTTTCTTATTATACCATAACAGGCTTAGCCCTCTTAGTGAGATGTTTGTCCAACAGGAAAGATATCACTGTCGACTAAAGTTCTCTGTTTTTTTTTTTTTCATGTATATATGTTTCCTTTATTATGTTGTGTTTATTCCCTATATATATATATATATATATTCATTCACCTGATGATGTCAGATGCTGTTTCCACTTTATCTGCATCTGCTGTTTGTATTCAAACTGAGGGTTCCATCTCATGTTAGTATTGCTTCAGACTTGATAAAGGGAGGTTGAACCTCTCGAAAGCTTGTCATTATAGATAAGACGTTTGTCCAATACAAAAAGGTATCAAATTATATTGCAATACTCATTATTAATCTATATATATATATATATATATATATATATATATATATATGGATTAATAATTACCAAATTTCTAAAAATGCAAAGGAGTCTTGTATTTGCACAATAAAAAATGTCAGCTAGAACTACCAATGCTTTCTAAAGTATCTTGTCAGTTAGAAAATTGCCTGTCAAAAATGACAGGAATAAAACTGTAAGTCTAGCAAAGTTGTTTTCCCCAAAATGCGAGGATATGGGCCTTCGGAACAATTTTTATGTCCTTCGGCCTAGTTATATGTCTTTTGGCCTCGTTTTCGTCGTGTTGTGTTTTTTTGGCAGCCTTTTTTGTCACTTAGGCGATTTTCGTTCCTGAAAAAAGGGCAAATATGGTTCAAATTAACTTGCAACCTCACTGATAGGCTCCCTGGCTCTCCCCCTGTTCTGTGTGTGAATGTGTAAGTTAATTTGAGGCATATTTGTTATTTTTTTCAGGTCTTTTTCCAGTTCTGTGGTTTAGGCGTTAAAGTCGTTTTTTTGCGAGGCGCATAGCCTGTGTACGGGTTTCGGTCCTAAGTTCTACAGGTTGTAAGTCCTGCATGCCTCAACTGCTTGCCTCGCTTTGCGGCAAAGTCATACTCCTTTGGCGCTCATTGCAGCCTAAGTCCTGCGTGCTGCAACTGCTCGCCTCGTAGTGCAATGAGCGCCTTTGGCAGCAGCCTAAGTTCTGTGTGCCTGGTGTGACCAACATCGTAAGCGTTCCGGAAACTGACAACTATTATAGTGATAGTCCTTGTAAAGACCATATAGAAAAAATGGGACTACAATAGATTTTTAAAAGTAAACTGACACTAGTGGAAATATTGGTAAATTACATTTTTGCTAATTATTCAAGAGGTGAATACTCATGTGTTCTTTAACACATCATCTATAAGAAGTTTATAGAATCAAAACTGCACCTATTTCTGTATGATCTTTTATCAAATGATTGAGGTTTGCAGTTAATGTGCAACAGAAAATCCTCCTACTTACCTTGTTGTGGACCATCCCAAACATTCACTAAACGCTTTGCTGCTCAAGTAAACCATGTATCTCCTTTCCATTTAAGTCAATGAAGATAGAGATCATGAAAACTACAGCAGCTTGTCTTGCTCCACATCTCAAGCCTAGCAGGGACTTTGCTATGATGTGATAATCAGGGCTTAAAGTAACTGCAAACCTCCATACTTACCCATTCTGGCCATCTTTCTGATGTCTTGTGATTGTATATAGGTACCTACTTAGTGTGAAAGCTGTATTTTGTTTTCCAAATGTATATCAGTAAAAACTAAATTCCATGTCTCAATATACTAAATTGAGGAATAATTTATCTTGTCACTTACAAACCGAAAAGTGTGGAGTACAACCTAAAATTGCAAATCTGGGGGGCGGAGCCAACTGCTATGCTGGAAAGCTGTGTCCTCTTTGAGCTCATAACCCATTTAAAATCACCTTCTATTTCAGCCATCCAGCAATATTATCAAGACAGGGGGTTTCCTGACACTGCTTAGAACTTAACCATAATAGTATTTTTCAATAACACAAGCGGTTTCAGTCTGGAAGTCTGTGTCAAAGTTGAGGCCTAGCTAGAAAAATGTATCTCTGCATGGCAGGAAAAGGACTTCTTGATTCTGGGATAAGCTGTAGCTCTATTGGTCATATAAGCTGCCATCCTAACTGCTGTTTATGTACAGCACTCAGTTTTATCATTATAAAAGTAATTAAGGAAGTCTTTTCAGTCTGCTCTGATAAACAGAAGCAACATCCCACTATCAGCTCAAGCTGCCCCCACATGGAGCAGCATGATATTAACATGGTATCAGATTTAAATGTATCAGCAAACATGGGTATGGATCAACTGGATAATGATGCAGCAAATTGTACACAGGAACCAGCCTCGGCTACTAACTTGATCTGTGATCGGGGTCAGTCACATGGCTGCTCCACCATTACAGCTGTGGTCCTGGATACCTCTCACTTTGCTCCCACACTTTGCTCAGCTTTGTAGTCTGAGGGTCCTAGAAGTGCTCCAGCTTTCCTGGATCTCAGCATACCAAGTGCCCTCAGCATTACCTTGGATCAGATTGTGCAGCTGGCTATGCAGACTGTTACTTTGCCTTTCACCATGGGAGTACCAGACCCAAAACAAGTTCCTTGCTACACTATTCCTGCTGGTACTTTCACTGACATTGGTTCCTGCAAACAGGGAGTTGAGTAAACAGTGCAGGTACTGACTGAATGGACTGTCTTTCATGGCATTTGGATTTAATGGCCCCTGATCACATATAGGAGACATTGCTATCTGTATTAAGCATCTATCTGAATTCCACTGTTTATCTCTCAGCCTGCTCCTTTTGTTAATGTTGTGCTCACCATTTTATAACAGGTTTGCAGCCCTTTTTTCTATAGCATTTTACTTGCCCTCCTTAGCTTTTAGTTCTAACCGACTGCTATTTTACACCTGATCTCATGTTAGAGACAAAGTTATCACTGTCAAGCTCTTATTTGAAATGTATTATTGCTAGCCTTTCCATCTGCTCTGTATATTGTTCTCATCATTGCACTGAACAAAAGTTTTGATTTCCTGTTACATTTCACCTACAACTAGGGGTCATTGTTGCTTCTTCCTGATATCATTTTCCAACTAGCCACTTGCCCGTCAAAAATGACGGCAATAAAATTTGAAGCCTGGCAATGGTGTTTGCCACAACTTGCAAGCCTCTCCCCCTCTACTTAACTGGCCTTGCGATGAGCGCCTTTGGCGCTCATTGTGAGCCTCTCCCCCTCTACATTTTCCCCCCTCTACTTGACGGTAGGCGCTCAATGAGAGCCACTCCCCCCTCTACTTTACTAAGCACCTTTGAAGCTCATCATGGGCCTCGCAATGAGCGCCAAAGGCGCTCATTGCGAGCCTCTCCCCCATGTGTCTCTTCCCCCCTCTACACCCCTGTATCTCTTCCCCGCTCCCCCTCCCATGTGTCCCCTTTCCCCTCTCTCCCTCCTGTGTCTCTTCAACCCCTCTCCCCCTCCCTCGTGTCTCATCCCTCCCTCACGTTTCTTTTCCCTTCTCTTCCTCCCAGTGTCTCTTCCCCCATTTCCCTTTCCTGTGTCTCTTCCACCCCTCTCCCTACCCTGTCTCTTCCACCCCTCGCCCTTCCCTTGTCTCTTCTAACCCGCTTTCCCTCCCCTGTCACTTCCACTCCACTATTCTCATCTCTCTGTCCCTCCTTCCTGTCAATCTTTCTCTCTGTCCCTCCTTCCTGTCAATCTTTCTCTCTGTTCCTCCTTCCTGTCTCTCTCTCTATCCCTCCTGTCAATCTTTCTCTCTATCCCTCCCTCCTGTCTGTCTCTCTATCCCTCCCTCCTGTCTGTCTCTCTGTCCCTTCTTACTGTCTGTCTCTCTCTCTCTCTGTCCCTCCTTCCTGTCTGTCTCTCTCTCTCTCATGTCTCTCTCTCTGTGTCCCTCCTGTCTCTCTCTCTCTCTCTCTCTCTCTGTCCCTCCTCTCTCTCTCTCTCTGTCCCTCCTGTCTCTCTGTGTCCCTCCTGTCTCTCTCTCTCTGTCCCTCCTGTCTCTCTCTCTCTCTGTCTGTGTCCCTCCTGTCTCTCTCTGTCTGTGTCCCTCATGTCTCTCTCTGTCTGTGTCCCTCCTGTCTCTCTCTGTCTGTGTCCCTCCTGTCTCTCTATGTGTCCCTCCATCCGTGTCCCTCCTGTCTCTCTCTGTCTGTGTCCCTCCTGTCTCTCTATGTGTCCCTCCATCCGTGTCCCTCCTGTCTCTCTATCTGTGTCCCTCCTGTCTCTCTGTCTGTGTCCCTCCTGTCTCTCTCTGTCTGTGTCCCTCCTGTCTCTCTATCCGTGTCCCTCTTGTCTCTCTCTCTGTCCCTCCTGTCTCTCTCTGTCCCTCCTGTCTCTCTCTGTCCCTCCTGTCTCTGTCTGTCTGTGTCCCTCCTATCTCTCTATCTGTGTCCCTACTGTCTCCCTCTCTCTGTGTCCCTTCTGTCTCTCTCTCTGTGTCCCTCCTGTCTCCCTCTCTCTGTGTCCCTTCTGTCTCTCTCTCTGTCTGTGTCCCTCCTGTCTCTCTCTGTCTGTGTCCCTCCTGTCTCTCTCTGTCTGTGTCCCTCCTGTCTCTCTCTGTCTGTGTCCCTCCTGTCTCTCTCTGTCTGTGTCCCTCCTGTCTCCCTCTCTCTGTGTCCCTTCTGTCTCTCTCTCTGTCTGTGTCCCTCCTGTCTCTCTCTGTCTGTGTCCCTCCTGTCTCTCTCTGTCTGTGTCCCTCCTGTCTCTGTCTGTGTCCCTCCTGTCTCTGTCTGTGTCCCTCCTGTCTCTCTATATGTGTCCCTCCATCCGTGTCCCTCATGTCTCTCTCTGTCCCTCCTGTCTCTCTATCTGTGTCCCTCCTGTCTCTCTATCTGTGTCCCTCCTGTCTCTCTCTGTCTGTGTCCCTCCTGTCTCTCTCTGTCTGTGTCCCTCCTGTCTCTCTATCCGTGTCCCTCCTGTCTCTCTATCCGTGTCCCTATTGTCTCTCTCTGTCCCTCCTGTCTCTGTCTGTGTCCCTCCTGTCTCTCTCTGTCTGTGTCCCTCCTGTCTCTCTATCTGTGTCCCTCCTGTCTCTCTCTGTGTCCCTACTGTCTCCCTGTCTCTGTGTCCCTTCTGTCTCTCTGTCTGTGTCCCTCCTGTCTCTCTATGTGTCCCTCCATCCGTGTCCCTCCTGTCTCTCTCTGTCTGTGTCCCTCCTGTCTCTCTATGTGTCCCTCCATCCGTGTCCCTCCTGTCTCTCTATCTGTGTCCCTCCTGTCTCTCTGTCTGTGTCCCTCCTGTCTCTCTCTGTCTGTGTCCCTCCTGTCTCTCTATCCGTGTCCCTCTTGTCTCTCTCTCTGTCCCTCCTGTCTCTCTCTGTCCCTCCTGTCTCTCTCTGTCCCTCCTGTCTCTGTCTGTCTGTGTCCCTCCTATCTCTCTATCTGTGTCCCTACTGTCTCCCTCTCTCTGTGTCCCTTCTGTCTCTCTCTCTGTGTCCCTCCTGTCTCCCTCTCTCTGTGTCCCTTCTGTCTCTCTCTCTGTCTGTGTCCCTCCTGTCTCTCTCTGTCTGTGTCCCTCCTGTCTCTCTCTGTCTGTGTCCCTCCTGTCTCTCTCTGTCTGTGTCCCTCCTGTCTCTCTCTGTCTGTGTCCCTCCTGTCTCCCTCTCTCTGTGTCCCTTCTGTCTCTCTCTCTGTCTGTGTCCCTCCTGTCTCTCTCTGTCTGTGTCCCTCCTGTCTCTCTCTGTCTGTGTCCCTCCTGTCTCTGTCTGTGTCCCTCCTGTCTCTGTCTGTGTCCCTCCTGTCTCTCTATATGTGTCCCTCCATCCGTGTCCCTCATGTCTCTCTCTGTCCCTCCTGTCTCTCTATCTGTGTCCCTCCTGTCTCTCTATCTGTGTCCCTCCTGTCTCTCTCTGTCTGTGTCCCTCCTGTCTCTCTCTGTCTGTGTCCCTCCTGTCTCTCTATCCGTGTCCCTCCTGTCTCTCTATCCGTGTCCCTATTGTCTCTCTCTGTCCCTCCTGTCTCTGTCTGTGTCCCTCCTGTCTCTCTCTGTCTGTGTCCCTCCTGTCTCTCTATCTGTGTCCCTCCTGTCTCTCTCTGTGTCCCTACTGTCTCCCTGTCTCTGTGTCCCTTCTGTCTCTCTGTCTGTGTCCCTCCTGTCTCTCTCTGTATGTGTCCCTCCTGTCTCTCTCTGTCTGTGTCCCTCCTGTCTCTCTCTGTCTGTGTCCCTCCTGTCTCTCACCGTTTTGTGTCCCTCCTGTCACTCTCTATCTGTGTCCCTCCTGTCTCTCTCTATCTGTGTCCCTCCTGTCTCTCTCTGTCTGTGTCCCTCCTGTCTCTCTATCTGTGTCCCTCCTGTCTCTCTCTGTGTCCCTACTGTCTCCCTGTCTCTGTGTCCCTTCTGTCTCTCTGTCTGTGTCCCTCCTGTCTCTCTCTGTATGTGTCCCTCCTGTCTCTCTCTGTCTGTGTCCCTCCTGTCTCTCTCTGTCTGTGTCCCTCCTGTCTCTCACCGTTTTGTGTCCCTCCTGTCACTCTCTATCTGTGTCCCTCCTGTCTCTCTCTATCTGTGTCCCTCCTGTCTCTCTCTATCTGCGTCCCTCCTGTCTCTCTATCTGCGTCCCTCCTGTCTCTCTATCTGCGTCCCTCCTGTGTCTCTCTCTCTGTCTGTGTCCCTCCTGTCTCTCTCTGTGTCCCTCCTGTCTCTCTCTGTTTCCCTCCTGTCTCTCTCTGTGTCCCTCCTGTCTCTCTCTGTGTCCCTCCTGTCTCGCTCTCTCTGTGTCCCTCCTGTCTCTCTCTCTGTCCCTCCTGACTCTCTCTGTGTTACTCCTGTCACTCTCTCTCTCTCTCTGTCTGTGTCCCTTCTGACTCTCCCTGTCTGTGTCCCTCCTGACTCTCCCTGTCTGTGTCCCTCCTGACTCTCCCTGTCTGTGTCCCTCCTGACTCTCCCTGTCTGTGTCCCTCCTGTCTCTCTTGTCTCTCTTTCCCTCCAGGCTGTCTCTCTCACCTCAGTCCCCAGCATGTCTGCCGGTCCCTCCCCAGGGAGGAGTTGAGAGAAGCAGGGGGGAGGAGTTGAGAGAAGCAGGGGGGAGGAGTTGAGAGAGCAGGGGGGAGGTGTTGAGAGCAGCCGGGGGAGGAGTTAAGAGTGGCGGGGGAGGAGTTAAGAGTGGCGGGGGAGGGGTTAAGAGTGGCGGGGGAGGGGTTAAGAGTGGCGGGGGAGGGGTTAAGAGCGGCGAGCGGGCAGGAGGAGTTGTGAGTTGTGCGAGCCCGCAAGCGTGAGCAACGGCTCCAGCGGGCTCGTATGCTCACAACTATATATGTGATATGTGGACTATTAACATTCTCTATCTGATCTATATGTACTGTATTATTGAGCACTGTATTTAAAATAGACACCACTATTTTGAGGATAATAATATTTGCAGCACTGTATGGCTTCTTTGCCACTTTTCTTTATGTTGCGTTCTCCAAGTTCATCTCTAACTGGGAGGGTAATGGGTTGAAAAGGGTTTATGTTCATAATAGGTTTAATATCCTGTAGTGTCCATCATGGCTTGCTACCAGAATGCTTTGGGGACCTGAAATAGCTGAAACTAATCCTTACGTTTTAGTTTATAAAGAGGTGATACTACTAGCTACTAGGTATTATAAACTTAATATTTAACTTCATTAGATTGGCCGTCATTAGAAAGAGTAATTAGCATTGATAGCCAATCTCATACCTTCCCTATACATATGCCTCTAAAGAGAAAGAGCTCACACAGTTAGGACAGATTAACCCTTTTTGTCATCATAATGTTCTATTCCAAGCAGTTTAGTTGGAAACTAATCTAGAACTGCTGTTTACTTTGTTTTGATTGGATAAAGGACTCCATATGTGGACTCCTTGCTGACTGTACCTTAGGGAGTTATTAGCTACACCTCGTACATCTGGGGTTTGCCGTTTCTCCTGCTCAGGGTAGAATTGCCTGGTATTTTGGGGCACAAGTGAGCTAACAGAGGTTGTTCTCAGAGTGGGTTATCATGTCCATAGAACCAACCTGTTAAGGTTAGTTCATTCTCTGATTGAGCACCTCTATTTTGGTATTTTGATTGGATAAAGGACTTAAATCTGCTAGTTTAGCCTTACACAAATTTTTTAAGGTAAAAGGAAAGAAAATCTTTGGAAAACTTGACTTAACTGCAAAGATCTGTTGTCTCATGGATGAAAGTGAAGAGGAGATAGATGTGGAGAAGGCTCCTTTCACTACCTTTATACCTAAGCGCTTTCTCTCTCCCCAAATATTGAAGTTTTTATACATTTAGTATCAAAATAATTAAAGAATCTAGCCATAGAAGTGGGGCAGTCAGGCAGAGACACTCCAATCTAACAATGATTGGGAAGAGGGCCTTATACAAACTAAAATCCAATCAGAACATAGTAAGTAAACCCTCGGATAAGGGTAAATACACAGTGATTCTGGACAAAGAACAATATTTGATAGCAAACTTGTGTTTACTTGAGAAAAAGTTACAAGTAACTGACTTTTGAGCCAATTAGTACATTTTGAAAGGACTTGAAGTGAACAAAGGTTTGGGCTTGAGGGGCATAACCAAACAAGAAGCGACCTTCCTTGTGAATAAACATTCCACTATTGCCACTTTTTATTCCCTTCCAAAAATATATAAGAATAGTAAAAAAAACCTCAGGGTCGTCCGATGAGAGCCTGACTCAGAAACCAAGTATCTATGTGGACAAGATACTGATACAGGTTGTTACCACACAACCCATGAAGCGTACTAAGGGCAATTTGAAGAGACTAGAGTGCATTCATGTCACTTCTACATAATTAGAGGGACGGCTATGAGTCATGTGCACTAACCTATGCCAACCTATTTATGGATGGTGGGAGCGGACAATGGTGTATCAGGATTGTATGGAAAGATTTACTGTTAAGGTTTATGTGTGCTTATAAACAGAGTATTCAAAAATTCAGATTTTCCCCAAAAACTATTTATGCCCATGGCTTACACAGCTGCTAATATTGTTAATTTGGTAATACTTGACAAATCAGTATCTTTCTTGAACTGCAGTGGTTATTTAACTACTGTGATTGATTGATGACAGAAAATTGTTTTTTTTAGACCTGGGAATTGAAAAGCTACAGGTTGGTAATGTAAAAACAAAGGTGTATAGGAAAGATAATGCCACAAACAGATTGCTAATGGCGAACAAGCCATCTTTTTAACTAATCAGAAACATTCCATACAGTTAACCACAGTGTATCCATAACCCCATTAAAATGTTCTTTTAAACATCTGTTTTTAAATGATGCCAATTTATTTTATTTGGTGCTCATTCATATTATCTTCATAGTGTGTATGAATAGAGATTTGTTTGTCCAGGTACGGTATCACTTTATTGTGCTATATTGTCTGTACTATAGTCTTGATAGTTTTATTACTATATCTTTTGTGGCATGTTAACTTTTTAGATCTCATCTAATTCTTGTCTAATGTCAATTAATAACAGGATCTAGATGAATGAATGAAACACTACCAATTGTCTCATAAGGGGAAAACAAAATCTTCCTGATCCAGACTGGTCTCTGGATGAATACTCCTCCTTCTCTAATTATCCAACATAACCTTCTATGCCCTTTTGGTTAATCTTTCCTTATATCTTAGTCCCTCCATTCCCCTTATTAACTTTATTCTCCTTCTCTGTACCTTTTTCAGCTCTATAATGTCCTTTTTGTGGTGCACAAAATTGTACTCCATATTCCAAATTAGGGTGTACTAGCGATTTATATACAGTGCCTTGCAAAAGTATTCACCCCCTTGACTTTTTACCTATTTTGTTACATTACAGCCTTAAATTCAATGTTTTGTTAATCTGAATTGTATGTGATAGATCAGAACACAATAGTCTAAGTTGGTGAAGTGAGATTAGAAAAATATATACATAAAACTATTTTTTAGAAATAGAAAACAGAAAATTGGCATGTGCGTATGTATTCGCCCCCTTTGTTATGAAGCCCATAAAAAGCTCTGGTGCAACCAATTACCTTCAGAAGTCACATAATTAGTGAAATGATGTCCCTCTGTGTGCAATCTAAGTGTCACATGATCTGTCATTACATATACACACCTTTTTTGAAAGGCCCCAGAGACTGCAACACCTAAGCAAGAGGCACCACTATCCAAACACTGCCATGAAGACCAAGGAACTCTCCACACAAGTAAGGGACAATGTTGTTGAGAAGTACAAGCCAGGGTTAGGTTATAAAAAAATATCCAAATCATTGATGATCCCCAGGAGCACCATCAAATCTATCATAATCAAATGGAAATAACATGGCACAACAGCAAACCTGCCAAGAGACGGCCGCCGACCAAAACACAAAATGGCACGTTTTGAGTTTGCAAAAAGGCATGTGGGAGACTCCAAAAATTTATGGAGAAAGGTGCTCTGGTCTGATGAGACTAAAATTTAACTTTTCGGCAATCAAAGAAAACGCTATGTCTAGCGCAAATCCAACACATCACATCACCCAAAGAAAACCATCCCCACAGTGACACATAGTGGTGGCACCATCATGCTGTGGGGACGTTTTTCAGCAGCCGGGACTGGGAAACTGGTCAGAGTTGAGGGAAAGATGGATAGTGCTAAATACAGGGATATTCTAGAGTAAAACCTGTACCACTCTGTGCGTGATTTGAGGCTAGGACGGAGATTCACCTTCAGGCAGGACAATGACCCCAAACACACTGCTAAAGCAACACTTGAGTGGTTTAAGGGGACACATGTAAATGTGTTGGAATGGCCTAGTCACAGCCCAGACCTCAATCCAATAGAAAATCTGTGGTCAGACTTAAAGATTGCTGTTCACAAGCGCAAACCATCCAACTTGAAAGAGCTGGAGCAGTTTTGCAAGGATGAATGGGCAAAAATCCCAGTGTAAGATGTGGCAAGCTCATAGAGACTTATCCAAAGCGACTTTGAGCTGTTATTGCCCGCAAAAGGTGGCTCTACAAAGTATTGACTTTAGGGGGGTGAATAATTATGTACATTGACTTTTTCTGTTATTTTTTCCTATTTGTTGTTTGCTTCACAATAAAAAAAAAACATCTTTAAAGTTGTGGCCATGTTCTGTAAATTAAATGATGCAAATGCTCAAACAATCCATGTTAATTCCAGGTTGTGAGGCAACAAAACACTAAAAATGCCAGGGGGGGGTGAATACTTTTGCAAGGCACTGTAGTAGCAGGATTATATTTGCTTCCCTTGCTTCTATACCTTTCTTAATACATGCTAATATTTTACTTGTACTTGCTGTCTGGCATTGAGCACCGTTACCTCGTGGTTGTCGACAAGTACTCCTAAATAATATCTCTGATACTCCTAGGTTTTTTTCATATAGATTATAAATTCCGTATGTTACATGTCACCTGCCATTAGCTGCCCATTTTTCTATTTATTATTATTAACTTTTATTTGTATCGCGCCAACATATTCTGTAGCGCTGTACAGGGGATAAGAACAAGGAAAATACAGTATTAACAAATTCAGAAAATGGAGAGCCCAGTTTTGACCTTAGAATCTTTGTAGAAAGTGATTTTTCCCCAAAGCACCCTACAAGACTGGACACTCGCTACTTACAAACTAAAGGGAATCAAAGAGGCAGAGACCTGGGGAAGAGTAACAGATAAGGAATAGCAAGGGTCAGGAGAGAAGTGAAAGTTATAAGGATTTTTCTTTAGTGGGAGAGGGGAGGGATCTGAGGTGAAAAGCTCTAGTATGTTATATGTTGTTTGACCCCTAGTGGTGAGAAATGTAATCTGAAAATAGGAAAGTCAGGTGATTTTCATGGCTCTATAAATTGAATCTGATTATGGGTCGGTGGGGTAGTGCTTTCAGGATTTCACAGAAGTAACAGGTCTGGATGCAGGGTTGGCTTAGCACTAAAATAAATTGGAAACATCCGTGTGCATATACAGTCAGGTCCATAAATATTGGGACATCGACATAATTTTAATCTTTTTGGCTCTATACACCACCACAATGGATTTGAAATGAAACGAACAAGATGTGCTTTAACTGCCGACTTTCAGCTTTAATTTGAGGGTATTTACATCCAAATCAGGTGAACGGTGTAGGAATTACAACAGTTTGTATATGTGCCTCCCACTTTTTAAGGGACCAAAAGTAATGGGACAGATTAACAGTCATAAATAAAATTTTCACTTTGTAATACTTGGTTGCAAATCCTTTGCAGTCAATTACAGCCTGAAGTCTGGAACGCATAGACATCACCAGGTGCTGGGTTTCATCCCTGGTGATGCTCTGCCAAACCTCTATTGCAACTGTCTTCAGTTCCTGCTTATTCTTGGTGCATTTTCCCTTCAGTTTTGTCTTCAGCAAGTGAAATGCATGCTCAATCGGATTCAGATTAGGTGATTGACTTGGCCATTGCATAACATTCCACTTCTTTCCCTTAAAAAACTATTTGGTTGCTTTTGCAGTATGCTTCGGGTCATTGTCCATCTGCACTGTGAAGCACTATCCAGTGAGTTCTGAAGCATTTGGCTGAATACAAGCAGATAATATTGCCCAAAACACTTCAGAATTCATCCTGCTGCTTTTGTCAGCAGTCACATCATCAATAAATACAAGAGAACCAGTTCCATTGGCAGCCATACATGCCCACGCCATGACACTACCACCACCATGCTTCACTGAGGAGGTGGTATGCTTTGGATCATGAGCAGTTCCTTTCCTTCTCCATACTCTTCTCTTCCCATCACTCTGGTATAAGTTGATCTTAGTCTCATCTGTCCATAGGACGTTGTTCCAGAACTGTGAAGGGTTTTTTAGATGTTGTTTGGCAAACTCTAATCTTGCCTTCCTATTTTTGAGGCTCACCAATGGTTTACATCTTGTGGTGAACCCTCTGTATTCACTCTGGTGAAGTCTTCTCTTGATTGTTGACTTTGACACACATACACCTACCTCCTGGAGAGTGTTCTTGATCTGGCCAACTGTTGTGAAGGGTGTTTTCTTCACCAGGGAAAGAATTCTTCGGTCATCCACCACAGTTGTTTTCCGTGGTCTTCCGGGTCTTTTGGTGTTGCTGAGCTCACCGGTGCGTTCTTTCTTTTTAAGTATGTTCCAAACAGTTGATTTGGCAACACCTAATGTTTTTGCTATCTCTCTGATAGGTTTGTTTTGTTTTTTCAGCCTAATGATGGCTTGCTTCACTGATAGTAACAGCTCTTTGGATCTCATATTGAGAGTTAACAGCAATAAATGCAAATAGCACACTTGAAATTAACTCTGGACCTTTTATCTGCTCTTTGTAAGTGGGATAATGAGGGAATAACAAACACCTGGCCATTGAACAGCTGAGCAGCCAATTGTCCCATTACTTTTGGTCTTTTAAAAAGTGGGAGGCACATATACAAACTGTTGTAATTCCTACACCGTTCACCTGATTTGGATGAAAAAACCCTCAAATTAAAGCTGAAAGTCTGCAGTTAAAGCACATCTTGTTCGTTTCATTTCAAATCAATTGTGGTGGTGTATAGAGCCAAAAAGATTAGTTTTGTGTCGATGTCCCAATATTTATGGACCTGACTGTATTTACTACAATTTCTGTATAAATTATTTTGTACAATACCCTCACATGTGGCACTGTATCAAAAGCCTTTTCAAAATGCAAATAGACTACATCAACTGGGGTGCCAAGTTCCTATTTACCTCCTAATAGAAACTAGTTAGATTTGTTTGACATGAGCTATCTCCTAAATCCATGTTGACTCTTACTTACTTTCTTGTTCACATGGATATATTCTTGTACAGTATACCTTACCAACCATTCTAACAGCTTCCCCACTACTCAGGTGAGACTTACTGGTCTATAGTTCCCTGGATTTTATCTAGTTCCCTTCTTAAATATAGGTATCACATGTGCTTTTCTCCAGTCCTCTGGTACTAACCCTGTAAAGAGTCTTGAAAAATTAGAAAAAATAATTTGGTTATTGCAGGATTCAGTTCCCACAGTATCCTTGGACCTGGTGCCTTATTAATATTTATGTTTCTAAGCCTCTTTTGGTTTTCTTCTATGTTAAACAATTATTTGGTGAAGGTTGCACTGTTCCTACCATTGATCCCTCCCTTGTGTTGAGCTAAATAAATGATTTTCTTTTCTAAACAACCTTTTTTTTTCTGGAATCTATTAAAAAGTCTGCCTGTCTCACATTTTTATGGTTCCATTATTTCTCTTTCTAGCCTTCTTTCCACTAAATAAAAACAAAACAAAACACATTTTAGGGTAAACCTGTGCAATTAACTTTTACTGTTCTATTTTAATGTACTTGTACTAACTTGTAAACTAACCACGTCACCCCCTCCTTGGATACTTTGTATCCCTTATTTTAATTCCTTTGGAGTCGCTGTATTTTTATTCCTGATTGTTGCCACTGTATTAAAGTCATATCTAAATTTTCTGGATTATGAATGCATAGAGGAGAATCAGTAGTGTAGGAAAACATTTGTTTGCATGAGACAATATCAAAATGAACATCAACAAACATACCCTGATGTTTGCTAAATCACTTGAGTTTGCAATCAGTTGCTTTTTACACCCCTGGATATCTCTGCTTAAATTAGAATAAGATTCATAATTTGTTTTTGGCCAATCACATGCAGGTAATACATTTTAATAAATTGCAACAATCAGTGATGGCAGTTTGTGCAGGAAGGAATCATGGGAGGTGTAGTCCCCCTGTAGAAGGAAGCAAGAGGAGCCAGACACTGATTTGTAGATCTCCGAATTGAGCTGCTGCTGGTTTGAAGGTTAGTAAAGGGTTAAATTCCATACTCAAATCCAGTGTTTGTATTGGGAGGTACACTGTGTGTGCCTATATAAGCACTTCTGGCGGTGTGGAAAACAAGTTTTATTTTGAAATACAATAAATCTGTGTGTGTATAGAATGACTCAATGTAATGTGTGTGTCTGATATAAGCAGCATGTGTTAGATTAGAGAAGGGTAAAAAAAGGGAAACTTAGATATGCCTTTAATTTTTTTTACACCCTCCTCCTCACTTGTTCTCTAAGTGCCTATCAGTGTGTATGGGAGATTGGGCACTCTGATGTATACTGAGCCAAAAGTTTGGTGGAGGAGACACACAATGGACTGCTCGTGACTTTAACTGTTGGTTGGACATCAGGAGTCTGTGGTGGCAGGAAGTCTTGAGCACATATTTGGACTTATTGCCCACAAAAATATTAATATAATGGGTGCAGGGTGACATTGTGTGCATTGTACGGTCATAGATGGTAAACTGCTGCTAGTGGGGAAGGTTTGGGAAGTTATTAAACTGGAGGGGAAAAAAGTTAACTTTACAATGAATTCTTTCATCAACAAAAAATAGGCTGTATTTCCTTGCATGGCATTTTTGACTTGACTTGCAAAAATATTCACGTTCCTTGACTTTTTTCGCTTTTTGTTACATTAAAGCCTAAAGTTCAATGTTTTGTTAATCTGAATGGTATGTGATGGATCAGAACACAATAGTCTAAGTTGGTGAAGTGAATGAGAAAAATATATACATAAAACTATTTTTTAGAAATAGAAAACCGAAAATTTGCATGTGTGTATGTATGAATACTTTTGCAAGGCACTGTATAAGTTTATGTTCTTATGTTATTTAGGTGCTTTGGGCTATGGACTGTTTATTCTTCCCCTGCAAGAGGGAAGTTGCATTCATTTTGGGTTCCCACAAGATAGCTTTCGCTTATAAGAGGTGTTTTACTGCCATACTGGGCTGAACGGAGTTCAGTTTGGGTAAGTAGGTGAGGCGAGGCGAGGCCTGATTGGGTCAAGGAAGCTGCCTGTGTCAATTGTCTTATGAGTATATTTAAGTAAAGATTAAGTGGACTTGGGTTGGTAACTTACACCAACAACCTACTCAACAATACAAGGTCAAGTAGGAAGTCACAAGACTTGAGAAATAATTATTGTCATGAAAGTAGTATATGCAACATATATTACTAGCTACTTGCCCATTAAAAATGATGGGAATAACATTTTAGGGCTGGGAATGCTGTACCATCGGCGCTCATTGGTAGCATTTCTGTAGGATCTGTAGGATCATCTGGATGAGCACCTTTGGTGCTCATCGCAAGCCCTGCAATAAGTGACTTTGCCGCTCATTGCAGGCCTTGGCAACCCACAGCTTTCGTGCTTCGCAATGATGATCTGCAGTGCTTATCGCAAGCCTCACCGCACTCTCTGACCCCTGTCCGTTTCCCCCTTTCTCCCTCCCCCTACCTTGTGTCTTTTGTTTTTCCTTATTTCCCCACCTTGTGTCTCTTTCCTCCGTCTCTCAGCCCTGTGTCTCTTTCCACCCTCTTCTTCCCCTGTGTCTTTCTCCTCTGAGTCTCTGCTGAATTCTTGCGTATCTCGCGATGAGTGCCATTGCTTGCGTGTTTCGGCGAAGTCTTATTGGCTTCAGGTTCGTTTTTACTAGCTTCGGCTTCGTTTTCATCCAGGTAAAACATTTTCAGCCGCCATTTTTTTTCTCGCTTAGCCGATTTTCGATCAAGTAAAAATGCCAAATATGCCTCAAATTAACTTAACTAGTCTTTCGAGATCGGTGGTTTGGCCATTAAATTTGTAATTTAGTGCAGCCCCGCAACTGCGGCATCGGCGCTCATTGCAGGCCAGCAACTGCGGGCCTTGCTTCGCGAGGGACACAATTATTTAACATTGCGTAACCAACATCGCAAACCTGACCAATATTTCCAGAACCAACAACTATATATGTGATGAATTTGTTTTGTTAAAGAGCCACATTAGCAATATGATCTTTTGAGAAACTTGACTTAATAACATGTAAAATGTCTTTATAAAGCAAAAATATATAAAGTCAACCTTTATTATTCAATTTTACTTTGCTGGGGGTAGACTTTGGATAGTTAGAAATTGGATATAGACCTTGATTCATTTCTACTCATAGGATTGCCAAAATGACGTGGAACTAAAATGCAACTGCAACACACAATATGATCACCTTCCCAGGTGACAAACCAGAAGATCAAATAAAGCTATGAAAGCAAACACTATATAACAATCAATAAATTAAAGGTTGGTTTTATTATTCACTTTCTAAAATGAGTTTTGCCTTTATTAAGACTACTTCTTCAAAAGAAGAATAAATACAGAACTTCAATAGTCACATAAAGAGCAGGAATGTGAAAACAGGGAGGTGGTGGGCTCAAAGGCTTTTTTTAGTAGTAGGGAGGTTCCTGAAAGGATCCTAAAATTGGAAGAATAGGAGCCATGCAGTAACATTACCAATGGAAATGCGGATAAGGGTGAGAGTGGACAATTGAGACAGTAGAAGGAAGACAGATGAGTTTACGGAGGCTAGAGATTAAATCTTATTTGTTTTTTTATTTAGTGACCCAACTACATGAATGGAAATGGAATCCCAGACATCAGTTTTCTCATCCCTCTGTAGTACTGGGTGCAATACCCTCACCGATCCAGGTGGTGGCAGTATTAATGTATGACCCCTCTTGATATACACTGGACAGTTTGGGCTCTGATGAAATGTAACTTTTTAGGAAAATTATATGTGGCTGTCCCAGTAATACTTATACATGAAATGTAACATTTTAAGAAAATGACATTACGAGAATTTTTACAACCTTCTTCAAATTCTCAAAAAAACATGACTATTAAAAGTCATTATCTTTAAAAGCTATAAACAAATACATATAGTTGGTATATGAGTGTGGGCTGGTGTTGATTCACATATTTAGGGCCTTCTTATCATGCTATAACTCTGTTTTTCCTAGCAATGGGTACAAAGGTGTAGGAATCTGCCCTGCTAAACCAACAAGACTAAAGATGACCAGCTTATTATCGGACAGACTTGCCTCCTCCAGACTGGCCACGTGTCATAGAGTAAACACAGGGGGCCTCATTCAATTGCGATTTGGCCAATTGAATAGGACTCTAAATAAGCACATAACATATTTTTTTTAAAGAAGTTTTTAGTTAGTAAGCATCTATCCAAAAGCAAGGTTTTCACTAACTAAAAACTTCTTTAAAAAAAATATGCTCTGTGCTTATTTAGAGCCCTATTCAATTGGCCAAACTGCAATTGAATGAGGGCCAGGGTGTGCTTCTTATTCTGATGAAAGCTGACTTTTGGAGTGTGGTTTTTATTGAAGTTGTAGAAAAAAAAGGCCTACTATAAGCAATTATTTGTTCATAAACGATCCCGCTTGAATATTAGTGTAAGTTTTTAAGGTGTAAATCTGTAATAACTATTTAACAGGTAATAAAACAAGGTCCAGAAAGACTAAACACAGCAGACCCAGGATATATATTGTGATATGATTACATAGTTTGTATATGATTACTGATGTGTTAGATGATTTAAAATAAAAGTATTTAAGAATTATTTATGGAAGGAAGTTTATGGAAGACAGTATATGATAGTATGTTTTACAGGATTCAGCAATATGCAAGATGGACTAAGTCATCTTATATACAAGGTGAAGAGAATAATATATGAAGTGAAGTGTTTTTTGTGAGGGCACCACAGTCATTATTTAGCTATGAGGGGAATTTTCATATGAAATTTAAATATACTGCCCCACTTTTAAAGTGTTTAAGTGCCACATATTGCCCACCTATGTAGTCAGTACCTGGGGGCTACAATAATTTAATGTGTAGTGATAACATTTATAATATTACTAGAATATTGCCCGTCAAAAAATAACGGGAATCAAATTGTGAGTGAGCTAATGCTGTTTGGTGTATGGTAATGAACTAAATAATACATTAATAAAGTAATATACTTTACCTATTTTGAAGTTATAAATGCAGGAAGCATTGTGCAGAAGAGCTGGCAATCTGTTTTGATGTTGCTGCAGCATACAATGTGTGTTTAGATGGCTGTGGAGCTGCTGTGTAAGTGTGAGCAATGTGTGCAGTGTGTAGTGTAAATAGTGTGCATGCACGAGCCAAATCCGATAGGGTAGCTGTGTACTTCCACATTGTGTAAGTAAGTGTTATAAAATGGCGCCTAATGTGTGGTACGCGGATGTGGCTGATTTTGCTTCCTTGTTCTTGGATCTCGTCCGGCTTTTTCAGAAAATCCGTAGGTGTTTGGTGGTGTTTTGCATCTTTAGTGTCTTGTAGCCTCGTTTTCGTTTTTTTCGGCGTCCATTTTTTCTCTCGCTTAGGTGATTTTTCGGGTGTCTAAACTCTTCAATTTGGACTTAAAAGGAGGTGTAACTTCACTTGCAGAGGCCCTGGGTGCTCCCTCTTCCTTTGGGTACGCGTTTTATGTGTTTGTTGTGTGTATTTATTGTGTTTTGAATGTTTTGAGGTTCGCGCGGGTCGGCCGTTAAAGTCGTAATTTTGCGAGGTCGTAATGTTTTTTTTCTAAATCCTGCATCTCGTATTTCTGTGTCGTAAGTCCGTATATGTTGCAAGGTCCGCAGTTGCTGGCATGGAGCGCCAAAGGCGCTCCATGCCAGCAACTGCATCCCTTGCTTTGCAGCGTTAGCAACAACTTTTGACAACCCTCAGTTATGACAACTATATATGTGATTGTAATTATACTTTTGCAAACCACTGTGTTCATAGATAACCATATAAATAAAGACACAGTAGACTCTCAGTCAACTGGAACTCAAGCAACCAAAATTCTCAAGCAACCAGAAAATAAATTGAATCCTGTTTTTTAAATAAAATGTAAAATGTACAGGGCTCAACAAATGCCAGGAGCCAGGTTGTCGTGCCACAAAATGCTTACAGGCACCTAGATGTCATCCACTGTATGTCTCTGCAATTCAGTGTTACCTGGAAGCAGACAGCCATGAGTGACTGAGCCAGGGCAGTGTTGGCGTTACATTCCCTGGGTTCAGCACAGCACCCTCCAGCCCAACGTACCTGTGTGTAAATGTGGAGTGAAAGCTGCTGCTGCCAGAACAACCCTCACTGACAAATATATTTAGAAGAGCATACTATGTGAAGCTAATCTAGGCCTCTTTTAATAGTAACTCTCAAGCAACCAGAAACTAAATGTATCCGGCATCTACCAATCCCCATGGGTGCAGAATAATTTGAGAGTGTACTGTACATATAAATATTAGTAGGTATTATATTACAGAAACAGTCCGCAGTTCGCTTCCCAGCAATTGTAAAATATCTATTTTGATACCCCAAAGTGAAGTTTGGTGAAAGAGATCACGGAATGTTTTTTTTTGCCTGGGATAAGTATGATGCTTGCCTAAGGTTTAATTAAGCCAGGCTTTTTAAGTAGATAGTATGGGAAGACTAGATGGTTCTTATCTGCTGTCAAATCTGTTTAATATGTTGCAAGTACAAATGTCTGCATCATAAAATACATATTTCTATATATCTATTTCATATATAATGTGTATATGTCTTCAGCTGGTGACTTGCATTATTTGAATGTCTTTGTTTTAAATGCACCTCCTAAATTCAGTTGGATCTTTACATCCAGTTGATAAATGACACATTTCAATACAAATGATAATCCACTCAGCTCACTGTCCATTTATCCCAAAGACCACAGGCTCCATTGCTAATGGGGTCACATGCCCTATACATTACTGAGATATAGAAGGAACATCACAACCACTTAGTCTGTCCATTCCACAATTACTTCTATTCTGGATGTTAGTTGAAGGGTTAACAACACAGCCATTCTTCTTTTTTTTTCCGCATTGGCGAAGACGTTAAAATATTTAAACTTGGGATGGAAGCCAAACAGTCTGGAGTCCTGACACAAGCCAGCCTCGCCCTCCTCTGCCTGATGTGCGTGAGATCATCCTTAAAGCCGCAGGCAGCAGTTATCCAGAACAGATAGAGCAGCCCCAAGGCTGATTGGTGTGGGGCCACAGTCTTAGAGCTTTAACCCCTTCTGGTTGGGTGATATTTATATATCTTTTTGACTTGGTAATGTCAAGTTTTCATATCTGAGCAGTGATAGTTAATTTGGCCCAAGTCCCTCTTTTAGTATGTGATTTGTAATCATTACCTTGCCAAATAGGAAGCACACCACACCTCTCAGATAAGAGCTAACCTGTGCGCTGTATAATGTGTTATGTTTGTACAAGTTCTTCCAGGAATAGCTGCCGTGGAATCTGGCAAAAAGTAAATTTTAATGTTCCCGCTGTTAGGAATTTATTTTGCTGAAGATGCCTAATTGCTTTTCCCACAACAGAGCTCAGTGTTTGTGTGGCATGACATGCACTGTTTATATTGAGAGCTGTGGGCATTCTGAGCAAGGCAGTACTTGTGCACGTCACTGGGAAAATTACGGGTTTTCAAGACTTTGCACAGTATAATTTCGTCTATAGAGAACTGTACTGTGAGGACAACAAAACCTAAAACTAGATATGAAACCTCTGGAAAGGTTAGCTCAGTCATTTAGTATCAAAGTCCCCTGGCACTGAAACTTGGGCACAGGAAAGTAAACACACTGGGGAAAAATATATCAGGGGAAACATTTCCACTGAATACACAGATTTCAGGTATTTTTTTTGCTTTCATTTTGAATTACTTTTGTACAGAGCCAAAGGCGCTCATCGTGGGGCTCCCGTCATTGTTGACAGGCAAGTTCCTAGTAATAATAATACTTTTCTTGAGTACGTATCAAAATGATAAGATTTACTATCATAGAAATATATGTTTTAAAGAGTCACAGAAACCAATATTTATAATATTCTCTAAAGAACTTGATAATGCCCATTTTTATGAGAAAGTATAAAAATAAATAAATGTAGCCTTCAATTTATGAACTAATATACAAACTTGTGCTTACATTGTATTTAGGCAAGCCTGATCTTTCACTTTGGAGTAGACATTTAATGCCATTTAGATTCCATTCAGTTCTACAGAAACAGCTGCCATAACAGAATATAACTTAAATAGGATACAACTGGAACCACAAATGCAACTTACAAGATCACATCACAAGGGAAAAACAGATAACAAACAAAGCAATACATGTAAAAATGCTTGCATTAGTAAAATATTATTGCATATAACTTTAAGCTGTTTAATTTAATTTACCAAAAGCATTTTGCCCATCATTACAACCAACATTTCAACACTACATACAAGACATATAAATGATTTGTGGGGTACCAGAGAATGATTGACTTTGTTGTGAGGAAGAGGAACATGGTTTCATATGTCAGAGATCATGGAGACAACATGGAAAGTGTCCCCAATAATTAGTGAAACAGCCTCTTTGCAGTTACATAGTAATTATGGTTGAAATAAAACTTTTAGTCCATTGAGTTCAACGTTTTTAATATGCAGATTCATTGATAATTGATCCAGAGGAAGTCAAACAGAAAAAAACCCCTATTTAAACATTGCAGGGGGAAAAATAAAATTCCTTCCTGACCCCAGATACTGACAACCGGTCTCCTACCTGGATCAATACTCCCTCTCTACTGATCTAGGATAACCCTGAATGCCCGTTTTATATCCAATCCCTTTTTAAGTTATCTATCTTTTTAAAGCTATGTATCTTTCCTTAAGGTGGTATCATTTTCCTTCTAATCTCAAAGGATGTCCTCATGTCATTTGAAAACCTCTTGGCACAAAGAGTTCACTTGACAAAGCCTTGTATTTATGGGTGTAGGAGCCAAAGAAGATGGGGGGGGGGGGGGGGGGGGATACCGCATATAGTATAAAAATACCACACAACTGCTTCTCTACACATAAACACACACATTGAAAAATCTGGGGGGATTTGTCGCCCTCGCCCCCCAGTTCCTACACCAATGCTTGTATTGACCCTGGATATATTTATATCAGGTAATCATATCCCCTCTTAGGTGCCTTTGGTTAGTCTATCTTCATAACTTAGTCCCTCTTTGTTGTGCTTCTCTAGATATGATGCAGAAGTCACTACTATGTGTAACAGAACTGAGTGGGTAGAAATATACTGTAAAAAATTCCCACAGACTAAAGGGAAGTTGAAGTGTGGAGTACTTGCTCCCCCTCCTCCTGTTTCCCTCTATCCCTCACTGTAGTTCTCTTCTTTCTCCCACCTCCCTCTCTGATAAATGAATGGACACCCCAGGCTGGCAGGAAGTTGTAATGAAGCCCTCTGTCCCACCCAGGTCCCAGGACAGGCAGAGTGACTGCACATGGAGCCCTGGGACACAGCCACTGAAGTGACACGAGGTGACAGGGAGGTAGGAGGGTGCAGTGACACACACACAGTATGGGGCAGCTGGCAGGGGATGTACTGAGGATTAGACTGCCTGATTAACCTTGTATTAAGGGCGAGGCTCTGGCTGTCTCTGCCTGTCTCTTGCAGTCTCTCCTCCCCCTGGGCTTGTCTTGCCCTGCCCGAACTGCAGAGATCCGGAGAGACAGCACTAAGAAAGAGAGAGAGAGAAGCCTGACACTGATACAATACTACTAACTACAACAGTCTGAGGGAAGAGAGAAGAAAAGGAGTGAGAGACCTCAAGGAAAGAGAGTCACTGGATATACAAGAGAGAGAGAGAGAAGCCTGACACTGACATAATACTGCTAACTACAACAGTCTGAGAGAAGAGAGAAGAAAAGGAGAGAGACCTCTAAGAAAGAGTGTCACTGGATATACAAGAGACAGAGGGCTCCTAACTACAGTAGGCTGAGGGGAAAAGAGAAGAAAAGGAGAGCCCTCAAGGAAAGAGAGTTACTGGACATACAAGAAGAAGAGAGGAGAAAGTGACATCCACACAGAGATAAGGAGTCCATCAGAGATATGCGACAGCTCATGGCTGGAGAGGACCAGGGGATATGATGGAAGAAGAGAGCTCCCTGTGGGGTGTGACCAAGGCTCAGAGACCCCCTCCCTGAGCAATCTCTGAGGGGTGGGGTACATAACAGATATTGTGCCCAAGGGGGTGAGAAGTTCTTGCAGAAGGAGAGACTACTCTCCAGGTGAGTAAAGCAACTGAAGAGACCACCCAGGCACTTGTGAACAGACACTGTTACTAATCTATTTTAATTTATTGTATTCCCCCAAAACATAGTTTCTAAACTTTAATCTACAAAATATTCCATAACCAAACTGTATAAAGATAAAGGTTGGTTTGGCCTTTCCCCAGTTGATAGAATCAAGCCATATATGTATATATAGTACTTGGTCTAGGCAGGATAATACATCATCTCTTTGATGTAACAGGACACTCACCCCCACTGTGAGATATCCTGAGTCACTGAGCACGGTTATAATGTACATTATAGTGCAGTAGTGCAATGCTTTGCAAATGGCTACTGTAAATTTATGTGAACATAAAAATATACATTATTTAGTCATTCAGTCAAGTCCAACTCTCAGTGACCCTATGGACCACAGCATGCCAGGCACATCTTGTGTCTGGTTGTGCTTATCCATAAGGTTTTCATGGCAAAGTTACTGGAGTGGGTTGCCAGTTCCTTCTACAGTAGACCACGGTTTGTCTGACCTCTCTGCTATGATCTGCCCACCTTGGGTGACCCTACATGATATAGCTTACATCTTCACTGAGGTACACAAGCTCCTTCAAGGTAGCGATCCAGAAGGGGAAAAAGACATATAGGTCATCATACATATATGCATCGGGCAGCACAGTATGTATAATTCACAGGGTGCAAAATACAACAATATAGTGTTCTTCATACACTATGGCGATACATTGCTGTGTTAGTCATACATGTATAATACTATATATCAGGGATTTTCTATCTTCCAGTTCTCATTTGAGACCCATATCATTTTGAACAGATTGATATTAAATATGGCACAATAGATTATTTATTTTGCTTCAAATGAATTTGAATATAGGACATATTAACTGCAGATACGTTTCTCAGTATCCATAACTGTAAGTAATGCTAGTGGTGTTTTAAAATAGTTAGGCCTCTATTATTATCGTTCAGGACAGGGAGATAAAATCTCAGGGACCTATACTGGTGTCTGGATCGGCTGTGTAGGACCAATGCTATACACTATTATGTTGAGACACACTGCTGTACACTAATATGTTGAGACGCACTGCTGTACACTATTATGTTGAGACGCACTGCTGTACACTATTATGTTGAGACACACTGCTGTACACTATTATGTTGAGACGCACTGCTGTACACTATTATGTTAAGGACCAATGCTATACACTAATATGTTGAGACGCACTGCTGTACACTATTATGTTGAGACGCACTGCTGTACACTAATATGTTAAGGACCAATGCTGTACACTATTCTGTTGAGACGCACTGCTGTACACTATTATGTTGAGACGCACTGCTGTACACTATTATGTTGAGACGCACTGCTGTACACTATTATGTTGAGAGCCACTGCTGTACACTAATATGTTAAGGACCAATGCTGTACACTATTCTGTTGAGACGCACTGCTGTACACTATTATGTTGAGACGCACTGCTGTACACTATTATGTTGAGAGCCACTGCTGTACACTAATATGTTAAGGACCAATGCTGTACACTATTCTGTTGAGACGCACTGCTGTACACTATTATGTTGAGGACCACTGCTGTACACTATTATGTTGAGACGCACTGCTGTACACTATTATGTTGAGACGCACTGCTGTACACTATTATGTTAAGGACCAATGCTATACACTAATATGTTGAGACGCACTGCTGTACACTATTATGTTGAGACGCACTGCTGTACACTAATATGTTAAGGACCAATGCTGTACACTATTCTGTTGAGACGCACTGCTGTACACTATTATGTTGAGACGCACTGCTGTACACTATTATGTTGAGAGCCACTGCTGTACACTAATATGTTAAGGACCAATGCTGTACACTATTCTGTTGAGACGCACTGCTGTACACTATTATGTTGAGATGCACTGCTGTACACTATTCTGTTGAGAGCCACTGCTGTACACTAATATGTTAAGGACCAATGCTGTACACTATTCTGTTGAGAGCCACTGCTGTACACTATTATGTTGAGAGGCACTGCTGTACACTATTCTGTTGAGAGCCACTGCTGTACACTATTATGTTGAGAGCCACTGCTGTACACTATTATGTTGAGAGGCACTGCTGTACACTATTATGTTAAGGACCAATGCTGTACACTATTATGTTGAGAGCCACTGCTGTACACTATTATGTTGAGAGCCACTGCTGTACACTATTATGTTGAGACGCACTGCTGTACACTATTCTGTTGAGGACCACTGCTGTACACTAATATGTTAAGGATCACTGCTGTACACTATTATGTTGCGAGGCACTGCTGTACACTATTATGTTGAGACGCACTGCTGTACACTATTATGTTGAGATGCACTGCTGTACACTATTATGTTGAGAGCCACTGCTGTACACTATTCTGTTGAGACGCACTGCTGTACACTATTATGTTGAGAGCCACTGCTGTACACTATTCTGTTGAGAGCCACTGCTGTACACTATTATGTTGAGACGCACTGCTGTACACTATTATGTTGAGATGCACTGCTGTACACTATTCTGTTGAGACGCACTGCTGTACACTATTATGTTGAGATGCACTGCTGTACACTATTCTGTTGAGACGCACTGCTGTACACTATTATGTTGAGAGCCACTGCTGTACACTATTATGTTGAGAGCCACTGCTGTACACTAATATGTTGAGAGGCACTGCTGTACACTATTCTGTTGAGACGCACTGCTGTACACTATTATGTTGAGACGCACTGCTGTACACTATTATGTTGAGAGCCACTGCTGTACACTAATATGTTAAGGACCAATGCTGTACACTATTCTGTTGAGAGCCACTGCTGTACACTATTATGTTGAGAGGCACTGCTGTACACTATTCTGTTGAGAGCCACTGCTGTACACTATTATGTTGAGAGCCACTGCTGTACACTATTATGTTGAGAGGCACTGCTGTACACTATTATGTTAAGGACCAATGCTGTACACTATTATGTTGAGAGCCACTGCTGTACACTATTCTGTTGAGAGCCACTGCTGTACACTATTCTGTTGAGGACCACTGCTGTACACTAATATGTTGAGGATCACTGCTGTACACTATTATGTTGCGAGGCACTGCTGTACACTATTATGTTGAGACGCACTGCTGTACACTATTATGTTGAGATGCACTGCTGTACACTATTATGTTGAGAGCCACTGCTGTACACTATTATGTTGAGAGCCACTGCTGTACACTATTATGTTGAGAGCCACTGCTGTACACTATTCTGTTGAGACGCACTGCTGTACACTATTATGTTGAGAGCCACTGCTGTACACTATTCTGTTGAGAGCCACTGCTGTACACTATTATGTTGAGACGCACTGCTGTACACTATTATGTTGAGATGCACTGCTGTACACTATTCTGTTGAGACGCACTGCTGTACACTATTATGTTGAGATGCACTGCTGTACACTATTCTGTTGAGACGCACTGCTGTACACTATTATGTTGAGATGCACTGCTGTACACTATTCTGTTGAGACGCACTGCTGTACACTATTATGTTGAGAGCCACTGCTGTACACTAATATGTTGAGAGGCACTGCTGTACACTATTCTGTTGAGACGCACTGCTGTACACTATTATGTTGAGGACCAGTGCTGTACACTATTATGTTGAGAGCCACTGCTGTACACTATTATGTTGAGAGCCACTGCTGTACACTATTCTGTTGAGAGCCACTGCTGTACACTATTATGTTGAGACGCACTGCTGTACACTATTATGTTGAGACGCACTGCTGTACACTATTATGTTGAGAGCCACTGCTGTACACTATTATGTTGAGACGCACTGCTGTACACTATTATGTTGAGACGCACTGCTGTACACTATTATGTTGAGACGCACTGCTGTACACTATTATGTTAAGGACCAATGCTGTACACTATTATGTTGAGAGCCACTGCTGTACACTATTATGTTGAGACGCACTGCTATACACTATTATGTTGAGGACCAGTGCTGTACACTATTATGTTGAGGACCAGTGCTGTACACTATTATGTTGAGGACCAGTGCTGTACACTATTATGTTGAGACGCACTGCTATACACTAATATGTTGAGAGGCACTGCTGTACACTATTATGTTAAGGACCAATGCTGTACACTATTATGTTGAGGACCAGTGCTGTACACTATTATGTTAAGGACCAATGCTGTACACTATTATGTTGAGACGCACTGCTGTACACTATTATGTTGAGGCGCACTGCTGTACACTATTATGTTGAGACGCACTGCTGTACACTAATATGTTGAGAGGCACTGCTGTACACTATTATGTTGAGGACCAGTGCTGTACACTATTATGTTGAGGACCAGTGCTGTACACTATTATGTTAAGGACCAATGCTGTACACTATTATGTTGAGAGCCACTGCTGTACACTATTATGTTGAGGCGCACTGCTGTACACTATTATGTTGAGACGCACTGCTGTACACTAATATGTTGAGAGGCACTGCTGTACACTATTATGTTGAGGACCAGTGCTGTACACTATTATGTTGAGGACCAGTGCTGTACACTATTATGTTAAGGACCAATGCTGTACACTATTATGTTGAGAGCCACTGCTGTACACTATTATGTTAAGGACCAATGCTGTACACTATTATGTTAAGGACCAATGCTGTACACTATTATGTTAAGGACCAATGCTGTACACTATTATGTTGAGAGCCACTGCTGTACACTATTATGTTGAGACGCACTGCTGTACACTAATATGTTGAGAGGCACTGCTGTACACTATTATGTTGAGGACCAGCGCTGTACACTATTATGTTAAGGACCAATGCTGTACACTATTATGTTGAGAGCCACTGCTGTACACTATTATGTTAAGGACCAATGCTGTACACTATTATGTTAAGGACCAATGCTGTACACTATTATGTTGAGAGGCACTGCTGTACACTATTATGTTGAGGACCACTGCTGTACACTATTATGTTGAGAGTCACTGCTGTACACTATTATGTTGAGACGCATTGCTGTACACTATTATGTTGAGAGCCACTGCTGTACACTAATATGTTGAGAGGCACTGCTGTACACTATTATGTTGAGGACCAGTGCTGTACACTATTATGTTGAGGCGCACTGCTGTACACTATTATGTTGAGACGCACTGCTGTACACTATTATGTTGAGGACCACTGCTGTACACTATTATGTTGAGACGCACTGCTGTACACTATTATGTTGAGAGCCACTGCTGTACACTATTATGTTGAGACGCACTGCTGTACACTATTATGGTGAGAGCCACTGCTGTACACTATTATGTTGAGACGCACTGCTGTACACTATTATGTTGAGAGCCACTGCTGTACACTATTATGTTGAGACGCACTGCTGTACACTATTATGTTGAGAGCCACTGCTGTACACTATTATGTTGAGACGCACTGCTGTACACTATTATGGTGAGAGCCACTGCTGTACACTATTATGTTGAGACGCACTGCTGTACACTATTATGTTGAGAGCCACTGCTGTACACTATTATGTTGAGACACACTGCTGTACACTATTATGTTGAGATGCACTGCTGTACACTATTCTGTTGAGACGCACTGCTGTACACTATTATGTTGAGAGCCACTGCTGTACACTAATATGTTGAGAGGCACTGCTGTACACTATTATGTTGAGGACCAGTGCTGTACACTATTATGTTGAGAGCCACTGCTGTACACTATTATGTTGAGAGCCACTGCTGTACACTATTCTGTTGAGAGCCACTGCTGTACACTATTATGTTGAGACGCACTGCTGTACACTATTATGTTGAGGACCAGTGCTGTACACTATTATGTTGAGAGCCACTGCTGTACACTATTATGTTGAGAGCCACTGCTGTACACTATTCTGTTGAGAGCCACTGCTGTACACTATTATGTTGAGACGCACTGCTGTACACTATTATGTTGAGACGCACTGCTGTACACTATTATGTTGAGAGCCACTGCTGTACACTATTATGTTGAGACGCACTGCTGTACACTATTATGTTGAGACGCACTGCTGTACAATATTATGTTGAGACCCACTGCTGTACACTATTATGTTAAGGACCAATGCTGTACACTATTATGTTAAGGACCAATGCTGTACACTATTATGTTGAGAGCCACTGCTGTACACTATTATGTTGAGAGCCACTGCTGTACACTATTATGTTGAGAGCCACTGCTGTACACTATTATGTTGAGAGCCACTGCTGTACACTATTATGTTGAGACGCACTGCTGTACACTATTATGTTGAGGACCAGTGCTGTACACTATTATGTTGAGACGCACTGCTGTACACTATTATGTTGAGGACCAGTGCTGTACACTATTATGTTGAGGACCAGTGCTGTACACTATTATGTTGAGGACCAGTGCTGTACACTATTATGTTGAGGACCACTGCTGTACACTATTATGTTGAGACGCACTGCTATACACTAATAGGTTGAGAGACACTGCTGTACACTATTATGTTAAGGACCAATGCTGTACACTATTATGTTGAGGACCAGTGCTGTACACTATTATGTTAAGGACCAGTGCTGTACACTATTATGTTGAGACGCACTGCTGTACACTATTATGTTGAGGCGCACTGCTGTACACTATTATGTTGAGACGCACTGCTGTACACTAATATGTTGAGAGGCACTGCTGTACACTATTATGTTGAGGACCAGTGCTGTACACTATTATGTTGAGGACCAGTGCTGTACACTATTATGTTAAGGACCAATGCTGTACACTATTATTTTGAGAGCCACTGCTGTACACTATTATGTTAAGGACCAATGCTGTACACTATTATGTTAAGGACCAATGCTGTACACTATTATGTTAAGGACCAATGCTGTACACTATCATGTTGAGAGCCACTGCTGTACACTATTATGTTGAGACGCACTGCTGTACACTAATATGTTGAGAGGCACTGCTGTACACTATTATGTTGAGGACCAGTGCTGTACACTATTATGTTGAGGACCAGTGCTGTACACTATTATGTTAAGGACCAATGCTGTACACTATTATGTTAAGGACCAATGCTGTACACTATTATGTTAAGGACCAATGCTGTACACTATTATGTTGAGAGGCACTGCTGTACACTATTATGTTGAGACGCACTGCTGTACACTATTATGTTGAGAGCCACTGCTGTACACTATTATGTTGAGACGCACTGCTGTACACTATTATGGTGAGAGCCACTGCTGTACACTATTATGTTGAGACGCACTGCTGTACACTATTATGTTGAGAGCCACTGCTGTACACTATTATGTTGAGACACACTGCTGTACACTATTATGTTGAGATGCACTGCTGTACACTATTCTGTTGAGACGCACTGCTGTACACTATTATGTTGAGAGCCACTGCTGTACACTAATATGTTGAGAGGCACTGCTGTACACTATTCTGTTGAGACGCACTGCTGTACACTATTATGTTGAGGACCAGTGCTGTACACTATTATGTTGAGAGCCACTGCTGTACACTATTATGTTGAGAGCCACTGCTGTACACTATTCTGTTGAGAGCCACTGCTGTACACTATTATGTTGAGACGCACTGCTGTACACTATTATGTTGAGACGCACTGCTGTACACTATTATGTTGAGAGCCACTGCTGTACACTATTATGTTGAGACGCACTGCTGTACACTATTATGTTGAGACGCACTGCTGTACAATATTATGTTGAGACCCACTGCTGTACACTATTATGTTAAGGACCAATGCTGTACACTATTATGTTAAGGACCAATGCTGTACACTATTATGTTGAGAGCCACTGCTGTACACTATTATGTTGAGAGCCACTGCTGTACACTATTATGTTGAGAGCCACTGCTGTACACTATTCTGTTGAGAGCCACTGCTGTACACTATTATGTTGAGACGCACTGCTGTACACTATTATGTTGAGGACCAGTGCTGTACACTATTATGTTGAGACGCACTGCTGTACACTATTATGTTGAGGACCAGTGCTGTACACTATTATGTTGAGGACCAGTGCTGTACACTATTATGTTGAGGACCACTGCTGTACACTATTATGTTGAGACGCACTGCTATACACTAATAGGTTGAGAGGCACTGCTGTACACTATTATGTTAAGGACCAATGCTGTACACTATTATGTTGAGGACCAGTGCTGTACACTATTATGTTAAGGACCAGTGCTGTACACTATTATGTTGAGACGCACTGCTGTACACTATTATGTTGAGGCGCACTGCTGTACACTATTATGTTGAGACGCACTGCTGTACACTAATATGTTGAGAGGCACTGCTGTACACTATTATGTTGAGGACCAGTGCTGTACACTATTATGTTGAGGACCAGTGCTGTACACTATTATGTTAAGGACCAATGCTGTACACTATTATTTTGAGAGCCACTGCTGTACACTATTATGTTAAGGACCAATGCTGTACACTATTATGTTAAGGACCAATGCTGTACACTATTATGTTAAGGACCAATGCTGTACACTATCATGTTGAGAGCCACTGCTGTACACTATTATGTTGAGACGCACTGCTGTACACTAATATGTTGAGAGGCACTGCTGTACACTATTATGTTGAGGACCAGTGCTGTACACTATTATGTTGAGGACCAGTGCTGTACACTATTATGTTAAGGACCAATGCTGTACACTATTATGTTAAGGACCAATGCTGTACACTATTATGTTAAGGACCAATGCTGTACACTATTATGTTAAGGACCAATGCTGTACACTATTATGTTGAGAGGCACTGCTGTACACTATTATGTTGAGGACCACTGCTGTACACTATTATGTTGAGAGGCACTGCTGTACACTATTATGTTGAGGACCACTGCTGTACACTATTATGTTGAGAGTCACTGCTGTACACTATTATGTTGAGACGCACTGCTGTACACTATTATGTTGAGAGGCACTGCTGTACACTAATTTGTTGAGGACCAGTGCTGTACACTATTATGTTGAGACGCACTGCTGTACACTATTATGTTGAGAGCCACTGCTGTACACTATTATGTTGAGACGCACTGCTGTACACTATTATGGTGAGAGCCACTGCTGTACACTATTATGTTGAGACGCACTGCTGTACACTATTATGTTGAGAGCCACTGCTGTACACTATTATGTTGAGACACACTGCTGTACACTATTATGTTGAGATGCACTGCTGTACACTATTCTGTTGAGAGCCACTGCTGTACACTATTATGGTGAGGTCCACTGCTGTACACTATTATGTTGAGAGCCACTGCTGTACACTATTATGTTGAGACGCACTGCTGTACACTATTATGTTGAGAGCCACTGCTGTACACTATTACGTTGAGGCGCACTGCTGTACACTATTATGTTGAGACGCACTGCTGTACACTATTATGTTGAGAGCCACTGCTGTACACTATTATGTTGAGACGCACTGCTGTACACTATTATGTTGAGAGCCACTGCTGTACACTATTATGTTGAGAGCCACTGCTGTACACTATTATGTTGAGACACACTGCTGTACACTATTATGTTGAGAGCCACTGCTGTACACTATTCTGTTGAGAGGCACTGCTGTACACTATTATGTTGAGGACCACTGCTGTACACTATTATGTTGAGAGCCACTGCTGTACACTATTATGTTGAGATGCACTGCTGTACACTATTCTGTTGAGAGCCACTGCTGTACACTATTATGTTGAGACGCACTGCTGTACACTATTATGTTGAGAGCCACTGCTGTACACTATTATGTTGAGATGCACTGCTGTACACTATTCTGTTGAGAGGCACTGCTGTACACTATTATGTTGAGACGCACTGCTGTACACTATTATGTTGAGAGCCACTGCTGTACACTATTATGTTGAGAGCCACTGCTGTACACTAATATGTTGAGACGCACTGCTGTACACTATTATGTTGAGGACCAGTGCTGTACACTATTATGTTGAGACGCACTGCTGTACACTATTATGTTGAGGACCAGTGCTGTACACTATTATGTTGAGAGCCACTGCTGTACACTATTATGTTGAGGACCACTGCTGTACACTATTATGTTGAGAGCCACTGCTGTACACTATTATGTTGAGGACCAGTGCTGTACACTATTATGTTGAGAGCCACTGCTCTACACTATTATGTTGAGACGCACTGCTGTACACTATTATGTTGAGAGCCACTGCTGTACACTATTATGTTGAGAGCCACTGCTGTACACTATTATGTTGAGACGCACTGCTGTACACTATTATGTTGAGAGCCACTGCTGTACACTATTATGTTGAGACGCACTGCTGTACACTATTCTGTTGAGAGGCACTGCTGTACACTATTATGTTGAGAGCCACTGCTGTACACTATTATGTTGAGACGCACTGCTGTACACTATTCTGTTGAGAGGCACTGCTGTACACTATTATGTTGAGAGCCACTGCTGTACACTATTATGTTGAGACGCACTGCTGTACACTATTCTGTTGAGAGCCACTGCTGTACACTATTATGTTGAGAGCCACTGCTGTACACTATTATGTTGAGAGCCACTGCTGTACACTATTATGTTGAGAGGCACTGCTGTACACTATTATGTTGAGAGCCACTGCTGTACACTATTATGTTGAGACACACTGCTGTACACTATTATGTTGAGACACACTGCTGTACACTATTATGTTGAGATGCACTGCTGTACACTATTCTGTTGAGAGCCACTGCTGTACACTATTCTGTTGAGACGCACTGCTATACACTATTATGTTGAGAGGCACTGCTGTACACTAATATGTTGAGAGCCACTGCTGTACACTATTATGTTGAGACGCACTGCTGTACACTATTATGTTGAGAGCCACTGCTGTACACTATTATGTTGAGAGGCACTGCTGTACACTATTATGTTGAGACGCACTGCTGTACACTATTATGTTGAGAGCCACTGCTGTACACTATTATGTTGAGAGGCACTGCTGTACACTATTATGTTGAGACGCACTGCTGTACACTATTATGTTGAGAGCCACTGCTGTACACTATTATGTTGAGAGCCACTGCTGTACACTATTATGTTGAGAGCCACTGCTGTACACTATTCTGTTGAGAGCCACTGCTGTACACTATTATGTTGAGACGCACTGCTGTACACTATTATGTTGAGAGCCACTGCTGTACACTATTATGTTGAGAGCCACTGCTGTACACTATTATGTTGAGAGCCACTGCTGTACACTATTATGTTGAGAGCCACTGCTGTACACTATTATGTTGAGACGCACTGCTGTACACTATTATGTTGAGGACCAGTGCTGTACACTATTATGTTGAGACGCACTGCTGTACATTATTATGTTGAGAGCCACTGCTGTACACTATTATGTTGAGACGCACTGCTGTACACTATTCTGTTGAGAGGCACTGCTGTACACTATTATGTTGAGAGCCACTGCTGTACACTATTCTGTTGAGAGGCACTGCTGTACACTATTATGTTGAGGACCACTGCTGTACACTATTCTGTTGAGAGCCACTGCTGTACACTATTATGTTGAGATGCACTGCTGTACACTATTCTGTTGAGAGGCACTGCTGTACACTATTATGTTGAGACGCACTGCTGTACACTATTATGTTGAGAGCCACTGCTGTACACTATTATGTTGAGATGCACTGCTGTACACTATTCTGTTGAGAGGCACTGCTGTACACTATTATGTTGAGACGCACTGCTGTACACTATTATGTTGAGAGCCACTGCTGTACACTATTATGTTGAGAGCCACTGCTGTACACTAATATGTTGAGACGCACTGCTGTACACTATTATGTTGAGGACCAGTGCTGTACACTATTATGTTGAGACGCACTGCTGTACACTATTATGTTGAGGACCAGTGCTGTACACTATTATGTTGAGGACCAGTGCTGTACACTATTATGTTGAGGACCACTGCTGTACACTATTATGTTGAGACGCACTGCTATACACTAATAGGTTGAGAGGCACTGCTGTACACTATTATGTTAAGGACCAATGCTGTACACTATTATGTTGAGGACCAGTGCTGTACACTATTATGTTAAGGACCAGTGCTGTACACTATTATGTTGAGACGCACTGCTGTACACTATTATGTTGAGGCGCACTGCTGTACACTATTATGTTGAGACGCACTGCTGTACACTAATATGTTGAGAGGCACTGCTGTACACTATTATGTTGAGGACCAGTGCTGTACACTATTATGTTGAGGACCAGTGCTGTACACTATTATGTTAAGGACCAATGCTGTACACTATTATTTTGAGAGCCACTGCTGTACACTATTATGTTAAGGACCAATGCTGTACACTATTATGTTAAGGACCAATGCTGTACACTATTATGTTAAGGACCAATGCTGTACACTATCATGTTGAGAGCCACTGCTGTACACTATTATGTTGAGACGCACTGCTGTACACTATTATGTTGAGAGGCACTGCTGTACACTATTATGTTGAGGACCAGTGCTGTACACTATTATGTTGAGGACCAGTGCTGTACACTATTATGTTAAGGACCAATGCTGTACACTATTATGTTAAGGACCAATGCTGTACACTATTATGTTAAGGACCAATGCTGTACACTATTATGTTAAGGACCAATGCTGTACACTATTATGTTGAGAGGCACTGCTGTACACTATTATGTTGAGGACCACTGCTGTACACTATTATGTTGAGAGGCACTGCTGTACACTATTATGTTGAGGACCACTGCTGTACACTATTATGTTGAGAGTCACTGCTGTACACTATTATGTTGAGACGCACTGCTGTACACTATTATGTTGAGAGGCACTGCTGTACACTAATTTGTTGAGGACCAGTGCTGTACACTATTATGTTGAGACGCACTGCTGTACACTATTATGTTGAGAGCCACTGCTGTACACTATTATGTTGAGACGCACTGCTGTACACTATTATGTTGAGAGCCACTGCTGTACACTATTATGTTGAGACGCACTGCTGTACACTATTATGTTGAGAGCCACTGCTGTACACTATTATGTTGAGACACACTGCTGTACACTATTATGTTGAGATGCACTGCTGTACACTATTCTGTTGAGAGCCACTGCTGTACACTATTATGGTGAGGTCCACTGCTGTACACTATTATGTTGAGAGCCACTGCTGTACACTATTATGTTGAGACGCACTGCTGTACACTATTATGTTGAGAGCCACTGCTGTACACTATTACGTTGAGGCGCACTGCTGTACACTATTATGTTGAGACGCACTGCTGTACACTATTATGTTGAGAGCCACTGCTGTACACTATTATGTTGAGACGCACTGCTGTACACTATTATGTTGAGAGCCACTGCTGTACACTATTATGTTGAGAGCCACTGCTGTACACTATTATGTTGAGACACACTGCTGTACACTATTATGTTGAGAGCCACTGCTGTACACTATTCTGTTGAGAGGCACTGCTGTACACTATTATGTTGAGGACCACTGCTGTACACTATTATGTTGAGAGCCACTGCTGTACACTATTATGTTGAGATGCACTGCTGTACACTATTCTGTTGAGAGCCACTGCTGTACACTATTATGTTGAGACGCACTGCTGTACACTATTATGTTGAGAGCCACTGCTGTACACTATTATGTTGAGATGCACTGCTGTACACTATTCTGTTGAGAGGCACTGCTGTACACTATTATGTTGAGACGCACTGCTGTACACTATTATGTTGAGAGCCACTGCTGTACACTATTATGTTGAGAGCCACTGCTGTACACTAATATGTTGAGAGCCACTGCTGTACACTATTATGTTGAGAGCCACTGCTGTACACTATTATGTTGAGGACCACTGCTGTACACTATTATGTTGAGAGCCACTGCTGTACACTATTATGTTGAGGACCAGTGCTGTACACTATTATGTTGAGAGCCACTGCTCTACACTATTATGTTGAGACGCACTGCTGTACACTATTATGTTGAGAGCCACTGCTGTACACTATTATGTTGAGAGCCACTGCTGTACACTATTATGTTGAGACGCACTGCTGTACATTATTATGTTGAGAGCCACTGCTGTACACTATTATGTTGAGACGCACTGCTGTACACTATTCTGTTGAGAGGCACTGCTGTACACTATTATGTTGAGAGCCACTGCTGTACACTATTATGTTGAGACGCACTGCTGTACACTATTCTGTTGAGAGGCACTGCTGTACACTATTATGTTGAGAGCCACTGCTGTACACTATTATGTTGAGACGCACTGCTGTACACTATTCTGTTGAGAGCCACTGCTGTACACTATTATGTTGAGAGCCACTGCTGTACACTATTATGTTGAGAGCCACTGCTGTACACTATTATGTTGAGAGGCACTGCTGTACACTATTATGTTGAGAGCCACTGCTGTACACTATTATGTTGAGACACACTGCTGTACACTATTATGTTGAGACACACTGCTGTACACTATTATGTTGAGATGCACTGCTGTACACTATTCTGTTGAGAGCCACTGCTGTACACTATTCTGTTGAGACGCACTGCTATACACTATTATGTTGAGAGGCACTGCTGTACACTAATATGTTGAGAGCCACTGCTGTACACTATTATGTTGAGACGCACTGCTGTACACTATTATGTTGAGAGCCACTGCTGTACACTATTATGTTGAGAGGCACTGCTGTACACTATTATGTTGAGACGCACTGCTGTACACTATTATGTTGAGAGCCACTGCTGTACACTATTATGTTGAGAGGCACTGCTGTACACTATTATGTTGAGACGCACTGCTGTACACTATTATGTTGAGAGCCACTGCTGTACACTATTATGTTGAGAGCCACTGCTGTACACTATTATGTTGAGAGCCACTGCTGTACACTATTCTGTTGAGAGCCACTGCTGTACACTATTATGTTGAGACGCACTGCTGTACACTATTATGTTGAGAGCCACTGCTGTACACTATTATGTTGAGAGCCACTGCTGTACACTATTATGTTGAGAGCCAATGCTGTACACTATTATGTTGAGAGCCACTGCTGTACACTATTATGTTGAGACGCACTGCTGTACACTATTATGTTGAGGACCAGTGCTGTACACTATTATGTTGAGACGCACTGCTGTACACTATTATGTTGAGAGCCACTGCTGTACACTATTATGTTGAGACGCACTGCTGTACACTATTCTGTTGAGAGGCACTGCTGTACACTATTATGTTGAGAGCCACTGCTGTACACTATTCTGTTGAGAGGCACTGCTGTACACTATTATGTTGAGGACCACTGCTGTACACTATTCTGTTGAGAGCCACTGCTGTACACTATTATGTTGAGATGCACTGCTGTACACTATTCTGTTGAGAGGCACTGCTGTACACTATTATGTTGAGACGCACTGCTGTACACTATTATGTTGAGAGCCACTGCTGTACACTATTATGTTGAGATGCACTGCTGTACACTATTCTGTTGAGAGGCACTGCTGTACACTATTATGTTGAGACGCACTGCTGTACACTATTATGTTGAGAGCCACTGCTGTACACTATTATGTTGAGAGCCACTGCTGTACACTAATATGTTGAGACGCACTGCTGTACACTATTATGTTGAGGACCAGTGCTGTACACTATTATGTTGAGACGCACTGCTGTACACTATTATGTTGAGGACCAGTGCTGTACACTATTATGTTGAGAGCCACTGCTGTACACTATTATGTTGAGGACCACTGCTGTACACTATTATGTTGAGAGCCACTGCTGTACACTATTATGTTGAGACGCACTGCTGTACACTATTCTGTTGAGAGGCACTGCTGTACACTATTATGTTGAGAGCCACTGCTGTACACTATTATGTTGAGACGCACTGCTGTACACTATTCTGTTGAGAGCCACTGCTGTACACTATTATGTTGAGAGCCACTGCTGTACACTATTATGTTGAGAGCCACTGCTGTACACTATTATGTTGAGACACACTGCTGTACACTATTATGTTGAGAGGCACTGCTGTACACTATTATGTTGAGAGCCACTGCTGTACACTATTATGTTGAGACACACTGCTGTACACTATTATGTTGAGACACACTGCTGTACACTATTATGTTGAGACGCACTGCTGTACACTATTCTGTTGAGAGCCACTGCTGTACACTATTCTGTTGAGACGCACTGCTGTACACTATTCTGTTGAGAGCCACTGCTGTACACTATTATGGTGAGGTCCACTGCTGTACACTATTATGTTGAGAGCCACTGCTGTACACTATTATGTTGAGACGCACTGCTGTACACTATTATGTTGAGACGCACTGCTGTACACTATTATGTTGAGAGCCACTGCTGTACACTATTATGTTGAGACACACTGCTGTACACTATTATGTTGAGAGCCACTGCTGTACACTAATATGTTGAGACACACTGCTGTACACTATTATGTTGAGATGCACTGCTGTACACTATTCTGTTGAGAGGCACTGCTGTACTCTATTATGTTGAGGACCACTGCTGTACACTATTATGTTGAGAGCCACTGCTCTACACTATTATGTTGAGACGCACTGCTGTACACTATTATGTTGAGAGCCACTGCTGTACACTATTATGTTGAGGCCCACTGCTGTACACTATTATGTTGAGGCCCACTGCTGTACACTATTATGTTGAGACGCACTGCTGTACACTATTATGTTGAGACGCACTGCTGTACACTATTATGTTGAGAGCCACTGCTGTACACTATTATGTTGAGACGCACTGCTGTACACTAATATGTTGAGACGCACTGCTGTACACTATTATGTTGAGAGCCACTGCTGTACACTATTATGTTGAGACGCACTGCTGTACACTATTCTGTTGAGAGGCACTGCTGTACACTATTATGTTGAGAGCCACTGCTGTACACTATTATGTTGAGGCCCACTGCTGTACACTATTATGTTGAGACGCACTGCTGTACACTATTATGTTGAGACGCACTGCTGTACACTATTATGTTGAGACGCACTGCTGTACACTATTATGTTGAGACGCACTGCTGTACACTATTATGTTGAGAGCCACTGCTGTACACTATTATGTTGAGAGCCACTGCTGTACACTATTATGTTGAGAGCCACTGCTGTACACTATTATGTTGCGACGCACTGCTGTACACTATTATGTTGAGGCCCACTGCTGTACACTATTACGTTGAGACGCACTGTTGTACACTATTACGTTGAGACGCACTGCTGTACACTATTCTGTTGAGAGGCACTGCTGTACACTATTATGTTGAGAGCCACTGCTGTACACTATTATGTTGAGGCGCACTGTTGTACACTATTACGTTGAGACGCACTGCTGTACACTATTACGTTGAGGCGCACTGCTGTACACTATTACGTTGAGGCGCACTGCTGTACACTATTATGTTGAGGCGCACTGCTGTACACTATTATGTTGAGGCGCACTGCTGTACACTATTATGTTGAGACGCACTGCTGTACACTATTATGTTGAGAGCCACTGCTGTACACTATTCTGTTGAGAGCCACTGCTGTACACTATTATGTTGAGAGCCACTGCTGTACACTATTATGTTGAGCCACACTGCTGTACACTATTATGTTGAGACGCACTGCTGTACACTATTATGTTGAGAGCCACTGCTGTACACTTTTATGTTGAGAGCCACTGCTGTACACTATTATGTTGAGAGCCACTGCTGTACACTATTATGTTGAGGACCAATGCTGTACACTATTATGTTGAGGCCCACTGCTGTACACTATTATTTTGAGAGCCACTGCTGTACACTATTATGTTGGAAGGCACTGCTTTACACTATTATTTTGAGAGCCACTGCTGTACACTATTATGTTGAGAGCCACTGCTGTACACTATTATGTTGAGAGCCACTGCTGTACACTATTACGTTGAGACGCACTGTTGTACACTATTATGTTGAGACGCACTGCTGTACACTATTATGTTGAGGCCCACTGCTGTACACTATTACGTTGAGGCGCACTGCTGTACACTATTATGTTGAGACGCACTGCTGTACACTATTATGTTGAGGACCACTGCTGTACACTATTATGTTGAGAGCCACTGCTGTACACTATTATGTTGAGGACCAATGCTATACACTACAGTAATTATGATACAGCCATACACTACAGTGATTATGATACAGCTTTACACTACAGTGATTATGATACAGCCATACACTACAGTGATTATGATACAGCTTTACACTACAGTGATTATGATATGCCTATACACTACAGTGATTATGATACAGCTATACACTACAGTGATTATGATACAGCCATACACTACAGTGATTATGATACAGCTTTACACTACAGTAATTATGATACAGCCATACACTACAGTGATTATGATACAGCTATACACTACAGTGATTATGATATGCCTATACACTACAGTGATTATGATACAGCTATACACTACAGTGATTATGATACAGCCATACACTACAGTGATTATGATACAGCTTTACACTACAGTGATTATGATACAGCCATACACTACAGTGATTATGATACAGCTTTACACTACAGTGATTATGATACAGCCATACACTACAGTGATTATGATACAGCTTTACACTACAGTGATTATGATATGCCTATACACTACCGTGATTATGATACAGCTATACACTACAGTGATTATGATACAGCCATACAGTACAGTGATTATGATATGCCTATACACTACAGTGATTATGATACAGCCATACACTACAGTGATTATGATATGCCTATACACTACAGTGATTATGATACAGCTATACACTACAGTGATTATGATACAGCCATACACTACAGTGATTATGATATGCCTATACACTACAGTGATTATGATACAGCCATACACTACAGTGATTATGATACAGCCATACACTACAGTGATTATGATATGCCTATACACTACAGTGATTATGATACAGCCATACACTACAGTGATTATGATATGCCTATACACTACAGTGATTATGATACAGCCATACACTACAGTGATTATGATATGCCTATACACTACAGTGATTATGATACAGCCATACACTACAGTGATTATGATACAGCTATACACTACAGTGATTATGATATGCCTATACACTACAGTGATTATGATACAGCCATACACTACAGTGATTATGATACAGCTTTACACTACAGTGATTATGATATGCCTATACACTACAGTGATTATGATACAGCCATACACTACAGTGATTATGATACAGCCATACACTACAGTGATTAAGATACAGCTTTACACTACAGTGATTATGATATGCCTATACACTACAGTGATTATGATACAGCCATACACTACAGTGATTATGATACAGCTTTACACTACAGTGATTATGATACAGCTATACACTACAGTGATTATGATACAGCTTTACACTACAGTGATTATGATATGCCTATACACTACAGTGATTATGATACAGCCATACACTACAGTGATTATGATACAGCTTTACACTACAGTGATTATGATATGCCTATACACTACAGTGATTATGATACAGCCATACACTACAGTGATTATGATACAGCTTTACACTACAGTGATTATGATATGCCTTTACACTACAGTGATTATGATATGCCTATACACTACAGTGATTATGATACAGCCATACACTACAGTGATTATGATATGCCTATACACTACAGTGATTATGATACAGCCATACACTACAGTGATTATGATACAGCTTTACACTACAGTGATTATGATATGCCTATACACTACAGTGATTATGATACAGCTTTACACTACAGTGATTATGATACAGCTTTACACTACAGTGATTATGATATGCCTATACACTACAGTGATTATGATACAGCCATACACTACAGTGATTATGATATGCCTATACACTACAGTTATTATGATACAGCCATACACTACAGTGATTATGATATGCCTATACACTACAGTGATTATGATACAGCCATACACTACAGTGATTATGATACAGCTTTACACTACAGTGATTATGATATGCCTATACACTACAGTGATTATGATACAGCTATACACTACAGTGATTATGATACAGCCATACACTACAGTGATTATGATACAGCCATACACTACAGTGATTATGATACAGCTTTACACTACAGTGATTATGATACAGCCATACACTACAGTGATTATGATACAGCCATACACTACAGTGATTATGATATGCCTATACACTACAGTGATTATGATACAGCCATACACTACAGTGATTATGATACAGCCATACACTACAGTGATTATGATACAGCCATACACTACAGTGATTATGATACAGCCATACACTACAGTGATTATGATACAGCCATACACTACTATGGTTATACTAGTCATATGTTACTGTGATAATGACACAACCATAAACTACTGTGATTATGCTAGTTATATACTACTATGATAATAATATCATGATACACTACTGTGATTATGCTAGTTATATACTACTATGATAATAATACTATGATACACTACTGTGATTATGCTAGTTATATACTACTATGATAATAATATCATGATACACTACTGTGATTATGCTAGTTATATACTACTATGATAATAATACTATGATACACTACTGTGATTATGATTTACACTACTGTCATACGTCATACACTTCTGTGATTATGATATACATTACTGTGATAGTAATACAGCCATACAGTCCTGTGATTTGATACTGCTAAACTCTACTGTTTTTATTATACAACCATACTATACAGTGATAATAATACTACCACACACACTACTGTGATTAGGACACAATCATACTCTACTGTGATACTAATACAGCCATGCACTAGTGTACTTATACTGCTGTATGCTACTGTTATTATACAGCCATACACTGCTGTGATAATAATACAGCCATGCACTAGTGTACTTATCATACTGCTGTATGCTAGTGTTATTATACTGCCGTACACTGCTGTGATAATAATACAGTCATGCACTAGTGTACTTATCATACTGCTGTATGCTACTGTTATTATACAGCCATACACTACTGTGATAATAATACAGTCATGCACTAGTGTACTTATCATACTGCTGTATGCTAGTGTTATTATACAGCCATACACTGCTGTGATACTAATACAGCCATGCACTAGTGTACTTATCATACTGCTGTATGCTACTGTTATTATACAGCCATACACTGCTGTGATAATAATACAGCCATCTATTAGTGTAATTATCATACTGTTGTATGCTACTGTTATTATACAGCCATGCACTACTGTGATAATAATACAGCCATGCACTAGTGTACTTATCATACTGTTGTATGCTACTGTTATTATACAGCCATACACTGCTGTGATACTAATACAGCCATGCACTAGTGTACTTATCATAATGTTGTATGCTACTGGTATTATACAGCCATGCACTACTGTGATAATAATACAGCCATGCACTAGTGTACTTATCATAATGTTGTATGCTAGTGTTATTATACAGCCATACACTGCTGTGATACTAATACAGCCATGCACTAGTGTACTTATCATACTGTTGTATGCTAGTGTTATTATACAGCCATACACTGCTGTGATACTAATACAGCCATGCACTAGTGTACTTATCATACTGCTGTATGCTACTGTTATTATACAGCCATACACTGCTGTGATAATAATACAGCCATGCACTAGTGTACTTATCATACTGTTGTATGCTAGTGTTATTATACAGCCATACACTACTGTGATACTAATACAGCCATGCACTAGTGTACTTATCATACTGTTGTATGCTACTGGTATTATACAGCCATGCACTACTGTGATAATAATACAGCCATGCACTAGTGTACTTATCATACTGTTGTATGCTACTGTTATTATACAGCCATACACTACTGTGATAATAATACAGCCATGCACTAGTGTACTTATCATAATGTTGTATGCTAGTGTTATTATACAGCCATACACTGCTGTGATACTAATACAGCCATGCACTAGTGTACTTATCATACTGTTGTATGCTAGTGTTATTATACAGCCATACACTGCTGTGATACTAATACAGCCATGCACTAGTGTACTTATCATACTGTTGTATGCTAGTGTTATTATACAGCCATACACTACTGTGATACTAATACAGCCATGCACTAGTGTACTTATCATACTGTTGTATGCTACTGGTATTATACAGCCATGCACTGCTGTGATACTAATACAGCCATGCACTAGTGTATTTATCATACTGCTATGCTAGTGTTATTATACAGCCATACACTGCTGTGATACTAATACAGCCATGCACTAGTGTACTTATCATACTGTTGTATGCTAGTGTTATTATACAGCCATACACTACTGTGATAATAATACAGCCATGCACTAGTGTACTTATCATACTGCTGTATGCTACTGTTATTATACAGCCATATACTGCTGTGATAATAATACAGCCATGCACTAGTGTACTTATCATACTGCTGTATGCTACTGTTATTATACAGCCATACACTGCTGTGATAATAATACAGCCATGCACTAGTGTAATTATCATACTGTTGTATGCTACTGTTATTATACAGCCATACACTGCTGTGATAATAATACAGCCATGCACTAGTGTACTTATCATACTGTTGTATGCTACTGTTATTATACAGCCATACACTGCTGTGATAATAATACGGCCATGCACTAGTGTACTTATCATACTGCTGTATGCTACTGTTATTATACAGCCATACACTGCTGTGATAATAATACAGCCATGCACTAGTGTACTTATCATACTGCTGTATGCTACTGGTATTATACAGCCATACACTGCTGTGATACTAATACAGCCATGCACTAGTGTACTTATCATACTGTTGTATGCTACTGTGATTATACAGCCATGCACTACTGTGATAATAATACAGCCATGCACTAGTGTACTTATCATACTGCTGTATGCTACTGTTATTATACAGCCATACACTGCTGTGATACTAATACAGCCATGCACTAGTGTACTTATCATACTGCTGTATGCTGGTGTTATTATACAGCCATACACTGCTGTGATACTAATACAGCCATGCACTAGTGTACTTATCATACTGCTGTATGCTAGTGTTATTATACAGCCATACACTGCTGTGATAATGATATCACCACATATTAGTGCAGGGCTAGTCAATAGGCTGATCTGGGCCATCAGACACTTTCTAATTGCATTATTTGATTCTGGAAGTTCCGATTCCTTAAGCTGGCAGTTAAATACAGTTTGTTTCCTTGGTATCTTTCTCTAGATACTGTATTCCTGTGCGCCTATGAATACCAGTGTACCCGTGTATTTGTGTGAGTATCCATAAAAAACATGGATTTCAGACGTCAAACTTATTTCATGAAAGACATATTGAGTAGCTTTCAGAAATGTAACTAATTTAGCTCCTGCACAACTGGGATAATGATACTTCCATAGAGTAAATCTTCCAATGGTCTTAAACTGTGGTGTTTTACACTACTATGATTATCATACAGCTGTACATTACTTTGATAATAATACTGTCATACACTATTGTGATAATGATAATGCTGCACATTGCTTTGATAATAATAATAATAATAATCCCATACAATACTGATTATTTTACAACTATACATAGCTTTGCTAATACTGCTATGTACTACTGGGATTATTATACATCTATACAGGGAGTGCAGAATTATTAGGCAAATGAGTATTTTGACCACATCATCCTCTTTATGCATGTTGTCTTACTCCAAGCTGTATAGGCTCTAAAGCCTACTACCAATTAAGCATATTAGGTGATGTGCATCTCTGTAATGAGAAGGGGTGTGGTCTAATGACATCAACACCCTATATCAGGTGTGCATAATTATTAGGCAACTTCCTTTCCTTTGGCAAAATGGGTCAAAAGAAGGACTTGACAGGCTCAGAAAAGTCAAAAATAGTGAGATATCTTGCAGAGGGATGCAGCACTCTTAAAATTGCAAAGCTTCTGAAGCGTGATCATCGAACAATCAAGCGTTTCATTCAAAATAGTCAACAGGGTCGCAAGAAGCATGTGGAAAAACCAAGGCGCAAAATAACTGCCCATGAACTGAGAAAAGTCAAGCGTGCAGCTGCCACAATGCCACTTGTGACCAGTTTGGCCATATTTCAGAGCTGCAACATCACTGGAGTGCCCAAAAGCACAAGGTGTGCAATACTCAGAGACATGGCCAAGGTAAGAAAGGCTGAAAGACGACCACCACTGAACAAGACACACAAGCTGAAACGTCAAGACTGGGCCAAGAAATATCTCAAGACTGATTTTTCTAAGGTTTTATGGACTGAGGAAATGAGAGTGAGATGGATGGGCCCGTGGCTGGATTGGTAAAGGGCAGAGAGCTCCAGTCCGACTCAGACGCCAGCAAGGTGGAGGTGGAGTACTGGTTTGGGCTGGTATCAAAGATGAGCTTGTGAAGCCTTTTCGGGTTGAGGATGGAGTCAAGCTCAACTCCCAGTCCTACTGCCAGTTCCTGGAAGACACCTTCTTCAAGCAGTGGTACAGGAAGAAGTCTGCATCCTTCAAGAAAAACATGGTTTTCATGCAGGACAATGCTCCATCACACGCGTCCGAGTACTCCACAGCGTGGCTGGCAAGAAAGGGTATAAAAGAAGAAAGTCTAATGACATGGCCTCCTTGTTCACCTGATCTGAACCCCATTGAGAACCTGTGGTCCATCATCAAATGTGAGATTTACAAGGAGGGAAAACAGTACACCTCTCTGAACAGTGTCTGGGAGGCTGTGGTTGCTGCTGCACGCAATGTTGATGGTGAACAGATCAAAACACTGACAGAATCCATGGATGGCAGGCTTTTGAGTGTCCTTGCAAAGAAAGGTGGCTATATTGGTCACTGATTTGTTTTTGTTTTGTTTTTTTGTATTACCAAGTGGGAGGGGTGTGGTCCACCCTTGGTATTTTAAGTTTAGGTATGAATGAAATGAGTGTGAGTAAGGTACCAGACCAGAATGAACTGCCGGTAGGTTTAAAGGCTGTATGGGAGGGAAAAGGGAGCTGTAGTCAGCTAGATTTATTTATGTGGTTTAAATGGGATTAAAAATAGTGTCACATAACGTAAATGGACTCAACTCCCCCTCTAAAAGAAAAATCGCGTTGAATAATTATATTAAGCTGAAAATAGATATTTTATGTTTACAAGAGACGCATCTTAAGAAGGGCAATGAATCCTATCTGTTAAATAATATATTTTCCAAAAGTATACACTCTACATTTAAAAATAAGTCTAAGGGAGTCTCGATTCTTTTTAATAGGAGACTCAATATTAAAGAACAGGGCAGTATAATAGATCCCATGGGGAGATATATAATCTGGAGGGGTGAGGTGGAAAGTAGACCAATAACATTGGCCAATTTGTACCTTCCCAATAAAAAACAGTGTAGCTTTTTAAAGAAAATTTTAGCAGAGATAAAAAAAGTGGAGTATGGGATCCTCCTGATCTGTGGTGACTTTAACATGGTCATGGACCCGGAGCTTGATAGACAAGGTAAATGTAAGTTGACGTCATTAAATAATTTAAGTAAAATCGCAATAGATTTCTCAGGTATAATGAAGGATAAGGAATACTTTGATCTATGGAGACTAATGCACCCAAGTGACCGTCAATTCACTTTTTACTCTAATAGATTTTCCTCGTCATCTCGAATAGATCACATTTTCTCCGATAGGGCCACGATAAGTTTGATTAAAAAAATAGAAATAGAACTGGCCCCCTGGTCGGATCACTCAATGAATCTTTTGGTTTTATATGACACAGTAAAAAAAAAACAGAACAGGAATTGGAGACTGGATACATCACTACTAAAAGATCAGGAATTTATGAAAGAACTAAAAAAAAAAACTAGGGAATTCTTCAAAATAAATGAAGGAACCGTGAGCTCATATAAAACAATTTGGTGCACATACAAAGCCTTCATTAGAGGTATATTAATTGCCAGATCAGCAGAAAGAAGGAAATTAAGAGGAAAACCCCTAAAACTGCTGTATATGGAATTGATAAAGCTTCATCATATTAATGGGGGAAAATATATCAAAGAGATAGGTGATAAAATATGCATTATAAATAAAGAAATTAGGGCAATACTGCAACTACAAGCAGATAATTTATTGTGGCGCTATCGTCAAAACCATTTGAAGTTCGGCAGTAAAACGGGGAAATTTTTGGCGAATAGACTCAAAAAACAACGAGAGCAAAATAGAATAGCCAGAATAATTGACCTGAAAGGAAAATATCAATATCACCCAGATAAAATCGGGGAGGTTTTCCAAAACTTCTACAGCAAGCTATATAATTTGGAAAAGGACTCACAACTTACAGGTCCCACTAAAGTGGATATATCAAAATTTTTGGATGGGATAAATGTACCATCCATCTCGGAGCCAGAAAGAATCTATCTAAACAGTAATATTACAGAGTTAGAGGTCTGTGAGGTAATTAACAGTAACAAGAGAAACAAAGCCCCAGGGTTAGATGGGTTTGATGCAGTCTTCTTTCAACTTCTTCTTCCAGAGATTAAAGAACCCCTATGTAATGTATATAATGAGATTAAACTGTATGCTAGTGTTATTATACAGCCATACACTGCTGTGATAATAATACAGCCATGCACTAGTGTACTTATCATACTGCTGTATGCTACTGTTATTATACAGCCATACACTGCTGTGATAATAATACAGCCATGCACTAGTGTACTTATCATACTGCTGTATGCTACTGTTATTATACAGCCATACACTGCTGTGATACTAATACGGCCATGCACTAGTGTAATTATCATACTGTTGTATGCTACTGTTATTATACAGCCATACACTGCTGTGATAATAATACAGCCATGCACTAGTGTACTTATCATACTGCTGTATGCTACTGTTATTATACAGCCATACACTGCTGTGATAATAATACAGCCATGCACTAGTGTACTTATCATACTGCTGTATGCTAGTGTTATTATACAGCCATACACTGCTGTGATAATAATACAGCCATGCACTAGTGTACTTATCATACTGCTGTATGCTACTGTTATTATACAGCCATACACTGCTGTGATACTAATACAGCCATGCACTAGTGTACTTATCATACTGTTGTATGCTAGTGTTATTATACAGCCATACACTACTGTGATACTAATACAGCCATGCACTAGTGTACTTATCATACTGCTGTATGCTACTGTTATTATACAGCCATACACTGCTGTGATACTAATACAGCCATGCACTAGTGTACTTATCATACTGCTGTATGCTACTGTTATTATACAGCCATACACTGCTGTGATAATAATACAGCCATGCACTAGTGTACTTATCATACTGTTGTATGCTACTGTTATTATACAGCCATGCACTACTGTGATACTAATACAGCCATGCACTAGTGTACTTATCATACTGTTGTATGCTAGTGTTATTATACAGCCATACACTGCTGTGATAATAATACAGCCATGCACTAGTGTACTTATCATACTGCTGTATGCTACTGTTATTATACAGCCATGCACTACTGTGATACTAATACAGCCATGCACTAGTGTACTTATCATACTGTTGTATGCTAGTGTTATTATACAGCCATACACTACTGTGATAATAATACAGCCATGCACTAGTGTACTTATCATACTGCTGTATGCTACTGTTATTATACAGCCATACACTGCTGTGATACTAATACGGCCATGCACTAGTGTACTTATCATACTGCTGTATGCTACTGTTATTATACAGCCATACACTGCTGTGATACTAATACAGCCATGCACTAGTGTACTTATCATACTGCTGTATGCTAGTGTTATTATACAGCCATGCACTACTGTGATACTAATACAGCCATGCACTAGTGTACTTATCATACTGCTGTATGCTGGTGTTATTATACAGCCATACACTGCTGTGATAATAATACAGCCATGCACTAGTGTACTTATCATACTGTTGTATGCTACTGTTATTATACAGCCATACACTACTGTGATAATAATACAGCCATGCACTAGTGTACTTATACTGCTGTATGCTACTGGTATTATACAGCCATGCACTACTGTGATACTAATACAGCCATGCACTAGTGTACTTATCATACTGCTGTATGCTACTGTTATTATACAGCCATACACTACTGTGATAATAATACAGCCATGCACTAGTGTACTTATCATACTGCTGTATGCTAGTGTTATTATACAGCCATACACTACTGTGATACTAATACAGCCATGCACTAGTGTACTTATCATACTGTTGTATGCTACTGTTATTATACAGCCATACACTACTGTGATAATAATACAGCCATGCACTAGTGTACTTATCATACTGCTGTATGCTGGTGTTATTATACAGCCATACACTGCTGTGATACTAATACAGCCATGCACTAGTGTACTTATCATACTGTTGTATGCTACTGTGATTATACAGACATACACTACTGTGATAATAATACAGCCATGCACTAGTGTACTTATCATACTGTTGTATGCTACTGTTATTATACAGCCATACACTACTGTGATAATAATATAGCCATGCACTAGTGTACTTATCATACTGCTGTATGCTACTGTTATTATACAGCCATGCACTAGTGTACTTATACTGTTGTATGCTACTGTTATTATACAGCCATACACTACTGTGATAATAATACAGCCATACACTAGTGTACTTATCATACTGCTGTATGCTGGTGTTATTATACAGCCATACACTGCTGTGATAATAATACAGCCATGCACTAGTGTACTTATCATACTGCTGTATGCTACTGTTATTATACAGCCATACACTGCTGTGATACTAATACGGCCATGCACTAGTGTACTTATCATACTGCTGTATGCTAGTCTTATTATACAGCCATACACTGCTGTGATAATAATACAGCCATGCACTAGTGTACCTATCATACTGCTGTATGCTACTGTTATTATACAGCCATACACTACTGTGATACTAATACAGCCATGCACTAGTGTACTTATCATACTGTTGTATGCTACTGTTATTATACAGCCATACACTGCTGTGATAATAATACAGCCATGCACTAGTGTACTTATCATACTTCTGTATGCTACTGTTATTATACAGCCATGCACTACTGTGATAATAATACAGCCATGCACTAGTGTACTTATCATACTGCTGTATGCTAGTGTTATTATACAGCCATACACTACTGTGATAATAATACAGCCATGCACTAGTGTACTTATCATACTGCTGTATGCTACTGTTATTATACAGCCATACACTGCTGTGATACTAATACGGCCATGCACTAGTGTACTTATCATACTGTTGTATGCTACTGTTATTATACAGCCAAACACTACTGTGATAATAATACAGCCATGCACTAGTGTACCTATCATACTGCTGTATGCTACTGTTATTATACAGCCATACACTACTGTGATACTAATACAGCCATGCACTAGTGTACTTATCATACTGCTGTATGCTACTGTTATTATACAGCCATACACTGCTGTGATACTAATACAGCCATGCACTAGTGTACTTATCATACTGCTGTATGCTACTGTTATTATACAGCCATACACTGCTGTGATACTAATACGGCCATGCACTAGTGTACTTATCATACTGCTGTATGCTACTGTTATTATACAGCCATACACTGCTGTGATAATAATACAGCCATGCACTAGTGTACTTATCATACTGCTGTATGCTAGTGTTATTATACAGCCATACACTGCTGTGATACTAATACAGCCATGCACTAGTGTACTTATCATACTGCTGTATGCTACTGTTATTATACAGCCATACACTGCTGTGATACTAATACAGCCATGCACTAGTGTACTTATCATACTGCTGTATGCTACTGTTATTATACAGCCATACACTGCTGTGATACTAATACGGCCATGCACTAGTGTACTTATCATACTGCTGTATGCTGGTGTTATTATACAGCCATACACTGCTGTGATACTAATACAGCCATGCACTAGTGTACTTATCATACTGCTGTATGCTAGTGTTAGTATACAGCCATACACTGCTGTGATAATAATACAGCCATGCACTAGTGTACTTATCATACTGCTGTATGCTACTGTTATTATACAGCCATACACTGCTGTGATACTAATACAGCCATGCACTAGTGTACTTATCATACTGCTGTATGCTACTGTTATTATACAGCCATGCACTACTGTGATAATAATACAGCCATGCACTAGTGTATTTATCATACTGCTATGCTAGTGTTATTATACAGCCATACACTACTGTGATACTAATACAGCCATGCACTAGTGTACTTATCATACTGCTGTATGCTAGTGTTATTATACAGCCATACACTACTGTGATAATAATACAGCCATGCACTAGTGTACTTATCATACTGTTGTATGCTGGTGTTATTATACAGCCATACACTGCTGTGATACTAATACAGCCATGCACTAGTGTACTTATCATACTGCTGTATGCTACTGTTATTATACAGCCATACACTGCTGTGATACTAATACAGCCATGCACTAGTGTACTTATCATACTGCTGTATGCTACTGTTATTATACAGCCAAACACTACTGTGATAATAATACAGCCATGCACTAGTGTACCTATCATACTGCTGTATGCTACTGTTATTATACAGCCATACACTACTGTGATACTAATACAGCCATGCACTAGTGTACTTATCATACTGCTGTATGCTACTGTTATTATACAGCCATACACTGCTGTGATACTAATACAGCCATGCACTAGTGTACTTATCATACTGCTGTATGCTACTGTTATTATACAGCCATACACTGCTGTGATACTAATACGGCCATGCACTAGTGTACTTATCATACTGCTGTATGCTACTGTTATTATACAGCCATACACTGCTGTGATAATAATACAGCCATGCACTAGTGTACTTATCATACTGCTGTATGCTAGTGTTATTATACAGCCATACACTGCTGTGATACTAATACAGCCATGCACTAGTGTACTTATCATACTGCTGTATGCTACTGTTATTATACAGCCATACACTGCTGTGATACTAATACAGCCATGCACTAGTGTACTTATCATACTGCTGTATGCTACTGTTATTATACAGCCATGCACTACTGTGATAATAATACAGCCATGCACTAGTGTATTTATCATACTGCTATGCTAGTGTTATTATACAGCCATACACTACTGTGATACTAATACAGCCATGCACTAGTGTACTTATCATACTGCTGTATGCTAGTGTTATTATACAGCCATACACTACTGTGATAATAATACAGCCATGCACTAGTGTACTTATCATACTGTTGTATGCTAGTGTTATTATACAGCCATACACTACTGTGATACTAATACAGCCATGCACTAGTGTACTTATCATACTGCTGTATGCTACTGTGATTATACAGCCATACACTGCTGTGATACTAATACAGCCATGCACTAGTGTACTTATCATACTGCTGTATGCTACTGGTATTATACAGCCATGCACTACTGTGATACTAATACAGCCATGCACTAGTGTACTTATCATACTGCTGTATGCTACTGGTATTATACAGCCATGCACTACTGTGATACTAATACAGCCATGCACTAGTGTACTTATACTGCTGTATGCTACTGGTATTATACAGCCATGCACTACTGTGATACTAATACAGCCATGCACTAGTGTAATTATCATACTGCTGTATGCTACTGGTATTATACAGCCATGCACTACTGTGATACTAATACAGCCATGCACTAGTGTACTTATCATACTGCTGTATGCTACTGTTATTATACAGCCATACACTACTGTGATACTAATACAGCCATGCACTAGTGTACTTATCATACTGTTGTATGCTACTGTTATTATACAGCCATACACTGCTGTGATACTAATACAGCCATGCACTAGTGTACTTATCATACTGTTGTATGCTACTGTTATTATACAGCCATACACTACTGTGATAATAATACAGCCATGCACTAGTGTACTTATCATACTGCTGTATGCTAGTGTTATTATACAGCCATACACTGCTGTGATACTAATACAGCCATGCACTAGTGTACTTATCATACTGCTGTATGCTACTGTTATTATACAGCCATACACTACTGTGATAATAATACGGCCATGCACTAGTGTACTTATCATACTGCTGTATGCTAGTGTTATTATACAGCCATACACTGCTGTGATAATAATACGGCCATGCACTAGTGTACTTATCATACTGCTGTATGCTACTGTTATTATACAGCCATACACTGCTGTGATACTAATACAGCCATGCACTAGTGTACTTATCATACTGCTGTATGCTACTGTTATTATACAGCCATACACTGCTGTGATAATAATACAGCCATGCACTAGTGTACTTATCATACTGCTGTATGCTACTGTTATTATACAGCCATACACTGCTGTGATAATAATACAGCCATGCACTAGTGTACTTATCATACTGCTGTATGCTACTGTTATTATACAGCCATACACTGCTGTGATAATAATACAGCCATGCACTAGTGTACTTATCATACTGCTGTATGCTACTGTTATTATACAGCCATACACTGCTGTGATAATAATACAGCCATGCACTAGTGTACTTATCATACTGCTGTATGCTACTGTTATTATACAGCCATACACTGCTGTGATAATAATACAGCCATGCACTAGTGTACTTATCATACTGCTGTATGCTAGTGTTATTATACAGCCATACACTACTGTGATAATAATACTGCCATGCACTAGTGTACTTATCATACTGCTGTATGCTACTGTTATTATACAGCCATACACTACTGTGATACTAATACAGCCATGCACTAGTGTACTTATCATACTGCTGTATGCTACTGTTATTATACAGCCATACACTGCTGTGATACTAATACGGCCATGCACTAGTGTACTTATCATACTGCTGTATGCTACTGTTATTATACAGCCATACACTGCTGTGATAATAATACAGCCATGCACTAGTGTACTTATCATACTGCTGTATGCTAGTCTTATTATACAGCCATACACTGCTGTGATAATAATACAGCCATGCACTAGTGTACTTATCATACTGCTGTATGCTACTGTTATTATACAGCCATACACTACTGTGATACTAATACAGCCATGCACTAGTGTACTTATCATACTGCTGTATGCTACTGTTATTATACAGCCATGCACTACTGTGATACTAATACAGCCATGCACTAGTGTACTTATCATACTGTTGTATGCTACTGTTATTATACAGCCATGCACTACTGTGATAATAATACAGCCATGCACTAGTGTACTTATCATACTGCTGTATGCTACTGTTATTATACAGCCATACACTACTGTGATACTAATACAGCCATGCACTAGTGTACTTATCATACTGTTGTATGCTACTGTTATTATACAGCCATACACTACTGTGATAATAATACAGCCATGCACTAGTGTACCTATCATACTGCTGTATGCTACTGTTATTATACAGCCATACACTACTGTGATACTAATACAGCCATGCACTAGTGTACTTATCATACTGTTGTATGCTACTGTTATTATACAGCCATGCACTACTGTGATAATAATACAGCCATGCACTAGTGTACTTATCATACTGCTGTATGCTAGTGTTATTATACAGCCATACACTACTGTGATAATAATACAGCCATGCACTAGTGTACTTATCATACTGCTGTATGCTACTGTTATTATACAGCCATACACTGCTGTGATACTAATACAGCCATGCACTAGTGTACTTATCATACTGTTGTATGCTACTGTTATTATACAGCCATACACTGCTGTGATACTAATACAGCCATGCACTAGTGTACTTATCATACTGCTGTATGCTACTGGTATTATACAGCCATGCACTACTGTGATACTAATACAGCCATGCACTAGTGTACTTATCATACTGCTGTATGCTACTGTTATTATACAGCCATACACTGCTGTGATACTAATACGGCCATGCACTAGTGTACTTATCATACTGCTGTATGCTACTGGTATTATACAGCCATGCACTACTGTGATAATAATACAGCCATGCACTAGTGTACTTATCATACTGCTGTATGCTACTGTTATTATACAGCCATACACTGCTGTGATAATAATACAGCCATGCACTAGTGTACTTATCATACTGCTGTATGCTAGTGTTATTATACAGCCATACACTGCTGTGATAATAATACAGCCATGCACTAGTGTACTTATCATACTGCTGTATGCTACTGTTATTATACAGCCATACACTGCTGTGATACTAATACAGCCATGCACTAGTGTACTTATCATACTGCTGTATGCTACTGTTATTATACAGCCATACACTGCTGTGATAATAATACAGCCATGCACTAGTGTACTTATCATACTGCTGTATGCTACTGTTATTATACAGCCATGCACTACTGTGATAATAATACAGCCATGCACTAGTGTACTTATCATACTGCTGTATGCTACTGTTATTATACAGCCATACACTGCTGTGATACTAATACAGCCATGCACTAGTGTATTTATCATACTGCTATGCTAGTGTTATTATACAGCCATACACTACTGTGATAATAATACAGCCATGCACTAGTGTACTTATCATACTGCTGTATGCTAGTGTTATTATACAGCCATACACTACTGTGATACTAATACAGCCATGCCCTAGTGTACTTATCATACTGCTGTATGCTAGTGTTATTATACAGCCATACACTGCTGTGATACTAATACAGCCATGCACTAGTGTACTTATCATACTGCTGTATGCTACTGTTATTATACAGCCATACACTGCTGTGATAATAATACGGCCATGCACTAGTGTACTTATCATACTGCTGTATGCTACTGTGATTATACAGCCATACACTGCTGTGATAATAATACAGCCATGCACTAGTGTAATTATCATACTGTTGTATGCTACTGTTATTATACAGCCATACACTGCTGTGATAATAATACAGCCATGCACTAGTGTACTTATCATACTGCTGTATGCTACTGTTATTATACAGCCATGCACTACTGTGATAATAATACAGCCATGCACTAGTGTACTTATCATACTGTTGTATGCTACTGTTATTATACAGCCATACACTACTGTGATAATAATACAGCCATGCACTAGTGTCATTATCATACTGCTGTATGCTGGTGTTATTATACAGCCATACACTACTGTGATAATAATACGGCCATGCACTAGTGTACTTATCATACTGCTGTATGCTACTGTGATTATACAGCCATACACTGCTGTGATAATAATACAGCCATGCACTAGTGTAATTATCATACTGTTGTATGCTACTGTTATTATACAGCCATACACTGCTGTGATAATAATACAGCCATGCACTAGTGTACTTATCATACTGCTGTATGCTACTGTTATTATACAGCCATGCACTACTGTGATAATAATACAGCCATGCACTAGTGTACTTATCATACTGTTGTATGCTACTGTTATTATACAGCCATACACTACTGTGATAATAATACAGCCATGCACTAGTGTACTTATCATACTGCTGTATGCTACTGTTATTATACAGCCATGCACTACTGTGATAATAATACAGCCATGCACTAGTGTACTTATCATACTGTTGTATGCTACTGTTATTATACAGCCATACACTACTGTGATAATAATACAGCCATGCACTAGTGTACTTATCATACTGCTGTATGCTACTGTTATTATACAGCCATACACTGCTGTGATAATAATACAGCCATGCACTAGTGTACTTATCATACTGTTGTATGCTACTGTTATTATACAGCCATACACTACTGTGATAATAATACAGCCATGCACTAGTGTACTTATCATACTGCTGTATGCTACTGTTATTATACAGCCATGCACTACTGTGATAATAATACAGCCATGCACTAGTGTACTTATCATACTGTTGTATGCTACTGTTATTATACAGCCATACACTACTGTGATAATAATACAGCCATGCACTAGTGTACTTATCATACTGCTGTATGCTAGTGTTATTATACAGCCATACACTGCTGTGATAATGATATCACCACATATTAGTGCAGGGCTAGTCAATAGGCTGATCTGGGCCATCAGACACTTTCTAATTGCATTATTTGATTCTGGAAGTTCCGATTCCTTAAGCTGGCAGTTAAATACAGTTTGTTTCCTTGGTCTCTTTCTCTAGATACTGTATTCCTGTGCGCCTATGAATACCAGTGTACCCGTGTATTTGTGTGAGTATCCATAAAAAACATGGATTTCAGACGTCAAACTTATTTCATGAAAGAGTAGCTTTCAGAAATGTAACTAATTTAGCTCCTGCACAACTGGGATAATGATACTTCCATAGAGTAAATCTTCCACTGGTCTTAAACTGTGGTGTTTTACACTACTGTGATTATCATACAGCTGTACATTACTTTGATAATAATACTGTCATACACTATTGTGATTATTATAATGCTGCACTTTGCTTTGATAATAATAATAATAATCCCATACAAAACTGATTATTTTACAACTATACATAGCTTTGATAATAATACTGCTATGTACTACTGGGATTATTATACATCTATACACTGTTGTGATAATAATACAGCCATACACTAGTGTGATTATGACAGAGCCAAACACTACTGTGATTATGATACAGGCATCCACTAGTGTGATGATGATGTGGCTTTATACCACTGTGCTGCATACATCAGCTTTACACCTTAGAGTGAGAAGCACAGATATACACTGCTATGTGTAAATTCAACAACGCATTGCTGTGTGTAGAACAGGTAGAGTGCTCTGTACATAATGCAATCCCCTTCTGGATCGCTACCTTGTCGTGTTGAAGGGGCTTATGTATCTCAATGAAGCTGTAAGCTATATCATGTACGGTCACCCAAAATGGGCAGGTCATAGCAGAGAGGTTAGACAAATTGTGATTCACTGGAGAAGGAACTGGCAACCCACAGTATCTCTGCCAAGAAAATCATATGGATTAGCACACCCAGACACAAGTTGTGCCTGGCATGCTGCAGTCCATGGGGTCACGGAGAGACAGACAGGACTGGACGACTGTACAACAACATAATACAATACATTACCATGTGTGTGTGGCAGATATACACTGCTCTGTATATAATACAGCATTATATTGCTCTGTGCTTGGGACAAATATACACTGCTTTGTGTATAATACAGCAATACATTGCCATGTGTGTGGCACATATGTACACTGCCTTATGTAGAATAAATGAATACAAAACTATTTGTATGGAATATATATATATATACTCTGCTTTGTTATCAGTTTTTAACATGTGTACGATGTTGTGAGAAATATGTTGCTAACGTGTCCATTGCTTTTGTACACAGGACAGAACAGGGTGTGTGCAGGAGAGGTATGAAGAAAGATGGCGGATCAGAGCCATATTCAGTCATCTGCATCCAAAAGCATCAAGCCGTTCCGCTCCAGCGAGGAGTATTTGGAGGCCATGAAAGAGGATCTGACAGACTGGCTCAACATGCTGTACGACCTGGACATGGATGCTGGCACCTTCATGGAGGCACTGGAGACAGGGTACATCCTGTGCCAACATGCCAACAATCTCAACCACCTGGCACGGGATTTCAGAGTGCAACATCCTGAAATGGCAACTCGGATGAGGCTTCCTCAGAAGGAAGTCACTTTCCAGGTGAAGGGGGCAGTGCCAGGCTCATTCATGGCCAGAGACAATGTGTCCAATTTCATTGCCTGGTGCCGTCAAGAGCTTGGCATACTTGAGGTGCTGATGTTTGAGACCAATGACCTGGTGCTGAGGAAGGGGGAGAAGAGTTTTGTGCTATGTCTGCTAGAAGTGGCCCGAAGGGGTGCCCGTTTTGGCATGCCTGCTCCTACCCTCATTCAGATGGAAGATGAGATAGAAGAGGAGCTAAACAGGGGGAGAGCAGGGATCGAAAAGGGAGGATACCTGCCAAGTCAAACACCTGCACGCCCTGCCCGCACCCTGTATGACCTCAAGAATTTGGATGAGCTGGTGAGATATCTATCCTTGAAATTATATATATATATATATATATATTATGTAACGGTACAACATTATCTCAGCTGTTGTAATACCATCTGTTTCATATAATATCCTTGTACTTAAAGACATATCTAAGTTTCCTGGATTATGAATGCATCTGATAGAGGAGAATTAATAGTGCCTGAAAACATTTTGTTTGCATGAAAAAATACCAAAACAAACTTTTAAACACTTAACCTTGACGTTAGCAAAATGTCTTGTAATTTCTGACAGTTGAAAATCAGGGTTAACACCCCCTCCATACCCAGGCTAAATTAGCATAAAATTCATTATTTGTTTTGGTCAATTAGGAGAAAGCAGAGTTTAGCTGAAACATTTGAATACAACTCTGTGGCTCCTGTTTCTGCTGCAAAGCAGCCTGTGATATGTAGTGTAGTCCATTTTAGAAGGTGCTATGGCAGCAACACAGCACAGACAGAAAGCAGCAGGTAGAGTCATATCCCTGTAGTGACTTGGGGGCTGAAATCGCTGCTCTCCTATTGGCTGAGGAAGACACAGAAGGTGAATATTGGTTAAAATTGGTCCCCTAATGCTGTGTGCCGATTAGGTGGGGGGAAGGGGGGGGGGGGGGATGAGGTGCCTGTTTAGACACCCCTGGGCATGTCAACATAGTCATTAAAGGGATTTTTAGATATTAATAAAAATAAAATGTTTTGTAAAATGTGCTGCATACATAAAGGATACTTTTTGCACAATGAATTAAAGAATGTAATAACCCAGGAAACTTGGATATGCCTTTAACACATAAACTTACTTCTAATAACATATTGACATCTAGTATCTAATTTAAGGATGCTCAGGGATATTGTCTGATTTTTGTGTTGGAGATTTCCATCTCTAAGCTGTTTGATTTTTGACCCCCAGCATCATGAATTGAAATACTCTGTTTTGGCAGTGAGGTAGATTAGACCAACACATATTCAAGAGACATTTCTCAGGCCTGAATTGAAAAGCAGTACTCATCATCTTAGCTGCTCTGTTCAAAACCTGTTATAGGGCATCCTCCCACCAGATATGTTTGAAATCACCTGTCACATCACCTCCTCTACAGCAATCATCACTTACATTGGGTAACCATGTCTGAAGCTGCTGATGAACATAGTATGTCATTGTATGTCAGACACAGACCCATATAATCTGCCCATTCACATATCCACCTAAAAGGCATATGTCTAATTACTCCTCCTAAGTTTATGCCCATCTCAGCCATTTTGGAATTCACTTTTTTTTTATATCCCTTTATCTGTTTATGTTTCTTTAAAGTAGTTCTCCAAATTATTTCTGAATCTTCTAGCCTTCAGTTATTAGAGGCTAGTAGTCTGATCAAGAACATTCAGAAATAATTACACTTCTGGATTTATGTAGGTAACTTTTTTCTGCCATCTTACCTCATAGAGGAATAGCTATTGTAGAGTGATTTGACTCACTATATTCAGAACAAAATGTTATATATTAGTGTATATAGTTTAAAACACTGACGCTACTCTCCAATCTATTATAAGATTATTCTGATCTTCATACCCTAATAATTAAACTTTTTCATTAGTGAGGTCCATGTTTTATTTTATGAAAGTAGGAGACTATAGAGTCTAATCACTACAGTTTTAATAGATATGTTTCTCAGACTACGGTAATTCAGACGTTAAATGCTTCGTGAGCTGTAAAAATTTTGACAAATCCTAGTATCCAAAAATAGCTCTACATGACCTCTCCTCAAATTGGCTTTACTGGGTCTACATTTTACCCCATTACCCATAAAGGTGTTTCAATGGCAGCACAAAGCAATTCACTGAGAGAAACCCTTTGTGTAAACACACAATGTAGAACCTCAGGGCACCACAGTTTGAGAAACTGTGTATAGGAGGTGAAGCCGTCTCACCATAATGAATATTGACTAACACCGACAACTGACTCCTTTCAGACACACCACATCATTTGATCAACCCCCGATCATGGCTGAATATCAGGCTAAGAGACTACATAACATTTTTTTTCCAGTGACATCATCCACAGTACAGAGCTGTTTGTCTTTAAAATTATATTACAATATTATATTACATTTAATCTTTCTTTTTTAGACCAATAAAATGTGTAACTATGTTGTTTAAGAATTTATATTAACCTTGCTGTAATTATAAGAAAGCACATCAGTAAGAACATAATAATTTATGTGGAAGGTTGTTTAATCCTTGCCACTCACTTTGAACTGGGTGGGGGAGACATTTTCAGACAAGCAGAGGAAGTAGTGTAATGTTAACCCTTCCTTTGACCACTTAGACACTGTTTCTTTGCTACTTGTTTATATGACTCGGTGTCCATGGTGATGCTGAGATGCAGACTTCCTGTGGAAATTCTAATGGATTCCAGTGACGAGCTGCTCTTCCCATTTCATAAAGGCATACACATACTGAAATAAACTCAGCTAATGAACACACAGAGGGAACCTCCCTCCTGTGTATTACACGGACACACCGAGGGAACCTCACTCCTGTGTATTACACTGACACACTGAGGGAACCTCACTCCTGTGTATTACACTAACACACTGAGGGAACCTCTCTCCTGTACATTACACTGACACACTGAGGGAACCTCTCTCCTGTGTATTACACTGACACACTGAGGGAACCTCACTCCTGTGTATTACACTGACACACTGAGGGAACCTCTCTCCTGTGTATTACACTGACACACTGAGGGAACCTCTCTCCTGTGTATTACACAGACACACTGAGGGAACCTCACTCCTGTGTATTACACTGACACACTGAGGGAACCTCTCTCCTGTGTATTACACTGACACACAGAGGGAACCTCTCTCCTGTGTATTACACTGACACACTGAGGGAACCTCTCTCCTGTGTATTACACAGACACACTGAGGGAACCTCACTCCTGTGTATTACACTGACACACTGAGGGAACCTCTCTCCTGTGTATTACACTGACACACAGAGGGAACCTCTCTCCTGTGTATTACACTGACACACTGAGGGAACCTCACTCCTGTGTATTACACTAACACACTGAGGGAACCTCTCTCCTGTGTATTACACTGACACACTGAGGGAACCTCTCTCCTGTGTATTACACTGACACACTGAGGGAACCTCACTCCTGTGTATTACACTGACACACTGAGGGAACCTCCCTCCTGTGTATTACACTGACACACTGAGGGAACCTCCCTCCTGTGTATTACACTAACACACTGAGGGAACCTCACTCCTGTACATTACACTGACACACTGAGGGAACCTCTCTCCTGTGTATTACACTGACACACTGAGGGAACCTCCCTCCTGTGTATTACACTGACACACTGAGGGAACCTCTCTCCTGTGTATTACACTGACACACTGAGGGAACCTCCCTCCTGTGTATTACACCGACACACCGAGGGAACCTCACTCCTGTGTATTACACCGACACACCGAGGGAACCTCACTCCTGTGTATTACACCGACACACCGAGGGAACCTCACTCCTGTGTATTACACCGACACACCGAGGGAACCTCCCTCCTGTGTATTACACCGACACACCGAGGGAACCTCACTCCTGTGTATTACACTGACACACTGAGGGAATCTCTCTCCTGTGTATTACACTGACACACTGAGGGAACCTCACTCCTGTGTATTACACTGACACACTGAGGGAACCTCTCTCCTGTGTATTACACTGACACACTGAGGGAACCTCCCTCCTGTGTATTACACTGACACACTGAGGGAACCTCTCTCCTGTGTATTACACTGACACACTGAGGGAACCTCACTCCTGTGTATTACACTGACACACTGAGGGAACCTCACTCCTGTGTATTACACTGACACACTGAGGGAACCTCACTCCTGTGTATTACACTGACACACTGAGGGAACCTCACTCCTGTGTATTACACTGACACACTGAGGGAATCTCTCTCCTGTGTATTACACTGACACACTGAGGGAACCTCACTCCTGTGTATTACACTGACACACTGAGGGAACCTCTCTCCTGTGTATTACACTGACACACTGAGGGAACCTCACTCCTGTGTATTACACTGACACACTGAGGGAACAGCCCTCCTGTGTATTACAGTAACACACCGAGGGAACCTCACTCCTGTGTATTACACTGACACACCGAGGGAACCTTACTCCTGTGTATTACACTGACACACTGAGGGAACCTCACTCCTGTGTATTACACTGACACACTGAGGGAACCGCCCTCCTGTGTATTACAGTAACACACTGAGGGAACCTCACTCCTGTGTATTACACTGACACACTGAGGGAACCGCCCTCCTGTGTATTACAGTAACACACCGAGGGAACCTCACTCCTGTGTATTACAGTAACACACTGAGGGAACCTCTCTCCTGTGTATTACAGTAACACACCGAGGGAACCTCACTCCTGTGTATTACACTGACACACTGAGGGAACCTCTCTCCTGTGTATTACACTGACACACTGAGGGAACCCTCTCTCCTGTGTATTACACTGACACACTGAGGGAACCTCACTCCTGTGTATTACAGTAACACACAGAGGGAACCTCACTCCTGTGTATTACAGTAACACACAGAGGGAACCTCACTCCTGTTTATTACACTGACACACTGAGGGAACCTCACTCCTGTGTATTATACTGACTCACTGAGGGAACCTCTCTCCTGTGTATTACAGTAACACACTGAGGGAACCTCTCTCCTGTGTATTACACTGACACACTGAGGGAACCTCACTCCTGTACATTACACTGACACACTGAGGGAACCTCACTCCTGTGTATTACACTGACACACTGAGGGAACCTCCCTCCTGTACATTACACTGACACACTGAGGGAACCTCCCTCCTGTGTATTACACTGACACACGAGGGAACCTCACTCCTGTGTATTACACTAACACACCGAGGGAACCTCACTCCTGTGTATTACACTGACACACTGAGGGAACCTCTCTCCTGTGTATTACACTGACACACTGAGGGAACCTCCCTCCTGTGTATTACACTGACACACTGAGGGAACCTCACTCCTGTGTATTACACTGACACACCGAGGGAACCTCACTCCTGTGTATTACACTGACACACTGAGGGAACCTCACTCCTGTGTATTACAGTAACACACAGAGGGAACCTCACTCCTGTGTATTACACTAACACACAGAGGGAACCTCACTCCTGTGTATTACACTAACACACAGAGGGAACCTCACTCCTGTGTATTACAGTAACACACAGAGGGAACCTCACTCCTGTGTATTACACTGACACACTGAGGGAACCTCACTCCTGTGTATTACACTGACACACTGAGGGAACCTCACTCCTGTGTATTATACTGACACACTGAGGGAACCTCACTCCTGTAGATTACACTGACACACTGAGGGAACCTCACTCCTGTGTATTACACTGACACACTGAGGGAACCTCTCTCCTGTGTATTATACTGACACACCGAGGGAACCTCACTCCTGTGTATTACACTGACACACTGAGGGAACCTCACTCCTGTGTATTACACTAACACACTGAGGGAACCTCACTCCTGTACATTACACTGACACACTGAGGGAACCTCACTCCTGTGTATTACACTGACACACTGAGGGAACCTCACTCCTGTACATTACACTGACACACTGAGGGAACCTCACTCCTGTGTATTACACTGACACACTGAGGGAACCTCACTCCTGTGTATTATACTGACACACTGAGGGAACCTCACTCCTGTGTATTACACTGACACACTGAGGGAACCTCCCTCCTGTGTATTACACTGACACACTGAGGGAACCTCACTCCTGTGTATTACACTAACACACCGAGGGAACCTCACTCCTGTGTATTACATTGACACACTGAGGAAACCTCTCTCCTGTGTATTACACTGACACATTGAGGGGACCTCACTCCTGTGTATTACACGGACACACCGAGGGAACCTCACTCCTGTGTATTACACTGACACACTGAGGGAACCTCACTCCTGTGTATTACAGTAACACACAGAGGGAACCTCACTCCTGTGTATTACACTAACACACAGAGGGAACCTCACTCCTGTGTATTACACTAACACACCGAGGGAACCTCACTCCTGTGTATTACACTAACACACAGAGGGAACCTCACTCCTGTGTATTACAGTAACACACAGAGGGAACCTCACTCCTGTGTATTACACTGACACACTGAGGGAACCTCCCTCCTGTGTATTACACTGACACACTGAGGGAACCTCCCTCCTGTGTATTACACTGACACACTGAGGGAACCTCACTCCTGTGTATTACACTGACACACTGAGGGAACCTCACTCCTGTGTATTACACTGACACACTGAGGGAACCTCACTCCTGTGTATTATACTGACACACTGAGGGAACCTCACTCCTGTAGATTACACTGACACACTGAGGGAACCTCACTCCTGTGTATTACACTGACACACTGAGGGAACCTCTCTCCTGTGTATTATACTGACACACCGAGGGAACCTCACTCCTGTGTATTACACTGACACACTGAGGGAACCTCACTCCTGTGTATTACACTAACACACTGAGGGAACCTCACTCCTGTACATTACACTGACACACTGAGGGAACCTCACTCCTGTGTATTACACTGACACACTGAGGGAACCTCTCTCCTGTGTATTATACTGACACACTGAGGGAACCTCACTCCTGTACATTACACTGACACACTGAGGGAACCTCACTCCTGTGTATTACACTGACACACTGAGGGAACCTCACTCCTGTGTATTATACTGACACACTGAGGGAACCTCTCTCCTGTGTATTACACGGACACACTGAGGGAACCTCACTCCTGTGTATTAAACTGACACACTGAGGGAACCTCCCTCCTGTGTATTACACTGACACACTGAGGGAACCTCCCTCCTGTGTATTACACTGACACACAGAGGGAACCTCACTCCTGTGTATTACACTGACACACTGAGGGAACCTCACTCCTGTGTATTACACGGACACACTGAGGGAACCTCACTCCTGTGTATTACACTAACACACTGAGAGAACCTCACTCCTATACATTACACTGACACACTGAGGGAACCTCCCTCCTGTGTATTACACCGACACACCGAGGGAACCTCTCTCCTGTGTATTACACCAACACACTGAGGGAACCTCACTCCTGTACATTACACTGACACACTGAGGGAACCTCACTCCTGTACATTACACTGACACACTGAGGGAACCTCACTCCTGTGTATTACACTGACACACTGAGGGAACCTCACTCCTGTGTATTACACCGACACACTGAGGGAACCTCACTCCTGTGTATTACACTGACACACTGAGGGAACCTCACTCCTGTACATTACACTGACACACTGAGGGAACCTCACTCCTGTGTATTACACTGACACACTGAGGGAACCTCACTCCTGTGTATTACACTGACACACTGAGGGAACCTCACTCCTGTACATTACACTGAGGGAACCTCTCTCCTGTGTATTACACCGACACACTGAGGGAACCTCACTCCTGTGTATTACACTGACACACTGAGAGAACCTCACTCCTGTGTATTACACTGACTCACTGAGGGAACCTCAATCCTGTGTATTACACTGACACACTGAGGGAACCTCACTCCTGTGTATTACACTGACACACTGAGGGAACCTCACTCCTGTGTATTAGACTGACACACTGAGGGAACCTCACTCCTGTGTATTACAGTAACACACAGAGGGAACCTCACTCCTGTGTATTACAGTAACACACAGAGGGAACCTCACTCCTGTGTATTACAGTAACACACAGACGGAACCTCACTCCTGTGTATTACACCGACACACTGAGGGAACCTCACTCCTGTGTATTACACGGACACACCGAGGGAACCTCACTCCTGTGTATTACACTGACACACTGAGGGAACCTCCCTCCTGTGTATTACACTGACACACTGAGGGAACCTCCCTCCTGTGTATTACACTGACACACTGAGGGAACCTCCCTCCTGTACATTACACTGACACACTGAGGGAACCTCACTCCTGTGTATTACACTGACACACCGAGGGAACCTCTCTCCTGTGTATTACACTAACAAACTGAGGGAACCTCACTCCTATACATTACACTGACACACTGAGGGAACCTCCCTCCTGTGTATTACACCGACTCACTGAGGGAACCTCAATCCTGTGTATTACACTGACACACTGAGGGAACCTCACTCCTGTGTATTACACTGACACACTGAGGGAACCTCACTCCTGTGTATTAGACTGACACACTGAGGGAACCTCACTCCTGTGTATTACAGTAACACACAGAGGGAACCTCACTCCTGTGTATTACAGTAACACACAGAGGGAACCTCACTCCTGTGTATTACAGTAACACACAGAGGGAACCTCACTCCTGTGTATTACACCGACACACTGAGGGAACCTCACTCCTGTGTATTACACGGACACACCGAGGGAACCTCACTCCTGTGTATTACACTGACACACTGAGGGAACCTCCCTCCTGTGTATTACACTGACACACTGAGGGAACCTCCCTCCTGTGTATTACACTGACACACTGAGGGAACCTCCCTCCTGTACATTACACTGACACACTGAGGGAACCTCACTCCTGTGTATTACACTGACACACCGAGGGAACCTCTCTCCTGTGTATTACACTAACAAACTGAGGGAACCTCACTCCTATACATTACACTGACACACTGAGGGAACCTCCCTCCTGTGTATTACACCGACACACCGAGGGAACCTCTCTCCTGTGTATTACACTGACACACTGAGGGAACCTCACTCCTGTACATTACACTGACACACTGAGGGAACCTCACTCCTGTACATTACACTGACACACTGAGGGAACCTCACTCCTGTACATTACACTGACACACTGAGGGAACCTCACTCCTGTGTATTACACTGACACACCGAGGGAACCTCACTCCTGTGTATTACACTGAGGGAACCTCTCTCCTGTGTATTACACCGACACACTGAGGGAACCTCACTCCTGTGTATTACACTGACACACTGAGAGAACCTCACTCCTATACATTACACTGACACACTGAGGGCACCTCCCTCCTGTGTATTACACCGACTCACTGAGGGAACCTCAATCCTGTGTATTACACTGACACACTGAGGGAACCTCACTCCTGTGTATTACACTGACACACTGAGGGAACCTCACTCCTCTGTATTAGACTGACACACTGAGGGAACCTAACTCCTGTGTATTACAGTATTACACAGAGGGAACCTCACTCCTGTGTATTACACCGACACACTGAGGGAACCTCACTCCTGTGTATTACACGGACACACCGAGGGAACCTCACTCCTGTGTATTACACGGACACACTGAGGGAACCTCACTCCTGTGTATTACACTGACACACTGAGGGAACCTCCCTCCTGTGTATTACACTGACACACTGAGGGAACCTCCCTACTGTACATTACACTGACACACTGAGGGAACCTCACTCCTGTGTAATACACTGACACACTGAGGGAACCTCCCTCCTGTGTATTACACTGACACACTGAGGGAACCTCCCTCCTGTGTATTACAGTAACACACAGAGGGAACCTCACTCCTGTGTATTACACTGACACACTGAGGGAACCTCCCTCCTGTGTATTACACTGACACACTGAGGGAACCTCCCTCCTGTGTATTACACTGACACACTGAGGGAACCTCCCTCCTGTGTATTACAGTAACACACAGAGGGAACCTCACTCCTGTGTATTACAGTAACACACAGAGGGAACCTCACTCCTGTGTATTACACTGACACACTGAGGGAACCTTACTCCTGTGTATTATACTGACACACTGAGGGAACCTCACTCCTGTACATTACACTGACACACTGAGGGAACCTCACTCCTGTGTATTACACTGACACACTGAGGGAACCTCACTCCTGTGTATTACACTGACACACTGAGGGAACCTCTCTCCTGTGTATTATACTGACACACTGAGGGAACCTCACTCCTGTGTATTACACTGACACACCGAGGGAACCTCACTCCTGTGTATTATACTGACACACCGAGGGAACCTCACTCCTGTACATTACACTGACACACTGAGGGAACCTCACTCCTGTACATTACACTGACACACTGAGGGAACCTCACTCCTGTGTATTATACTGACACACTGAGGGAACCTCACTCCTGTGTATTATACTGACACACTGAGGGAACCTCACTCCTGTGTATTACAGTAACACACAGAGGGAACCTCACTCCTGTGTATTACACTGACACACTGAGGGAACCTAACTCCTGTACATTACACTGACACACTGAGGGAACCTCTCTCCTGTGTATTACACTAACACACCGAGGGAACCTCACTCCTGTGTATTACACCGACACACCGAGGGAACCTCACTCCTGTGTATTACACTGACACACTGAGGGAACCTCACTCCTGTGTATTACACTGACACACTGAGGGAACCCTCTCTCCTGTGTATTACACTAACACACTGAGGGAACCCTCTCTCCTGTGTATTACACTGACACACTGAGGGAACCTCCCTCCTGTGTATTACACTAACACACTGAGGGAACCTCCCTCCTGTGTATTACACTAACACACCGAGGGAACCTCTCTCCTGTGTTTTACATTAACACACAGAGGGAACCTCTCTCCTGTGTATTACACCGACACACTGAGGGAACCTCACTCCTGTGTATTACACAGACACACTGAGGGAACCTCACTCCTGTGTATTACACAGACACACCGAGGGAACCCCTCTCCTGTGTATTACACTGACACACTGAGGGAACCTCTCTCCTGTGTATTACACTAACACACCGAGGGAACCTCACTCCTGTGTATTACACCGACACACCGAGGGAACCTCACTCCTGTGTATTACACTGACACACTGAGGGAACCTCCCTCCTGTGTATTACACCGACACACAGAGGGAACCTCTCTCCTGTGTATTACACTAACACACTGAGGGAACCTCTCTCCTGTGTATTACACCGACACACAGAGGGAACCTCTCTCCTGTGTATTACACTAGCATACTGAGGTAACCCCTCTCCTGTGTATTACACTGACACACTGAGGGAACCCCTCTCCTGTGTATTACACTAGCACACTGAGGGAACCTCTCTCCTGTGTATTACACTAGCATACTGAGGTAACCCCTCTCCTGTGTATTACACTGACACACTGAGGGAACCCCTCTCCTGTGTATTACACTAGCACACTGAGGGAACATCTCTCCTGTGTATTACACTAACACACAGAGGGAACCTCTCTCCTGTGTATTACAGTAACACACAGAGGGAACCTCACTCCTGTGTATTACACTGACACACAGAGGGAACCTCTCTCCTGTGTATTACACCGACACACAGAGGGAACCTCTCTCCTGTGTATTACACTAGCATACTGAGGGAACCCCTCTCCTGTGTATTACACTAGCACACTGAGGGAACATCTCTCCTGTGTATTACACTAACACACAGAGGGAACCTCTCTCCTGTGTATTACACTAGCACACTGAGGGAACTTCTCTCCTGTGTATTACACTAGCATACTGAGGGAACCCCTCTCCTGTGTATTACACTAGCATACTGAGGGAACCCCTCTCCTGTGTATTACACGGACACACTGAGGGAACCCTCTCTCCTGTGTATTACACGGACACACTGAGGGAACCTCACTCCTGTGTGCGTGTGTAACTGACTGAGCTCCTCTCCTACATATCCACACTCTTACTGACATGCTGAAGGAGCCACTCTCACTGATACACTAAGGAGCCACAATTAATGACACCACAATGAGCCCCCCACACTGACATACTAAAGAGAACCCCTCACTGATACACTAAGGAGTCCCTCTCACTGACACACCAATGGACATTCCCACACTGGCATACCAAAGAGACCCTCTCACTGATACAATAAGGAGTTCCTCTTACTGATACACTAAGGAGCCTCTCTCACTGAGACACTAAAGGAGCCCCTCTCACTGATACACTAAGGAGCCCCCCTCATTGTATGTGACACTGACACACTGAAAAAGTCGCACTTCTGTGTGATACAAACAAGCTATGTCTCTTTTCTATGTGTCTCTTACAGTTTGAAGATGCAACTCTCCTGCATGTGACACTGATACATCCTCTCCTCTCTCATAGGTCCGTGAAATACTGGGTTTCTGCCAGTGTCCATCTCAGTTTCCAATGATCAAAGTGTCAGAGGGAAAATATCAGGTTGGGGACAGTAACACCCTCATCTTTGTACGGGTAAGAGGCTTGAGTGAGAACTTTGGTTCTGTGTTTCTTGAATAACATTGTACTGGACCTCTTTATAATCAGTCTATACAATACAGTATTATAACCAGTGATCTATACTGTATTACTCTTATTATGATTGAAAATATGAACTCATAGTTGTGATGTGGTTAAAATTAGAATGCAGAATTACTATTAAATATAACCACACAGATATACACACCTACCTACACACAGTGTGTACAATACAGCATGGAGGTTGTTTGGTACACACAGTCCTAATACTATTGGTCTTACACTGACTGAGAGGGTAATTGCTGCAGATACCTTCTCTAAATGCATTATGCTGGTTAGAAGTGAGAGGGGTTAATACATTTGATCCCTCTCCACTTGAAATCTGAGAATGGAAACTTCCGGAGAATGAGAACATGTGTAACTAGAGACCTGACTTGTGCATTATTCATCTCTTTCTATCTGCATTCAATCTCTGTTTTCACTCTTTAACCCTTTCAGCAATACTTCTTGTTATTTGCATGCAGAAAGAAGGGCTAATTTTTCAAATATATCTAAACAGACTTAGAGCTAACTGTTTTGCTGCTGTATATCATACCTGCCATGTGTATTTTACAATCATAGATCATCTAGTTTTGCCCCTGCTCTGTCTTGTTTGTTTATTCCTTATTTTTTGTCTTGTCCCTGATTTCCTTTGCTTCCCAATCAACCTAGTGCCTGATGCCCTTAGTTTGCCACTGCAGTGTCAGTTTCCCCAGTGACTGTGTTTGCTTCTGTTTTACTTTAGTCTCTCTCACTATTGGCAATGATGCTTCTGTCATTGTGAATGCATCCACCAGTCTCTATTTCACCATAACAGCCAGTATTTCTCCCATAACCTATTCCATTCTGACAGTGTTTGACCCATTCTCATGTCAATAAGCCCCAGTCCCTTATGGTTGATCTTGGTTGACTGTGGTTACCCATGGCTGAAGGTGTTTGCCCCCTGGTATCTGCCCATTTGTATCAGACCTTGCTTCCAGCACCTATATTTGCCCCTTGTTGCCGGTGTCTGTCTCTGCTTGGCTTTGTTTACTCTCCAATTCCCAATGTTTCTCATAATTGGATGTATGTTCTCCAATCTCTTTTATACCTCTATGTATCACAGGTACTAAGAAGTCATGTGATGGTGCGAGTCGGAGGTGGCTGGGACACCCTGGAACATTATCTAGACAAACATGACCCCTGCAGGTGTCAGGCCGTTTGTGAGTATCTCAACACTGCACTATGCTGCACATCACTGCATGGTACCAAATCATGCTACACACTACTACACTGCACTGCACAGAAGCACATCATACTACACAACACAGCGAGAAAACACCACGTCATACTATACAATACTACATCACATTATACTACACAATACTACACAGCACACCATGACATCACATCATACTACCCAATGTTACACTGCACAGCATCATATCATACTACACAATACTACACAGCACTGCACAACATCACATCATACTACACAACACAGCGAGAAAACACCACGTCATACTATACAATACTACATCACATTATACTACACAATACTACACAGCACATCATGACATCACATCATACAACACAAAATTACATTGCACAACATCACATCCTACTACACAATACTACACAGCACTGCACAACACCACATCATACTACAGATAAAACACACAAATAAATGTTAAGAAGACAAATATATTATATACTAGATTCAAATAAGCATTACAAAAACATGTGAGGAATTAGGATTAACTGTCAACAATGATTTTAAATGGTAAATAAAAATAAATATGCAAACAAAGTAGATACACAATAAGAATAAAGAAAAGGGGGTTAAACATACCCAGTAAACATACCTGTATAAATGGTACAAATCGAGGAGAGAAGGACGAACAAAATCCTTTAGTTACCACAACACAACAAGGAAATGCTTAATTATTATCTCCATTGAAGAAAAAAAAAGATATTATAAACAATATACAGTTGGAGAAAACATTAATTACTCTAACTACTGTAGCAATGAATATTGAAATCAGTATAGAGAGAGAACAATAAGATTTACGGTAATTATTATCTCTACACAACAAGTATTTCGTTGCAAAATAATTACTGTGTGGGAAATAAGAGATAAGCAGACACAGTATAGTTACCACCCCAGCTTTAAGGACTTATTTTGGGTATCCCTTCTTGGAGAACTGCTTTTTTAAATTGATGATACCTGTATTTTTAGAATAATTTGGGCTATGCCCCCCTCTACATAAGCCATACATGGTGGTAAGTTGGGTAACTAGGTCTTGCCTCCCATATTACCTCTCTCACACCAATCTGAGGACAACCTGGGTAATGTTCATACCACAAAGCAAGGTCAGTTTCTCAGAGGTAATTGTCTTCAGCTGTCCAAATTTAAAAATGTCTCCCCAGCACCTACTGTAAATAAATAACAGTTGTGATTTAGTATATGTGGAAATTAGTTTCTCACATTATTGGGGGTTATTTTGATGTAAGGTTTCTGGTATCTACACAGTAGGTGCAGGTCCCGGTTGAATACTTTTTGATCAAACAAATATTAGCAGCTACTCAGTGTTGAAGTATACATGTACATTCATACACACATGTAAGAAAAAAAGGATACAAATATTTGTGGGCCTATTATTCAATTTGTACCAAAAATTCACAAAATATTTATTTTACTACTTTTCTTATAATGGCTCTGCAATTTACACCTCATTTTGCCTATCATTGTTCTTTCTCATCTGTGCAGCTCATCGAGTGCAGCCATCACGGCAACTCACCTTCTCACCACAGCGGGGGTCCAGCCTGGCCCCACCACGCACCTCAAGCCCCTCCCGGGGACGCTGGTCTGAGGGATCCCCAAGGAACCTGCAGCAGCCAGATTCCACCCCTATGCGAGGACCACCCATCCGCTCCACCCCAGCACCTGCACTTCCCCGAAACAGCACTCCAAGGGGCCCTGCACCTCAGAGAGAGCGACCAGGGGCACACAGCATCAACTCATTCAGGTGTGTGACTCATCTTGTCCTGTCTATCACAAATTCACACTATCTTCTTCTTAGTGAGTAAACAACAGTTCTGCACATAACAAGCTACTTGAAATTCTCTCAACGTTCCCTTTTACTGTTCTTTTTTTATTTTTCTTGACTAAAAAATATCTTCCATTTCTGTCACTGGCACTAATCTGTGCATTGGGCCCGAGTCAGAGGGACAATGGCCAGTTAAGCTACAGGTAAAGTTCTAAGAGGTGACACATTCATTTTTCTATGTTCTTCAATAGATCTTCAAAAGCTCACTACTAGCAGTATTAGACTGCTACTAATAAAAAGGAAAAAATATCATTTACACATAATATCAGTGTATTTTGTTCAGGTGGAATTTCTCCACTAAAAGTGTCACTGCCATTACTTACTGTTATAGACAGATCAATGAAGAAATTGTATTCTGTACTATCACCCTGTTCATAGTGGTCTAAATCTCAAAAGAAGTCACATAAGCTTACAAGGTTACCAGCTGCTCCATAACAGCTAAAATTAAACAAGAACATCTAGTTTAATATATTTTAAATTGATTCTGCCACCTCCAAACGATTTATAGGAGCACTGTAGTTTCAGATGACTGATTGTGTCACGGCTCTTTCCATCTTAGACTGCTAGTAGGGGAAGGGAAACAGAAAATGAGGTAGGGAGGATAAAGGGACTGGGAAATAATGCAATATTGAGACCCCAAATCCTGTTCACATTTCTTTATGAGGATCTGTTTATAATTTAATTTACACATGTACAAACACTTTCCTGTAATGTGTATTCTAGTCATCCTCACCCTCAACATATTTTGTATCTTAAGAAATGTTGGTATGAAGTAAAACCTGCCTTGTATGTAATTATTAGTCTGACAGGGAATAGATCTATAGACAAAGAATCTCTGTTACACACTTGTGTTTTATGAGACTTTATTTTTCCTGACCTGGTAGCTAGGAAACCAAGATAATTCTTTAGCAGATGACCTAAATAACTTACCTCATAAATACTCCCTACTCTTAAAGCTCAGTCTTCTAGTACACTCAAACAACTCGGTGCTGACTTTATTGACTGTTTAAGATATTGGCAGTTTTAGCCTTATGGAGTCTGTATAGTAATTTCACTAAAATATGTGACATCTGTCATTTGTATCCTTTGTCATAATAAGGGATATGAAGTCTGATTCACTGTGTTCAATGGGCGCTATATTGTCACCATATATTGTCATCGCGGGTCTCGGCATGCGCAAAACCCACAATTTGCGGCCCTTGCGATGAGCGGTATACCCACAACTTGCTCATTGTGGGCACTGAAATGAGCAGCTTCGACGCTCATTTCAGGTTGCGGCATGTGCTGTTTGCAGTCCCGCAACTTACGGGCCTCACGATGAGCGCCTTCGCCGCTCATCACGGGCCTCACAATGAGAGCATTTGGTGCTCATTGTGAGCCTCTCCCCTCGCTGTAGGTGCTCATTGCGGGCTCTGCAATGATCGGGGAAGGCGCTCATTGCAGGCTACGGCATGCGCATGTGCAAGGCCGCAACTGACAGGCCTTGCAATGAGCGCTTTGGTGCTCATTGCGAGCCTCTCTCCCCCTCTACCTTCCAGGCCTCGCAATGAGCGCCTTGGCTGCTTATTGCAGGCCATGGCATGCGCTGCGCGCATGCGCAAGCCCATAATTTGCGAGCTTTACACACAAATTTGCAATTACAACAATTATATATATGACTAGAGCCAAGTCAGACATTTGGTTGGGTCAAAACAGTCATTGGTCTCTACTTCTAAGTTCAGCATTTTCTGTAGTGCTTAAGGATGCCACTAAAGGACTGTGAAAAAAGATACTGTAAAGATGTTTTTTCTTTGCAGTCATCTAAAGGCAGTGTTTAAAATAGAATGATTATTGCATTCATTAAACAAAACTTACAAAACCTTGATAGTGTATTTTACAGTTGTGTAAAGCCTTTGTGTCATGGCTCCCCAGCTTTCTCCTCCTCCAACAATTCCTTGTTTTTACCCTTAATCACACGGTCTACTATTCAGCCAATCAAGGCAATCAGAGTATATAACCTGGGATGTCAATGTCTTTCTCCATCAGGGAAAACTGTCTCACTTGTAATTGGCTGAACAAATCATGTGATTAGAGAGCGGTTGTTAGGGAAGATAAATCAGTGGAAGCTTGGGGTGGTGTAAGACAACTGAAAAATAAGGCCCCCATGCTAATCGAGCGGTGTCATTGGGGTATACCCGTAAATCGGCTGCAAGAGATTTTTTTTCACTACCACGTTTATGTTAATCTATTCACTCGCAATATTACGGCACCTAGCCCACATCCGTAAATCCTGCCTTACACCAAGAGATTTCAGTATAGGGAGTCCTCAAAGCAAACTTTACTAATGAGACACTGCTCTAGGAACCAATAGAAAATGAGAATGTCACTGTTATTATAGTGAGTGCTGTAACTGCGGCAAGAAACCTTTATATTTATATGTATACATATTGTTTTTATTTATATATTTAGATTTTTCGGCATTAAATAGATGTGACAATTGGATTTGTGGATTCAACATATATAAAGGTGTTTATTCTGTGTTTATTTATATATATATATAAATATAAATTATATATATGCCTTGCAAAAGTATTCATCCCCCCTCGACTTTTTACCTATTTTGTTACATTACAGCCTTAAGTTCAATGTTTTGTTAATCTGCAAATATCCATAAAACTATTTTTTAGAGATAGAAAACAGAAAATTGGCATGTGCGTATATATTCACCCTCTTTGTTATGAAGCCCATTATCTTCAGAAGTCACATAACCAATTACCTTCAGAAGTCACATAATTAGTGAAATGGTGGCCACCTGTGTGCAATCTAATTGTCATATGATCTGTCATTACATATACAAACCTTTTTTGAAAGGCCACAGAGGCTGCAACACCTAAGCAAGAGGCACCACTAACCAAACACTGCCATGAAGACCAAGGAACTCTCCAAACAAGTAAGGGACAATGTTGTTGAGAAGTACAAGTCAGGGTTAGGTTATAAAAAAATATCCAAATCTTTGATGATCCCCAGGAGCACCAAATCTATCATAACCAAATGGAGAGAACATGGCACAACAGCAAACCTGCCAAGAGACGGCCGCCCACCAAAACTCACGGACCGGGCAAGGAGAGCATTAATCAGAGAGGCAGCACAGAGACCTAAGGTAACCCTGGAGGAGCTGCAGAGTTCCACAGCAGAGACTGGAGTATCTGTACATAGGACAACAATAAGCTGTACGCTCCATAGAGTTGGGCTTTATGGCAGAGTGGCCAGAAGAAAGCCATTACTTTCAGCAAAAAACAAAATGGCACGTTTTGAGTTTGCAAAAAGACATGTGGGAGACTCCCAAAATGTATGGAGGAAGGTGCTCTCGGCCATCAAAGAAAACGCTATGGCTGGCGCAAACCCAACACATCACATCACCCAAAGAACACCATCTCCACAGTGAAACATGGGGGTAGCAGCATTATGCTGTGGGGATGTTTTCCAGCAGCCGGGACTGGGAAACTGGTCAGAGTTGAGGGAAAGATGGATGGTGCTAAATACAGGGATATTCTTGAGCAAAACCTGTACCACTCTGTGCGGGATTTGAGGCTAGGACGGAGGTTCACCTTCCAGCAGGACAATGACCCCAAACACACTGCTAAAGCAACACTTGAGTGGTTTAAGGGGAAACATGTAAATGTGTTGGAATGGCCTAGTCAAAGCCCAGACCTCAATCCAATAGAAAATCTGTGGTCAGACTTAAAGATTGCTGTTCACAAGCGCAAACCATCCAACTTGAAGGAGCTGGAGCAGTTTTGCAAGGAGGAATGGACACAAATCCTAGTGTTAAGATGTGGCAAGCTCATAGAGACTTATGATTGCAGGAGGTGTGATTGCCGCAAAAGGTGGCTCTACAAAGTATTGACTTTAGGGGGGTTAATAGTTATGCACATTGACTATTTCTGTTATTTTGTCCTATTTCTTGTTCGCTTCACAATAAAAAAAAAAACAAGTTGTGGGCATGTTCTGTAAATTAAATTATACAAATCCTCAAACGATCCATGTTAATTCCAAGTTGTGAGGCAACAAAACACTAAAAATGCCAAGGGGGTGAATAGTTTTGCAAGACAATGTATATAGACAATCATTAGAGCTTTTGCTCCTAGGCAACATGGTTTCCTGATATGTATTAACCCCTTGAGTACTGGGTTGTGTGTTACCCTTGATGTTATATAATGAAACAGACATAATAATACAATATCATATTTTTTAATTACCTTTATGTTTATGTTGGACTGTTAATTGTCAAAAAATGACACATTTTTGGTGCTATACTGTCTCAAACTGCTGCTGCGTCTCTCTACATTTGCTAGTGGTCTTTGGTGCTCATAATATTTTCTTCAGTTTTTCTGCAGTTACGGGACTGCCCTGTAAAGTCTTATTAGCACAGGGTTTTGGTGTAAAAGTCTTAACTTGGTAACTCGTAATCTCTTGTCAGTGCAAAAATCAATGGAAAAGCTTGCCATAATTTTGAGCTCCAGCTTGCTGCAGTTACTCGTAGCAGTTCTCTCACAATGTTTTTGGGATAGGTGATTAACATAGCTCGGGAGATTTACTTTGCTCTTAAACCTTGTGTAATTTTGCGATATATGGATTAGTATAGAGGCCATGGGTATCCAGCTTTTGGAAGTACTTTGGAGGTAGCAGTCTTCCACTTTGAAATAATCAAAGTTAAGGGTAACACATTAATTACTAAAGCATAGTTTAATTATGTTTCACTAAATAATTGATGTAATTAATAGTACTAGCAAAACGGTTTGAGTTATGTAAGCAGCTGGACAAACGTCTGTATTCTGCATGTACACCACACCTTCCTATTTTAAAGTCTCATAGTTATTTTCTTTGTGTACAGATGCGGCTCGTTCTAATATGTTCCGTTTTTTCCATAACTGAGCATTTAATTTTTAAGAGCATTACAAAGATGCACCACCTGGTGGAATAAAATGGAATAGCACAGTAAGTAATTAAAATTCCAGAAAATAGAGTAAAAACTTTGGCCTCCATATAAATCATGTGCTCTAAGTTAGGGCACTGACCTAAATTGGCTGCTTTTTCTCCCTAAGTTCTACACTAATGTTAATCTTTTGCTCCCCAAGGTTAGGGCCATAAATCCTGCATTAGCCGCAACAAATATATATATAAAGATTTTTATTTATTTATTAATATATTTTGATATTAAAAGGATGTGACAATTGTATTTATAGCTTCAATAAATAAAGGTGATTATTTTGTGTTAAAATATGATATATTTATAAACAATGCATTAGAGTGTTTGATCCTAGGCAGTGTGGTTTTGTGATGTGTATTAACCCCTTGAGTACTGGGTTGTGTGTTACCCTGGATTTTGTATCATAAAATGGGTTAATACTAACATATCATATTTTTTTATTACACATATGTTAATATCGGATTGCTAAGTGTCAAACAATATAAAAATTTCATAATTTTGTAGTTCTTTTTGTGCTGTTGTGTCACTTTAAATGCTTCAGGGGGACGCAGCAAGGTTTTGAAAACAACTTGCAAGTTGTCTTTGGTAACTGTAAACCTTTTTTCTGCAGTTTGCAGTTACAGCAGTGCCATGATTTGCGAGTGATCTGTAAAGTTTTATTAGCATAGGGTTTAGGTGTCAAAGATATTTTTGCCTTGCTTTTCGGCTTTGTTATGCAGTTCACTTGTAGCAGTGACTTTTAGCAGTTCTCTCGCAATGTTTTAGGGATTAACAGCTATTATTGGCTAGGTAGGATTTATTGTACCACTATGGCACTTATTATTGCTTTTGTCAGGATTAGCATAGGGCCCTTAATTCTTAAAAGCAATGCTGTGTGGATCTATTTGTTCTGAGGACTGGAGTGCTTGTATTCCAGTTATTGTCTGGCAAACTTGTCCAGGCTACTCAGACTTTGAAAAAGTTCCAAAAGCATTGGTAGAACGTGATTCCTATGTCCATAATGACATCATACAGATTGAAAAGAAAAGCTACTTTAAGCACACTGTTGTTTCTAAATTGGTCAGAAGACCTGCTGACCCACATAATTGTTAATTAAGCAATGCATTCACTGTAGCTAAGGATTCTGTGTAGCGACATTCAAACAAGGCTCAAAATATATCACTGTTGTGCCTCACCCCAACCCAAATCTCAGCTTTAGAGCAAGTTTGTCGAGTGTTTGTCCTTGGGGCTGATCCAGACCACATTTTCAGAAAATCTTGTTGAGAACAGATGGATCAATCAGTAGCCCAAATTATTTAGATTTATTTACCTTGAAACAGAGAAATTCAGAAAATTTGGCCTAGATCCAGCTTGCAAGGATAACATTGCATAAGCTTGAAGTAAGGGCCCGCCTATCAGCAATGTGGAGAAATGGATCATATTTAAGGTGGATAGAGGCATAAAAGTGTTATATTTTGAACCTTACTTTCATGTCACCACCATTTATGTAGGGGCCTGCATTTATATATATATATATATATATATATATATATATATATATATATATATATATATATCAATCATCTTTCTGCATACCACAACTTATTTGTGTTACCTAATAAGTAAAGCAATACATTTATTTCAAGAGAATTTTTGGCAAAAGCACTTTTATATGTAGGTGTAGTCAATAACGTCAGAAGCTCTTTCAGGCCTGTAGAGACACAAGAATATTAAGTTAACAGTCTTCAGAGACAGACTGGGCTTTTTACTGGAATAGTAGGGGGGGGGGGAGAATTAGCAGGAACTGGACTCATAGCACAAGTAATAGAAAATGTCAGCACAAAGACAAGATTATAGAAAACAATTTCCAATTAATAATTGACATGGTTATTTATAAACATCTATATTGTCTCCTTTATTAGTTTTTTTTTTTTTCCAAATATTTGACAACATACACTTTCTGCCATACTCTATCCTCCTATAATGCAGATTATGTCTCATTCACTATCATTTTGAAAAATGACATTTGCTCAAAGACTTCATTAAATAAATAGTATATTTGTGTTCACATTTAAATGTCTAAAATAAATTTAAAAACGTATTTCCTGTTCAGAATTCAGAGAAATACAGTTATTGCACTGCAATCTGGGAATCCAGGCGGGGACATGCAAATGAGCCCACAGTGCATTTTTACTGTTTTATCGAATACCATTTTATTCATGACTCCTTTTAAGCATATGCCTGTTGTATTACACAGCTTTAAAGCATAGCACAGGATGGATTATGTATGAGTTAGCAGATCTACCCACAGACAGCTGTTTCTATCTTAAACTGATCTCATCCAAATTATTTATTTTATTGTTTTTCCTTAGAAATCAATCAACAGATGTTGTTTTGGTTGAATTTTATTGCATTAATTTGCCGTTCTGTCACATTACTTTGAAGTATTTTTTTTCTATTAGTGACTGCAACAATTTGGTTTTCATGACTTTTATTAATCACATATAATAGCTGTCAAACTACGAGATATCGTCACGCTTTGCGTGGTGCGTAGGACTTAGGTAATGAGCGCCAAAGCCGTTAAGGCACTAAAACTCAAAGCACCAAAGGTGCTCATTGCCTGCGAGCCTCGCGAATCGAGCAGTGAAGACTTAGCCACCGAATACTTAGTAAACGCGGGATCGCCTTAGGCTTCAAGCAGTTGACCAACACAGGACTTAGAAAATAAAATTACAAGACGCGGGACTTAGAAGACAAAAATACGAGATAAGAAAAATATGAAGTTAACGGCGAACCGCGCAAAATAAAAAACAAATACAACAAAAACATCACACACAGCACGGGGGAGCAGCCAGGACATCCGGGAGTGAGGTGGAACGCAAATTTAATTCAATTTAGCAGAGTTTCTGCACTCGGAAATCGCCTAAGCGGAAAAAAAATGGCCGGCAAAATTTTTTAAATGAGGCTACTCAACCCCAGACCGTGCAAAACATTGCCAACCGTGTAGCACATTCACACAGGAATGTACAAGGTACAAAACACACTATTACAAAGAAGAAGAAAAATAACGAAAAATACAAATTTAACGGTTGAACTGCGCAAACCAAAAAACACAAAAAATAAACATAAGAATACTACAAAAACATCACACACAGCACAGGGGAACAGCCAGGGTGTCTGGGAGTGAGATGGAACGTGAATTTAAGTCAATTTGGCAGATTTTCTGCACTCGAAAATCGCCTAAGCGAGAGAAAAAAATGGCTGCCATAAAAAATGAAAATGAGGCTAAACGACCCCCGACCGCGTAAAACACCGCCAACCGCGTAGCAATTTCATGTACGAGGTACAAAATACACTATTACACATGACGGAAAATGCTCAGGAGCCATGTAACACATGGACAAACGACGCAACTTTTTAACACTAACTTGCAACTAATAACATTACGATTTCAAAATGGAGCTTTACACAACTAGACCAACGGTTTGCCCGTGTGTACGCAGCCTATTGATAATGCACACTTGGGACATTCATTACACTTTCTCCTCAGGGCAGCAACACTACAACTGTACATTGTATGCTGTAGGAAAATAACAACAGATTGTTAGCTCTTCAGGCTTTTGATTGCTGGATATATTAATTAGAAATAGGTAAAGTATATTAATTTATTAAGTAACTAATTAATTATTAGTTAACAAAATATAGATATATATATATCTGTCTTTGTGATGAGCGCCAAAGTTGCTCATAGGAGCAAACGTACACGAGAGGAGAGGCTCGCAATGAGCGCCAAAGGTCCTCAGAATAGAAAAAGCTTTACATTGTGTGGCAAACAGCATTGCCATGGCTTCAAATTTTATTTTTTACGGGCAAGTCGCTAGTTTAATAATAATAATAAGTAATTGTAATTGAACTACACTCATAAAGTAGGCAGCACCCTACTGGAAGGCATCAAATGGTATTCAAATACAGTTTTCTATTAATGTGTAGAACAGGTTTATTCTGTTGATGGAATTAATATCCATCTAGATCCTATGAATTAATTAAGTAAACTGTGTCATAAATTAACAATCTATGACAAGCTGGAAAATCATTGTATCGCACGATAATTATTATTTTGTTTTTGAAAAACTTGCTAGTACAGTATATTTCATTATTCTCTGTGCAAAGAACCACAGTTATCAAAGTTCAATCTTAAAGGCACACCGTAGCGGCTCCAAATAGGGTTTCCGATAATTACTCCATGGTCTTCACATGCTCATTCTTATTAATGTGTGATGGTTTTAAACTACAAACAATACAGGCAGGCCCCAGGTAGTAATCAGCAATTCTGAGCAGATAGTAATGATAACCGCAAGAAAGTGGAACTGAAAAGCTGACTGGTAGGTACAGTTTACATACTTCAATATAAGTTTACGGCAAGAAAATGCTTTAATAATAACATTTAATTAATAAAATACTTGATGTTACCTACAGTTTTGTATTATACCATATTTGGAACCACTGCTTTGTTCAGGAAACTTATTGCAATATTTTGTCAGTTTAAGTCACTCAGTTGCTGTTGTGATCTTGATGTGGTCTTATTTTAGTGTTTGATCTAATTCTTGTTTTGTTTTTTTGCTGGAGATTTCTGGAGCATGATTTACTTTCTTTTATTCTCAACTCTCAGGGTCAGGACTCACATTATGCAGTTGACTTCTCCTCATTACTGCCACTGATACTTCCTCTCTCTCCTTTCCCCTCTCTTCTCACACTTGGTTTCTCACTGCTTCTCTCTCAGGCCTCCTCGTGCCCGCCGTTATTCTGGTGACAGTGATTCCTCTGCCTCCTCGGTTCAGAGTGCCCCAGCTGGAAGAAAATTGGTCGAGACGGTAAGACCTGCACCCCGAGTTTCTGTGTCTCGCAGCCAGTCCCAGGACCGAGGTCTTCTTCCTCGTAGGACACAGGCCCCACAATCTCAACCATCTGAACGTGGCAGAGCCCAGGGTCCATCTGCATCTGCTGTTACTAACAGAAGGGCCCGGAGCCAAGGGCCTCTTAGTAACAAAAAAGCGGTTTTGCTCATTACTCGAAATAAAGATGGGCACCACTCCTTGGTATCCCCTGCTAAGCCCCCCAATCCTCGCACCAAAACTGAACCCCAACCACCCAAAGCACGCAGGCAGCTGGGCTACATGCCAGAACCTCTGGATGTTGCTCAAGAACAGCAGATATACAATTGTCTGGAGAGGGAGTTCCTGGAGAACTCACGGATCCTGAAGTCTACAGAGCCCCCTGCTGTTGTGCAAGGTTCTACTGTCCAGCTGAGCCCCACACCCTTTGAGCCTACCCCTGCAGACTCTGCATACTGTTCCTCCAGCTCCTCTACCTCCTCTCTCAATTTCTATATCACTGGGGGTGGAGGAAGCAGAGAGCAGGGTATAGGTACAGATGGCACTCCAGTAACTCTTCCTGCAACTTCCTGGAGGAGGCTCCCAGCTCTCTCCAGCTCTTCTGATGATAGTTCCTGCCCACCAGCTCCAGAAGACCTGCAGGAGGAGCCTGAGAATGATGAGCCGTGTCTTGTCACTGATCATAGACCAGAGGATGGAGGTGTGATAATGAGACCTAAGAAAAACCAAAAGCGCTCAGACAGGCCCCCTTCTATCTACAAATTGAAGCTGCGTCCCAAGGTTCGTCCTAGACCAGACATACAACCAGATAAGCTGCCATCCCGCATCCCCACCCCAATCTCATACAGAACCGCTGGATCCCCTCCTAAACCGGCTCCCAACCGGCGCTCATGGAGAGCCCTGCAAGCAGTGTTCTTTGCAGATTCAGGAGTAGGGCAAGGGGAGCACCCTCGTGGGTGAGGTAGGTTATTAGAGCTGTATCTCAGGTCTCCATGATCCAATAATAACACTAGGGTTCTCCAAAGCCCAGTTATTTATCAGAGTTTGGGATTATCCTCTCTCAGTGGCTCTGACAAAAGGTTTGGATGGAGCGCTAAAAGTGACATATCTCCTAAATGCAAGCATGCTAAAACCAATCCTAAAACTCCACTATAACTGCCCTCAGTGATGAATGCCGATTTTTAGGGATATTGAAATATTCACAGATACTCAAGTTCATGTTTCAACCAGACATATTCATTTTGACCTGGCTGCCAGTACCAATACCCAGCATCACTATATAAAATTGCATACTCATTTTCAAAAGATGGAATAATTACAGTTATACAGTGAATCATATCCATTTTTCATTGAGGTTTGATCTAATGAGAGAGTCTCTAAATCTCTTCTTTAAAAAGTAAATTTAGCCCCTTTCAATGCCAAAAGGATTCACGTGAAATGCTCCCTAGCAGTCCTATCTTGTGAGTAAAGAGACATCGCCACATATATAGAAAGAAACAGTTAGTGATTTCTTAACTTTTCAGAAGCTGATATTGATTCAAAATCTTTTTTTTTACATCAAGCTGCTAACTGCAATCAAACATTTCATAAAAAGCGATCAGTTTGATCTCCCCTCCACCTGTGTTTTGTACTACTGACAAGGTCCAGTGCACTGGAAGCACAAGGTTCCACTGTAGAAAACCCACTCATAGAGCTGCCTGGTATCATCTAGGCAATCAGAACCTCCAGCTGATTATAGTAAAAGGTGAAGGAGAATGGATTTGCTGCAACACAGCCTTAGATAAAGGGTTCTAAACCATGTTTATTAAATTACTCTTTATAACTTTCATATACAGTTTACACTTTATGTCTAATAAGCCCCAGTTATAGAATATCACTTTGAATCCTCCCCTTCCTGTTCCATTATGTAGGATGCCATGTTTCACAGCTGTGACCACAGTTAATGCACACAAGGAGGGGCTTCATAATATCAGTGTCTCACAATGCTTAGACACACAACATGTCCATGTCTGCTTGCAGTAGGGTAATATGAGACACTGGTAGTGTGAATCACCTCCTAGTGGGCATAGTGTTAATATACAGTTGTGAAACATGGCACCCTACATGAGAAAGAACAGAGGAGGTTGTAAAAGGTGGGCAAGTGAAGTGTTCATTTTACATGACCGTTACATTGAAGAGCATAACATTAATTCACCTATTTAAATTATTTATATAAAACAAAACATGCCTAAGGAGTAATATCCTTATGGGTAACCTCCCTGTTACTATAATAATAAATTACTGTGTTATTCTGGATAATTCTCACTTCATATGAAATTAGGACCAGCTTCTGGTATGTATCCGAAGCCAGAAACAACTATAAGCAGCTGATTACTTGAACACAATTACACATTTAAAGGGAATATCCAAACAAAAGTATCAACTGGTTCACTGAACCTGTCTTTTCTTGACAAGCAGTAATATAAATAGGCTATTTGGTTTGATAAAAACATATTTATTAAGTATCTTCTACTTCCATTATAGGAGAGTTTCAAGTCAGATATTTTCAACTGCTCAAATTCCAGTCTAGCTTGCTACATAACCCTGTCCTGTGCAAAGCCCAGTGAGTGCCAGTATTAGCAGTCCAGTCATGCATTGCAGTAGGTTAGGTTCTGAAATTAGCATCTTGTTTGTAGTTACCTCCTGGAGATGATGATATCAATGACCTTTTTCTTTGTAAGAAGACTAAAAAGTTAATGCAGGTATTAAATTAGTGCTGGTCAGTAAAAGTCAGATTAAGTTTAGGTTTGTTTATATTTTACGGGTGGATGAACCCCTTTAAACTATACAGAATTTAGAAACATAATTTGTGGTCAGGCATGAACTACTAGCTAATCTGGGAATTTGTTTGTAAATCCCTGGGACATATTAATTCAGTCATTTTAGAATCAAATTACTGTCATAACTTGATATGATGGAACAATTTTCAGTTTCTACATTAATATCAGGGTCGGATGATCCAGAGCTATAGGTCTTATTCTACTCGAATAGATAAATGCATCGAAATTCAGTTTAATTTTATTTTTTAATCTAGAATTTGGAATAGATATTAGAAACTGATCACAAACTGATGTGCCATTGTATTAAAAAAACAAAATTAGAAAATATTGTGAACTCAACTTAAATGTCCCCAGTTAATCTTTGAGTTGTACCATTATGGTTGAATTCCAGGATGACCTAGCACTTACTGTATAATAATACTTTAGTACTGTATAATAATACTGATGTGTAAAAATGTACACTAACATAGAAATAATTTATTTGCGAACATTTTATATTTATTCATTTCCCAAACGGAACGGGTTAATTTATGAGTGCAGTTTAAGTGTTAAATTAAAATATTTTAATTAACTTAAATATAGTTTTTAACTTTTGAAAGAATATTACTGACAGAATAACGCCTATTTCAGCCGGGTCATCCAGGCAAGATAATTGTATTAGAAAATGATCCCAGTGTTTAATATATACAAATAATTTATCTATTTTAAAATTAAAATCCATTGAGATTCAACCGTAAACCTCCATAAACTTAAAAATCAACTATCTAATAGAACATTAAGATATGAGTTCATGTGCCATTATTTTATATTCAACATGAAATGTCACCTTATCTATTCCAATAGTATAACACTGTGCTTTTAATGTTCTGGACATCCCTCAGTTTCTAAAATCTCAACAAAGTTATGAGCTAGTTCAACCTGACCAAAAAAAAACAATAATCGATAGCCTGACGTGTTAGATTTAGTTTTATTTTAACCTAATGGCCTTAGTCTCTTGGCCTTAGTAATACCAGGGGAGGCAGCATATTGTTGGTAGGATATAAAAACATGAGATTTTTGTCATATTGCTTTATTGTTAAGTACAGTACAAATATTCATAGTACACAGGCAGTGTAAGTTGGGCACTCCTGCCCAGAAGAACTTAGTGGCATATCACAAAGGTATTTAAGAAGTATAACAGGAGAGAATATGAGAATACTCCCTGCACTAAGGAAAGATGTACAACATCCTTGTTATATTGCCTTGCATAAAAGTAGTCCCACAGCCATATTTCTGAAAAAAAGGTCATATGAAGCAATAATGAGAGATTAGAGGGAGAGTTATATTTTTCAATATGGGGTTTAAAAAGAGAAGTTTTATATATTTATAATGAGGAGTTAGATGGAAAATGGAAAGTTATAGGTAAAGGTTGTGTGGAGTAATAGGAGTGGTTGCATTGGTCAGTAGAGAAGGTTTAGAGAGTGTGTAGTTAGATGGAAAATGGGAAGTGTTTTACCGAGTGTTGGTATGGACAGAGAGAGGATTGGTAAAGACTGGTTATATGGAGCAATAGAGTTTTAACGAGAGGTAATATTGAGCTATTGAAGGAATATTAGATAGGAATATATAAAAATGTGTTATAGGAAGGTTTATATGGAGCAATAAGTAAGATTATATTTAGCAATAGGAAGTTGTAGTGTGAGCTAATATGAAGCAAAAGATGGTTTATATGTATAGCTTATGGGGGGGGGCAATAAGATAAGTTATATTGAGCAATAATAGGAGTTAAATAATGGGGTATTGTTAAGAAGTAAGAGGAGTTATAGAAAACCACATATTAAAGTTTTTTTTTCAGGTGGGTGTACGGTGCAATAAATAGGGAACAGTAATAACAGTGCAAATCATTAATATAAGGAGGATTTATTGACTCTTTCATTGGTGTTTTACCTGATCATATTATTTATTGATCATTTAGCCTCTGTAGTATGCTGTAGATTTGGCTGTGCATGCCACTACCTTTAGCCAAAATGGAAATGAACCTGAGTTATAATATCACATAAAATGAGATCACCCATGTCAGTGTTTTACATCTCCATCACAAATGGTCCAAAAACAGATCAGATTTGAAGGACTGTTAATGATTAACACACGTGTGCTAAAGGTTGTATATCCTTAAAAGCTGACCTGTTTCTGGCTCTTGAGGACTGGAATTGTTGAGCATAGCAGATCTCTGTAGATGGAGAACACACAGCCCATGTTGTCCTCCGATCCCACTGCAGTGTTTGCCCCTGTGCTTCTTCCTGGTGACTCTAATTACAGGGTTTGTGGTTAATCTAGAGGTGTCTTGTTCTGGGGAAGAGGTATGTGAGTGTCATTAGATTGTGTGGCTCTTAAGTGAGCATAGATGAGTTTGTAAGAATATGGACATGTGTGCACATGTATGTAGGAATGTCTGCTTACACATCATGTGTAATAAAAATATATAATGTCTTTTGCTGCTGATTAAACTATCTTGAAAAAGTAAGTCAGTTTATGTCCTTTTTTTTACTAGGTGTGACACCAACAGATTGAGCAAGCCCTTCTTCTGCATGTGTGATACTGACTAAATGACACCCTCTCTTTTTGTACAGTGATGGATCTCCTTCTCTGTGTGTGGCACTGACAAACTGAGAGCTACCACTCACGTGTGTGTGACACTAACAGACTGAGAGCTACCACTCACGTGTGTGACACTGACAGACTGAGAGCTACCACTCACGTGTGTGACACTGACAGACTGAGAGCTACCACTCACGTGTGTGTGACACTGACAGACTGGGAGCTACCACTCACGTGTGTGACACTGACAGACTGAGAGCTACCACTCACGTGTGTGTGACACTGACAGACTGAGAGCTACCACTCACGTGTGTGTGACACTAACAGACTGAGAGCTACCACTCACGTGTGTGTGACACTGACAGACTGAGAGCTACCACTCACGTGTGTGACACTGACAGACTGAGAGCTACCACTCACGTGTGTGTGACACTAACAGACTGAGAGCTACCACTCACGTGTGTGTGACACTAACAGACTGAGAGCTACCACTCACGTGTGTGTGTGACACTAACAGACTGAGAGCTACCACTCACGTGTGTGACACTGACAGACTGAGAGCTACCACTCACGTGTGTGACACTGACAGACTGAGAGCTACCACTCACGTGTGTGTGACACTGACAGACTGAGAGCTACCACTCACGTGTGTGTGACACTAACAGACTGAGAGCTACCACTCACGTGTGTGACACTGACAGACTGAGAGCTACCACTCACGTGTGTGTGACACTGACAGACTGAGAGCTACCACTCACGTGTGTGTGACACTGACAGACTGAGAGCTACCACTCACGTGTGTGACACTGACAGACTGAGAGCTACCACTCACGTGTGTGTGTGTGACACTGACAGACTGAGAGCTACCACTCACGTGTGTGACACTGACAGACTGAGAGCTACCACTCACGTGTGTGTGACACTGACAGACTGAGAGCTACCACTCACGTGTGTGTGACACTGACAGACTGAGAGCTACCACTCACGTGTGTGTGACACTGACAGACTGAGAGCTACCACTCACGTGTGTGTGACACTGACAGACTGAGAGCTACCACTCACGTGTGTGTGACACTGACAGACTGAGAGCTACCACTCACGTGTGTGACACTGACAGACTGAGAGCTACCACTCACGTGTGTGTGTGTGACACTGACAGACTGGGAGCTACCACTCACGTGTGTGTGACACTGACAGACTGAGAGCTACCACTCACGTGTGTGTGTGACACTGACAGACTGAGAGCTACCACTCACGTGTGTGTGTGACACTGACAGACTGAGAGCTACCACTCACGTGTGTGTGTGACACTGACAGACTGAGAGCTACCACTCACGTGTGTGTGTGACACTGACAGACTGAGAGCTACCACTCACGTGTGTGTGTGACACTGACAGACTGAGAGCTACCACTCACGTGTGTGACACTGACAGACTGAGAGCTACCACTCACGTGTGTGTGACACTGACAGACTGAGAGCTACCACTCACGTGTGTGTGACACTAACAGACTGAGAGCTACCACTCACGTGTGTGTGACACTGACAGACTGAGAGCTACCACTCACGTGTGTGTGTGACACTGACAGACTGAGAGCTACCACTCACGTGTGTGTGTGACACTGACAGACTGAGAGCTACCACTCACGTGTGTGTGTGACACTGACAGACTGAGAGCTACCACTCACGTGTGTGTGTGACACTGACAGACTGAGAGCTACCACTCACGTGTGTGTGTGACACTGACAGAGTGAGAGCTACCACTCACGTGTGTGACACTGACAGACTGGGGGAGCCCTTCTGTATGTATCACAAACCACGGGTCCTTTCTCCTGTGTGTGTGACACTGATACTCTCATGTGTGACACTAACTGAAGGAGACACTAAGACTGGAAGAGATTACGTCTGACAGACTGAGGAAGCCCTTTTTCTGTGTGTCACACTAATAGACTGACAGCCGCTCTCACGTGTGACACCGACTGAGTGAGACCTTCTGTTTATGCTACACAAATAGACTGAAAGAGACTGTTAAACTGACAGACTGAGGAAGCCCTTCTCCTATGTATGTGACACTGACAAAAAGGGTGACTTGAGGACTGGTTCTTAATAGTGTAACCTACTGGATAACACCATGCCAGTATGACTTCACCCAAACTAACAGGCCAATCCCAAAATGCCAAGCAATTCTGCTGAGTACAAGACAAACAGCCACCTTCAAATTGTTCTGACCACTGATTTTATAGGCACAATAAGCAATAGAGAAACAGATTAAAAAAAGGGTCCTGGAGACGCACCTGAAAACAAAGAATGGTTAATAAGATGCCATATAATAAACCAATAATGTGTTATTACAGAGATGTCTTTTGTATCACTTTAGTTCAGGTTGGTCTATGTAGGGTGGTATGCTACAGGACATTTCACTTATTATAGCACAGAGCTAAAACTCAGCTCAAAGAATTGTCTAGCATTTTGGGTCTGGCTTAGCCTGATATGCTGCTACAGGATATTTCCTCTTTGTAATAGCACAAGTTAGAATGCGTCTTAATATTGCACTTGTTTTCCATACCATTGAGCATGCTAGCAAGCTTTCACTTACTTATATAGATTGTGCCATGCTAACAACTTGACGTGTGTGTGTAGCACGGACAGATCATTTGCTCCCTTCTCAAGTGTGTGTAAAACTGACAGATCATTTACTCCCGTCTTGTGTGTGTGGCACTGACAGACTGAGAGAGTCCCTCCTGGGTGTATAGCACTAACACACTGATAGAGCTCCACTCCTGTGTGTGCGACACTGACAGACTGAGGATGCCTCTCTCCTCTGAGTGTGCATCATTGTCCCAGCTGGCTCACATAATGCTGCAGCGCTCCCTATGCAGTGCGCCCTGCAGGCAGATGCTGGGGGTATTGCTTCTTCCCCTGGCCGTGGTGCTGATGAGAAGCTCCTTAAAGAGTAGCAGGATGTGCCAGTTGCTCCGTGCGGAGCACTCCAGGTACCCACACTTCCAGCTCTTCTTCACCAGCAATGACAGGACATTGCGGGGGACAAAGCGATGCTTCTGCTGGTCACGCTTGTTGCCCACCACTACAATCAGCGGAGACTTACTGGTGCTGTGAAGAGAGAAGAGGCAATAAGGACTAAGAATGGAGTCAAAGAACAAGCTGCTCGATCCTGTATTTGGGCTCTAGAGCAAGCCAGAGTCACCCCACATGCCCAAATGTAAAGGGCAACAACAGAGGTTACAATTATGCTAGGATAGTCACATTTGAAAGTTCTGCTATCAACATAATAGTAAAAGAGATATGGAAGGGTCCATGTGTCCATGTTTCTAATATTAAAATAATGTATTTGCATATTTTAAAATTATTTTAATAACAAACAGTCCATCCAAAGGTCAGCCCCCGATATTACATATTTCAAACTGTCTCACCAGCATTTCAGGGCAATTAAAGCCTCACATCAGTATTTCAATGTGCAAATAGGTAAACAGTTTTAACATAAAAAAAAAATCTGGGAATCCTATGTGTTTATTAAACTATTTAAATATTTCTATCTACAGTTTGTCGCTTCCAACTGGTACCATGTTTGTATTGCTAGTCATTCTCATCTTCATACTTGTAAATGTTGCTAATGATACTATCTTTGATTTAGTGATCACAAATAAAGGTGATATAATCTCTAATGGTGAAGGGGAGGGGTGGGCTTGGAGAACAGCATTCATAATAGTCGAATTTGAAATGAATTTGCAAAAGTAACATTACAGAGAAATAACAAATAACTAGTCTTAAGGGACCACTAAAAGAAAATGATAGTTTAATCATTAGTCTATTTTATAACTTATTTTCTTGTATAAATATTTAAATAAAATAAATGGTAAAAACAACTAACTCATTATTTAGATGTTCCACTATGGGTGCAGCCATTTTGTTATTCACAGGTCTTCCTTCATAGCAAGGCCTCCATGATGCTGCAAGTGCAAGTTAATATGTAACGCAGGACCCTGTGTGCTCACTTCCATCTATTTCACTTGGTGCTGCCTTGTCAGCAGTGACATCAAAAGGGAATGTGACATACAGAGGACAAAGTATGAGCAGTAAAATGGAGGACTGTGAATAACAAAATGGCTGCTCCCATAGTGGTAAATAGTCTAAACAATGACAGCCTTATTAAATTGGGATTCAGCAAATTTAAAAGGGCACTATTTAAGCACACAGCATATTTTTTTTCCAGAAGTTTTTAGTTAGTGAAGACCTTGCTTTTGAGACGATTGGGTGAAAAATAGAAGAGCCAATCCGTAAGCTGTCACATTGTTGTTTCTTGGCTCTTCAGCAGATCACATCACCAAACATATTCTTGTAGGAATAAAAGGCAAGTCTTAAAACATTTACACATATCACTGAACTGTAAATTAACTCTTTCATACGAGAACAACTTTTGCTTTAGCTGAAGCCCCCCTTATAAGGCATTGCTAAATAATTATGCATATCAACACATATCTTGTAGAAGCAAGAGCTAAAGTAGTGCCTCAGATCTATTTCACTTAAAAAGGATGTAAAATAATGTATGGATGAAAATGCAAGCAAGCTAGCAATGATATAAATAGGAGGAAATTAAGGCATTATTGCAGGTGTGCTAAAAATGTGATGAGGCTTACAATAAAGCTATTGGATTTACTCAATTAAATGAAAGTATTTTAAAATATGAGGAAGATCAATAGGGACCAAGATAAGGTAGATTTGTTAAATTATTTTATTCTGTATACACAAAGGTGTAGGGCATTGCAACAAAGTGTTACTGACTTGGTTAAGTCCGGAAAAAATCTAGAAGCGTCTTGAGAAGTAAATGCATATAAAGTATCAGGACTTTTCAAGGCTCTAGAGTAAGGGCAATGCTGGTCCTGGAGTGCTAAACACTGTCTTGCATTTCAGTATTTTCCTAATATGCCCAGGTGAGACAATCTGACTGATTCACTACTGCACGGCCAGGAAATACCAAACTCCACAACCATGTTTGGCACTTCAGGGCTGATATTACGTTCATCTGCTTTAGAGTAATTATAAAGTAGCAACCCTCACATCTACAGTAGAGAAACTCTGAGTTGCTAAGTTACTATATTAAGAATATATCCCTGATAAGAAGATTATAAATGGGAGCTAGCATGGTTTCTATGTCAAACTAATCTCATTAGTTGCTATGGGGAAGTAAGTAGTAAATTGGATTAAGGCAAGCAAATTTATGTAGTCTATTTAAACTTTGCAATGGCTTTTGAGACAGTGCCACAAGGGAGGCTATTGTACAAAATAAAAGATACCAAAATTACAGTACATACAGTACATAAGATTCAGAGATAGGGTGGGAGAGTAATATTTTTGCTGAAAACACAAAACTGTGCAAGTTATTAAACCAGAGCAAGGTGTAGAAGGATGTGTAGGTAAAATGATGAGAAATCTAACATTATGCATTTGGAACGAAAAAATAAGCATGCTATTTATATGCTAAATGGATCAAATCTAGGTTTATCCAAGATGGAAAAGGGTTTAAAAGTGCTTGTGGACAACCATCTACGTAGCAGTGCTCAGTGCTTGGCAAGTAAAATATTAGCGTGCATTAAAATCGGTATAGAAGCAAAGGAAAGCAAGTATAGCTCTGCCACTATAAAAATCACTGGTAAGACCTCACCTGGAATGTGGAGTACAGATTTGGCCACCACTTCTAAAAAAGGACATGGTAGAGCTAGAAAAGGTTTAGAGAAGGGCGACACAATTAATAAGAGGAATGGAAGGATTCAGCTGTACGGAAATACTTACGGAATTATATTTATTTTCTCTAGAAAAATATGTTTATGAAATGATATAATTACCTTAATATTACCTGTCAATCAGACGTTATGATCCACCAAACAAAGCCTTTGCTTTTATCTATTCCTACAGAGATAATGATCTCCAATAATTGCGAATTACTGGGGGTCTGAATGCATTGTATTAGGTCTTTAAGCAATTGATAGAATCAGAGCACATGCAGACCCCAGGGAAAAATGTGTTGATTATTTATGTGGTCTACATGTGATCGGATTCACCCTTTTACTATTAAAACAATGCATGGACGCACATGGAATAATTAAAAATAATTTCACCATCATTAGAGTGTATACTAAATGTGGCCAGTGGATCATAGATGTCGGACTGCAAACATCAATGTAAATTTCTGTAAAACTAAGCATTTCAATAACATAAAGTGGATACAGTATCTGTTATTACCATAACTCCCAACTATTCAAATAAGAAAAAAATGGGGCAATTTATTTTATTTATTTATTTTAGAAAGGAGAGTGGCCAAGAATATGGTCAAGGGTGAATGCAACATAAGTAGAATTCATTTCTTAGGTTATCTAATTACAAGATAGTAAGGCCTTATAAAGTATATATCGAGATCAGGTAAAATGCTCTACTTTTAAATAAAACAGTCTATATGTGAATATAAAATTACAATATATATAGTATTAATTATACATTTGCAAGTTCCCCAATACTTGGGATTGTCCATGCACATTATATCCTGGGTATCTGAGGATAAATGTGCATGCACTGAATATTTGTAATACTAGTATAATGTTGCTGCTAAAAATACTACCAGTAGCCCAATACTGCAAGGGGTGTCACTCAATGTTTTTTTAATAAAGCAGCCCAGTGGCATGAAAAGAAGCTGACAAGGAGCAGACACACTTAAGATACTCTGGACACATTGCAATTTTATACTGCTAAATAGAAGAAGCTGGACTTTTTTAGTTATCTCTCCAGATCTTATCAGTCAACTTGCAAGGATGGGAGAGACTGGCAGCTGAAGCAACCAATGATGAACTTCAATGTCATATTATTGAGCTGATAACTAAGTGGGACAATAGCTATAGATTTGGATCATATCATATTTGGAATCTCCACTGTGTCCCTTCAAATATTGTTAAAGCCTCAACTGTTTTGCTCCTATGTTTTAATGCAAAGTAACTCTCTCCAAATCTCAAAAATCTGAAAATGAGTTCAATGTGACTGGTGTTACCAAACATGTATATATTATCCACTTGTTATTACCCTCATGCCTTCTCTTTGCAGTGCAAGTCCCTGCCATATATACCGAGCTGTAAATCGTTAGCCTTGCTAGTGCTGTACTCCCCTTGCTATGCCTTTCTGTAACTCTTTATGCATTTCCACCTCCAGATTCAATAATAACTCCTCAGCAGACAGCCCTTTAAACTTAATTTCTGCTTCTGGCCTGGATTCTCTAAGCTACAAATTGCTTTTTGGAAGATGAATAGTGATGCAAGTAGACAGTAAAACAAGATACTGAAAGTAAAACAAACTTTGAAAAGAGAATCCACTAGTCCATTAGTAGAATCCACTAATCCACTAATCCATTAGTAGAATCCACTCAGTCTTCAAGGTAGCATAAAGACGCAAACAAGGTATCATGGTGGTCACTTAAGGGATGCTGTCACCCCAACAACAAACTGGTTTCATGTTAAAGAGCATTTTTTCTACAGTAAATCATCCCTCAGAATGCATTTGTGTTTCTCAATATGCTACTTTTCTAAGAAGAATGCTAACTAAGGGAGAAGGAGGGGATCTAACTCAATGACTTTGGGGGAAATTGTTTTGGCTATCACAGACTTGTAGACTTTGATACCATTTAGTACATGAAAGCCAATAATTAGAATGAAAGCTAATCATTAGTATTTTGGAGCTGTTCATTTACATATCATTGCAGCTCAAAGAATCCCGAATATCTGAGGAATGGTTCACTTTACAAAAAAGGGCTATTACAATGTATCCAACAACTTGATGTTGGAAAGCTTTCCATCAGTCCTGCTGCCGGTTATCTACATTGATGTTACACCTGTTGTTCTGTCTTGCTACCTGTGTTGCCATACACCAGCTCTAATGTCTGGATATTCTGCTTGCTTTGCTATATTTTTTCCTAGTTTCTATAATATCCGGTCCTCTAGTTTATTTGGACTACAAAGAGCTTCTCTGTTTTCTGAATTCTAGAATATTAGTTACCCTAATCCTATAGTGGTGCCTTGAACTTAAGTTAATTTTGTTCTGCCTAGCAAAACCACTGTGTGGGGAACCCAGACCTACAGTGCCATCCTATAATTGTTATTTCTCTGTGTCTTGGTTTGCCAAACATCTTGCCTACATGTATTATTCTTTTAACCTGACCTTCTGAGTTTTCCCCATCCTTTCATTTTTGTAACTTTAGCCCTACAGATCCATGTTATGTGGTTCATAAAGCTTACACAATTGCCAGTAATGTAACATTCAGTGATCCAAGGCTTCCCTTTATAAATCTCGCAATACATCTGTTCATATGTACAGCGAGGTATAGACTTTGAAGGTGTACGTAGCTGTCCTCCTGTCACCAATATTATTATATTGTCGCTAGCACCTCTGAGGTCAACAATATTGTCTATTGCAATAGTTGCCTCAACAGTACTCACACTATTTTTTTTTTTATAAACTAAACCAGTTAAATCATCCAAAGCTGTTAAGCAGTTAAAGGACCACTGTAAATTAGAAAAATACTTGTGTGTGTTTGTGGTATAAACTAGTGAAGCCAAAATTCCCAGTGCATAACACTAATTCAAACTGGACCAAAAGATACTAAACAGGAATATGTTGTTTATTATTACCAACGCCACGTTTTTAATGTTGGTAATAAAATATTCCTGTTTAGTATTTTTTGGTATTCTGTGTGGTATTCAAAAAAAAAAAAAAGAGAAAAAAACCCTGTCAAAAGCAGACTTCCAATAAATGCAGTTCAACCCACCCAGCACGCACAAGGACAAGACCTACATCCATCAAAGCCATCAATAAAACAAACACTTTTTCCATATTATATCTCTTTGAACATCCTGGTGCACATTTTTCGTTCCCATATGAGTTTTTTCTTTAAGGGAAGTGTCCTCACCTGTCCAGGATCTGCTGCCTCAGTTGCTTCACATGGTGGAAACTCTCTGGGCTGCAGATGTCAAACACCAGGATGAAGACCCTGCTATTTCTGAGCCCCCGGAATCGAGGATCTAACCACTCCTGGGAGAGCATGAAGGAAAAGGAAGAAACAATGAGTCAGATGAGCATTCAAATGATAAGATAAGAAAAAAATGTGCATTTAAAGGACCACAAAAGTCACCTATATGTGACATACTTTATTTTTTCCTTCACGGATATTTACATCCCCCTATTAATCTGTCACTGTCTTTAATGATGTCTCCGCTGCAAATGGTGCTATTTATTGAGCTGTGGACACCAGGAAAAAATAAAGTTTGATGAAGTTGCAGTTTACTTTTCTGAGGAGGAGTTGGACTATTTAACTGAAGAGCAGAAGTAACTTTACAAGAATGGTATGATGGAAAATTACTAGAACCTCAGGTCTGGCTTATGTACTGGGGTATCCTTTCTGGCCCAAGAGCTACTGATTAGCTACTGATTATTGGGGAGAGACATATATACCCCCAGCTAATGATATACCGGCACTAACATCCACCAGAGAAAGGTTCCAGCTGCTCCCAGGGAATCTTTATCTGCTAAGGAGAAGGCTAAAGAGAGAGATCAGTGAAGGGGATCCAGCTGGATGCGATATATATGCCTTATTTCGTGAGGTTAAAGAATGTGAGTTTGGTCTTTTATATTCACTATTTTTGTGGGTTATGCCTTTTACGTTGCACTAGGAGGTGGTGCACTTTTGTCCCCCCACCCTTTTGTTTTCTAGCCTGCTTATACATCGAAGAACACAACGTGGACATTGTTCTACGAGGAAGCTGCAAACCTCCGCAACGATGCACTGTGTGATACAGTAAGGCGTTTATTGGAACTTTGCAGGACAATACAATACGGTTCACATCCTCTACAGTCCATCTACTACAGTCCATCTACAGTCCATTTACTCCCCCATTGCCACTCTACCCGGGGTTACTCCAAAAGAGAGAAAAACTTTGTATATATACGCTTACATTGGGTCATTAAGAGTATTCTATGACATTAACTTTGATTGAGCTTGTGCCAGCGCTACCTTTATAGTACTTACGATATATACACTATCCTTTACAATAATATCCTAGGACAAATTGTTAAAAGAGAAAAGGAGTTATTATGAAAAATATGTTTTTTTGCACATTCCTGTCCAACAGGTACTGAAAAAGACACAGGCAGTGTGGGATTTACATCTCTGGAGCCCCTAGATAAAAATACCAAGCCACCCTTGTAGTGATTGCAGGTTAGTCCTCTGTCTTCTAAAAAATAGTGGTGTCTCCTAAGTTTTATATAAGTTCATAATTTGTTGCTGATATATATGCTATGTATTAGACTAATTACTCCCTTGAGCCTGTGTTAATGTGAGATAGATTGAGACAGAATAAAATGCAGGGAGACTCCAAGGATATAACAATTAATTATAGGTAATATACTGATAACAGCAATATCTCAGTTTTGGTAGGAAAAGGTGATGACAGGTAAATATTTCAATCATTAATGTAAATTTAAATTTAAATAAATAAATAAATACCATACCATAGCTGAAATCAGAAATATATAGGGATTAAAAAAACAAAATAATATCTCCCTATTTCTCAAATGTTTTATTTACACCCAGGATCTAGCAGTCAAATTGCTTTTACTGAATTAGGCCTCTCTATTCCATAACTCTCCTACGGATTTCTTTAAGGCTGGCGGCTTTGGAAGTTTTTATAAGCAAGTTTGCAAAGCTATTCCATGGCATCAACAAAAAGGAAATGCATAAAACTTACTGCCTCGTACTAGGGGGGTTTGCCTGGAGCTCTCTAGCTCTAACGTATACTTGTAGGAGACTTCAAGTCTGAATCTCAGTAGTCTCCATAGCAATGCTAAACTAACGTGAACACAGTACAATAGCCATAAATATATTCCCATTTACATTAAATATATACACTAGTCGTTTGCCTGTCATAAATGACGGTATAATATTTGATGTGTCTCTTCCTCCCTCTCTCCCTACCCTGTGTCTCTTTTCCCCCACTCCTTCCCCTGTCTCTTTCCCCCCTCCCTGCCCTGTGTCTCTTCATCCACCTATCCCCCCGTGTTTCTTCACCCCTCTCTCCCTCCCGTGTCTCTCTCCCTCCCCTGTGTCTCTTTCCCCCCTCTCTCCCATGTGTCTTTTCCTCCCCCTCTTATTCCCTGTGTCTCTTTCACTCCACCCCCCCCCCCCACATGTGTCTCTTCCCCCCCCCACACACGTGTCTCTCCCACTCCTCTCTCCAGTTCGGTGGATCGGTCGTTAAAGTCGTATTTTTGCGAGCCCCACAGTCCATCATACGGGCTGTAATTTTCCGTCCGCCGCCAAGTCCATGGGCCTCACAATGAGGCCTGATTGCAGCTAAGTCCCGCGTGTCTTGGGATGAGAGCCAGCCAAGTCCCGCATGTCCACCCCTGCAATGAGCGCCTTTGGCGCTCATTGCAGCCTATGTCCCGCGAGGCTCGCAAAGCGTGATGACAGTACGCAGTACTATATATGTAATAAAACATTAAGCCTGTATTTTCAGTACTGCAGCTAATTCCTTTTTCAAAGTCATTTCTGTAATCATAGAAATAAAAAATTTAGGTAAAAAATAAAATTATCAGAATCAATTATCAAAAAATAAAAAATTGTGAAATTTGTTGACCAGTGACATTGGAGTTTTTTTTTTTTTTTTTTATCTTTCTAAATTATTTTGCTCATTATGAGGCTCGCAAAGCGTGACGACAACTCACAGTACGACAACTATATACAGTATGTAATAAAACATTAAGCCTGTATTATCAGTACTGCAGCTAATTCCTTTGTTAAAGTCATTTCTGTAATCGTAGAAATAAAAAATATAGGTCAAAAATAAAATTATCAGAATCAATTATCAAAAAATAAAAAAATTTAAAATTTATTGACCAGTGACATTACAGTTTTTTTTTTTTTTTAATCTTTCTAAATTATTTTGCTTAGTATGAGTCCTAGCTCTTCAAAGCAATGTCTTTTGAATAAATAACTTCAGCTGTCCTTTAACAGTTGTATGACCCCAGATTACCCTCTTCTTCATTATATTATGTCAACTCTGAGATTTAGTTCTTGTGGTTAGACGTGTCAACAAGTCTCTTCAGTGCAAGTGGGTTAAAATGCCCACTGTGGATTTAAAAATGATCTATATGTTTAAGTACTTATTTATGTGAGTGCTATGGACGTCTCACCTGCCCTGCAGTACCCGGATATCTTGACAAGTTTGGAAGATCCAGAATGAGCAGCTCATACATCCTCCCACTCAGGACAGCCGAGGCTCGGTGCAGCTCCCTGTGCTCAGTCGGAGTGTATTCCTCCTGGAACTCATGTGCCACAAACTGCCGGATAATGGAGGTTTTACCAACGCCAGCTGCGCCCAGCACTGCCACTTGTACTGTCTGCACCATGATCACCACAGGGCACTGTCATTTCACATAGTCACCCACTTTAACATAGTCACCAGTGAGTCTGAGCCACTGCTGCCATGGACTGCTCTTATCTGAGCATCAGCAAGTCCAAGAGTGACCTCATTTTGAAATCTGCAGGATAAGAATATGGGTTAGTTAAGACTCAAATAAATTTGTTATGTGTGTTGTTCTTAAGAGATTGGATGAAGAACATACAACTGTGATAAGAGGCTGTTAAGTGAAGCTAGATCTGATATAACCAGGTGGTGTTGGGACACAAGGTGAACATGACACACAAGGTCATCAAATGGTATCAACACATAATGATAGTACCATATCTTTTCCACTACTGTATCTTTAATAAATGCATTTTATGGAATTTTAATCAAGATATGACATTGGCAAGTCTTGGACAACAATAATGTAGTTTAATATCAATGGAATGTCAAGCCGTGCTGCAAAAGGGAACAAAGACAGGCTGTCTAATGACAATCTGACACCCTGGTGCAGTACTATAATAGGTAACAGCGTGCAAGGGGCTGCTGCATAATAAGATCACACTGTTTCAGTGCATAACATTAAGATGAAATGTGACAGCTGGAGGTGACAAAATACAGAGTTTATCATTCAAGGTCACGTCAGTAAGGAGAGTTATTGAATAATAACGCCAATGCATATAAAACCATAAAGATACAGATCACGTTATCATATAGATCCCTTCATACCCCAGTATGATAGCACACTGGAGACAAGGTCACAGGGATGGAGAGAATGCCAGGATTAGTGACAATGATATACATTAAACATGCCATAACAACTGTATCGTTTTCTTATTTTAGGTTTCATTGGAATCAGCATGACCCTGTAAATATTTTACATACAGATATAATATGTAGAGCATTTATCCACTTACCCCTTCTAGCTCGCTGCTCCCCAGCCTCAGATCCAACAGCCCTCCCTGCAGCACCACGGACAGCGGCAGCACATCCAGCTATCTCCCCCTCCTCTCTTTTCACACCTCCCCTATCCCTTGTTTCATTACTGCTGAGTGCAGCATGATTCCGGGGCACATGGTGCAGAATACAAATGAAGCTCTGAGCCTCCCCACTTCACAACATACTGGATCTGTGTCCTTATCAGTCCAACAACACTTTACACCACGACACGGTGTATACCATAGGGGGATTGTACAGCCTATGTCATGGAGGTTACAGGATTGGTATATTGGATACTAATCTAGCACATCAACCTCAATTACTATATCATTTACTACATTTCTAAATACAATTCATTTCTAAACAGCAACTCAAAGGCAGTAGTGGCTTCCTTCCTCCCATATACCACACTTTTTTAGAAAAATGCCATTTCTTTTTTGCATCATGCGATTAATGTCCCAAAACTTTATCCCCACCTCTTAATAGATTTTTCCCTGTTGGTTACAGGACCACTGAACTCATTGCAATTACTTTTTAATCTGAAGATCTTTTCACTCTTTTATAAAAGTTTTAAATTATACTTTTATAGCACGCAAAGTTTATTTAACCCAAGTCTGCTACATCACACAACTCAAGTTTATAGGCACATTGGCGCAGGTCCTCATTGGACCATAAATTACAAGCGCCCTCTAAATGTTCATATTTGTCTTTACTGTAACAGTAAATTCACATTATTTCCTCTGAGGTTAGAACACAATGGAATAAGTTAACATTTTGGATCGCAACAAACACAAGTGTATTGGCATTTGAGTGTGTTAATTATTTGTTGTCCTTACAGAACCTGCCAAGTGTAGGAAGATCTATACAGAATTGGCATTTGTGTTTGATATTTTTTTTCCAGGTTCTCAGTTGTTTGGTTAAGCACCTGAATGCAGACCACAGACCTTTTGTAGACCTAAAATGTGCACTTTACCAACTTTGTTAAAGCATTTACAAGCATGAAATCCATCTCTTACGACATGTATTGTACTTTTTCTAAATCCCAGCATCTGGAGCTTTGAATCCATATCCAGACACATCTCTAAAATTATTACTATATAAGAGGTTTGGGCATTTTTTTTAAATCAGTGCATATTGAATCAATAATCAGCCATTCACATCACAAAGAACTGAGACTTAATGCTTCAGCTGCAAGAGGTTCATTTTTATTCAACATCATTTCACACAACAGAAAAGACTATATATTTCTTTATTTATATATGTATATATTAATCATGGCTCAGAAGAGGATGGGAGCACACAAACATATCCACAGTCCTCGTTGCCCAACTTTGGAGGGATGAAAAAACGTCTGTTTTCTTAATCTTCATGTATTTGGAACAAGGTGGTGACAATTAGCTGCACAAAGTTTTACATTTTTCAGTAAAAAGTGATTTAGTCAATTTCTCAGTGAAGTTCAATTTTTTCTGAATGTCTGCAGGATTGCTTCCAATGTTCTATGATATGGTTAATTTAAAGGGACAGAGGGCAGGTTTCCAAATACTGTATACATTAAACTGAACAGTATACTTTGTCAACTGACTTTTTAAGTAATAATTTTTAATTTCCAATAAAGGATAATCTGACTGTATTGTTTTTTTTGTCTAACGACATTTGGCACCAAGAAAATCAGGCCGATTACCCCTTGTGGTCTTCATGCCCTCATTCTGATTAATGCCATGTGGCTTTAGTCACAAAACGAAGCCAGAGTGTCAGGAAGTAATTAGCAATTATTGGTAATAATCACAGATACAAATCAGATAACAGACTATGCTTTTGATGGTGGATCAGAAAACTTAAATTTAAAGGTTACTGTTAAAAAAAGTACATTTTAATATTTAAGTATTAAAATATCATATTTGGAACCTCTGCTGCAACCCTTCAGATAATGTATGCGCTATTCGCACACAGAGCATCTTTATTAATGCAAGAGGCGGAAGGCGACTAGCTGAAAAATAGTCACAAATCCACAGTCTCTTCATCCCACTTTGGTCACAAATAAAGAACAAATGACAAAAAAAATGCTTTGAAGATCTTTGTATAAATACATTTCTCCTGCTTTCAATAATTATAATCAAAATGCCTTCCTATAAAACAAAGAAAATAAAACAAATTTGAAGCCGGTTTTATTTCCAAAATTGAGTCCAGTGAAGTGTTAGGTTCAGTATATCCACTGGCAACCATCTGCAGACTTAAGTGTTAAAACTGGATTGGAACTTTTCATTCCCGTGCAATAAGGTGTAGTTCCCTCTTCCTTTCAAAATTAATGTCAGACTTGAACAGTTGACAGGGCTTTATATACATTTTTAATTTGAGCTTCTCATTTATAAAGTTAACAGTGTCAGCATTGACAGGCCTACCTTTTGACATAATAAGGCATCTATCATTTAACAGGTAGGTACCATCAATCATATAACCTTGCTGAAATTTCCCAAGAATAGGACATTTCATTACCCCTTCACTACCTGAGTGCTTTATGAAGTAATACTTTGCTGGCCACTCTGGCAGAGAAGGGGTAAACTCAAGCACAGGCTTTTGTATAAGATAATAAAATCAACAAGTTTCATTATTTTGGTCCATGTTTGTTTCTCCAGATTACAAAAGTCGCACGGACATGCACACCAGGCTTCATCCCTGCTTGTCCAACCTCTGCACACGCTGGATGGTGGGCACAGCAAAGAAGGGAAGGCAGAAGGAGTGGAGGAAGACTAATTCTTCAGGATGATCTCACAAGCTTGGAAGATGAACGAAGATACTTCTGGTGCCCGACATTTTAGAGACACCTGTTGTAGACATGAAATGGATTTTAATATAGAAATAAATAATATCCAATTGAGTTATCACACTGATTGTATGTGGTATCACAAGCCTGGCAGATCACATATGGAGGAGCTACTACCTCCAAGAAATCACTGTGTGCTTCGTGTGTTTGGAAGTAATATCAGAAAGATCTCTAAATTTCAAAGCCCCTTGACAAAGGGGCATAACGTAGGACAGGATGCACCCAATGTTGACACCTTTGTCGGTAGCACCCGATGTAGAGGCTCTAGCAGACCCAAAACAGCCCAGATCAATCATTACTATTAGATATGACTTGTTATAAAGTATGAAAACATTTTATATGTGAAAGTGTAGTGTTGTTACTTTCTCACATATAATAGGACACAGTCAGATATGGGCTGCAGTAATTTGCTGCACCTTCCAGTTAGGAGGTATCTCTTTGGGGATCACAGGTCTGCGTCTCTTTGTTGCAATTTATATGTTCTAACTACTTGATGTTTAGATGCAAGCCGTATGGCGATATTTAATATTTGAATGTGTAGGGTATTTGTATTTATTTTAGAACAAGGCACTATCAGATTTGGGGCTACAGAGACTTATTACATTCTTTAGTAGGAGGCATTCAGTAGTAGGAATATAGGACTCACTACCTATTTATATTGTACTGCACTACAATTTATATGAGCAATTAGGATCTATGTCTGCATTCTTTTGTTTGATTTTAATATTTGCGCCATTTGTTTTATTAATTGTAATTAACAATAGAACAAAAACACTAAGTCAGAGGCGCTCATCAGAGAACGAACCAACCTTAATAGGTTAGTTCTGTGGACATGATAACCAACTCTGAGAGCAACCTATTTTTGGTCACTTGTGCCCTTCACAGGGAGAAATATCCTGTAATATATCAGTCTGGTCCCACTCAGAAGAGTGACCCAGCCCCGAAATACCAGGCAATTCTAGCCTGAACAAGAGAAACAGCAAACCCGCAGACGCGTTTCGGCCTTTATGGGCCTCGTCAGTGAGGTGCAGCTAAACTCCCTAAGGCACAGTGAGCAAGAGGTTGCTCTCAAGAGTGGCTTATCATGGCTATAGAACTAACCTATTAAGGTTGGTTCGTTCTCTGATGAGCACCTCTGACTTTGTTGTTTTGTATATGCAAATTACCTTTAGGGATTAGTCTCCCTAAGGGTAATAGGGGACTCCAGACGTGGACCCCTTGCTCACTGTGGCTTAGGGAGTTCAGGTGCAACTCACCGACGAGGCCCATAAAGGCCGAAACGCGTCTTAGGTTTGCTGTTTCTCTTGTTTAGGGTAGAATTGCCTGGTATTTCGGGGCTGGGTCACTCTTTTGAGTGGGACCAGACTGATATACTACAGGATATTTCTCCCTGTGAAGGGCACAAGTGAGCTAAAAGAGGTTGCTCTCAGAGTGGGTTATCATGGCTATAGAACTAACCTATTAAGGTTGGTTAGTTTTCTGATGAGCACCTCTGACTTTGTCGTTTCATTAACAATAGAATAAATATTCTTATACAAAACCTATCCTTTCTTATAAATTTAAATATGGCCTAACATTGTCCAAAGGTATACTAATACAGATATCCCAACCATCTTACCGCGCAGTTGGGGCTTCCAGGCTGCATCCTTAATTCTGCTAACACCCAGATGCCATTAGTGAGTTTTAGGGACTGGTATAGCATGTCCTGGCCTTCTACTGTGCGTCGGGCCACTGTGAAAATGTTGCTAGCTTGCAGTTTGTTACTGACAGCATCTGTGGGGAGAATGGATTAGTAGAAGAATGCAGCTAAATACGAACACGGATGTTGAAGCAAAATTAATTTGGACATGTCATGTCTGTAAACATAAGAGACTACAAAGTCATAACTATTCATCATGAATATATAATTTAACTCATGGAATGTACCTTTTACATTTGTGGGAATATCACTAAGAACCTAAGAGTCACCCACCTGCACTTGGGGGACAATCTTTGACTTGAAACTGTGCCTCATTCTCATTTGGAATGTCCTTCCAAGTGGCTAAAAACATCTGTCGCTCTGGAAAAGACATGTTAAAATGGACACAGGGAAAGGTCAATTAACTTACTATATAGTGCCAGTAAATATATACATCACACACAAAAATATTTTGTAACCACCCAGTGCGTCCACTCACCCATCTTCCCATCTTCTACAAACAGGATGTGCAGAGGATACACAACACTGAAGTAAAATACATCAATATTGTTCTTAACTGCAACCTGCCAAAGAAAGGAGAACACTGGAGTCTCACAGAGGGTAAGCACAACAGAGACAATAAAATACAGGAATAGAGTGGTTTCATATTCAAAACAGGGGGAGCATCCAAAAATCACTTAGTGGGTAGTGGAACAGAAGAGCTACATGCAGGATAGACAGCAGCATCATACACCATAATACTCAATATCCATGACCCAACCAGTGTATTCCATAAATGTATACACAGGTATGACTATGCCACTAGTATACAATGATAAATTGAAAAGTTTACATAAATAAGAAAAGGAGCTAGGTTAGCCAAACAAAGAAGATAGAACATAGAAAAAAGAAAGGTGGATATGGATAGGCAGTAAGATTGATTAATAATGGTTCAGTTAAAAGAAGCAAAAGTATAACTTACTTGAAGGTTGTTAAGTGGCTCCATTTTCATGACAGATCCAACTGTATTTAATGGCAGTGACACCTCTGTAGACTGGTTTGGGGCCAGGGGAGTGAGTATCTGAAGAGGCGCGGCTGGTGCAAGTCCAAAACTGTTAAGGAAAAAAAAAGGGAATGTAACAATGCAAAAACAAAAGATCTAGTCCATTGTAAGATAGTCACCAAGGATTTTAGAAGCTGCTGTTTCTGTACCTGTTGCGGTTGAACTGGATGGCGAAATCACTCATGACCTGGAGCGCTCTGTTTGTAAAAATCAAATCCATGAATACTGCTCCTGCTCGTCGAGCAAACGTGCCATTAATTTCCAGGCCTTTACCTTTCATGGCATGCAACCACACCTGGGGAGCGGAAAAAAAAATAACACACAATAAAATACAATACAATTAGCAAAATTGATATCCAAATTTCCTTACATAACATGGTAAATATTTACTTTTATTACACAATTGTTTTACTTTACCTGAGCCAGTAACATCTCTCAATTAAACTGAAAAATACACTGTCCTAGCTGAAAGTACACATGGAGGAGAAGTATGTTTAAAACAAAGAAGTAAGACTAACCGTCTTGGGTGCAACATAGGATCCAGCTGATCCACCCCCCAGATCAAACAGATCACCAAGACCTCCAGAAAGCGAGGAACCAAGAGTACTGGAACCAACTGGAGGAGCCATGAAACCAGTGGGAAGCTGTGGAGGAAAGATAGGACACTGAACAGAAAGTCTACCTGAGTGCAGCTGCATATACAAAGAAACAGACATGACCGCAGGCAACAACCAAAAAGACTAGATGGGTCAATTAATTTACCTAAAAAGCTTCAATTATGTAAATGGCGAGTGCTTATCAAGTTAAATCTATTTTTTAGTTCACCCCTTAAGGGATATGGAAGGCTCTTGGATTTTACTATGGATATAATATAACTACGCACTTATTAACTTATGTACTTTATTTTATTAAGACGTTCTGATTTTACTGCCTGAAATCATACAAATAATCCCAGTTTGTGTTTTTCCACTGCAGAGTATGTAGGGCTTGATGCACAGGGTAGTGTCCTAGCCTATCAGGGACCATGTCTCAGCAGCACATTGTTGAGAGATGGTCACTGACTGGTAAGTATGAGACACAGCGCAGCAAGAACAGCAGAAACTGTGTCTTTGTGACCTGCAGTGGGCAGACCCAAGCAAGTAATATTTGCTTGCTTTTAGGCAATAAAAACATAGCTCATAAGCAATTCTTAATAGCATAAAGCACTTAAAGTAAATAGATTCACAAGTATATTATATTCCTTGTAAAAATCTTCCATTTTTTTTTTAATTAACATAAAAACACTGTTCCCTTCAGTCATTACAGCTGCTGCACGTATGCCTGCTTACGTCTCTCTGTCAGGACATTAATGCCCAATGGCAGTTAAAAATCACCAGAGATTGAATTATGTATACCAGATTATCTGTAGCATGCTCACTTTGGAAAGGCAGCCATAACCCCCATTCTCCTACAAAGAATGGGAGGAAAGCAGCCGCAACAATGATTGACAGAACTATGTTTTTGAAATTATATATTTTGCTAAAGCATTAACTTGCTGCTAGTTGCGCATTTTAAATGTAAATTAATGGTGAACTAAAATAGTTAACTTGAAAAGCACTTACACTGCCCCTTTACATTTCAGGACAGGTTTATGCTTATTCCAGGCATAGCTAAACTCCTTGTACACATTCCTTGTATTCCTGTGTATACATTCGTGCAATATCTTGTTCGTTAAGCGATAAGTAGTGTGAGAACTAAAAGAATATTAAACTAAGGACACCACCATCTTCTAAGAGTGACCGTCTGCAGACTGCACAGACACCCAACACAACATCCAGGTAGTAAAAGATGTAAACTCTAGAAAATACATTTAGTGGGATACAGATGTGTGCTTAGCCTATAATTAGACTGGACAGCTAGTGTAAACACAAAAAACTGAAAGGGATTTGAAAAGACAACATGTTAAATCTCAATGTTAACGTTCAAACAAAGAACAAGAAAAATAACTTAAGATGTGGAACAATGCAAAAGCAGGAGATGAGAAGCATAAAAGTAAAAAACAGAAAATAATAATAATTACTCAAATAATAAGCGATGTGTACCAGAGAAAGAAAGCAGATCGCCAATAATAAGGGAGTGATTACTGCAGCTAATGAAGATACTTACACCCAAACCTGCACTTGTGTCTCCTCCTAGCTGCAGAAACAAAAAAGGAGAGAAATGCATATGAATAGCTGATCATTTAACCACTCTGTATGATTGATGAGGAATAGTTTAAAACAAAGTTTTAGATGTTGTTACCAAAGAACCCAACTATAAAATGAAAAACATTAATGATGTTATTAAGTGCAGCACAATTTGTGAGAGGCCTAATGAAAACCCCATAGAAGGTGTGACAGATCTGTGGATTAGTTGTTCCCCAAACCCAAGCAGCATAGCATAAAAGCCCCATAGGCATACCCCTTCTGTATCGTCCACAATCTTGGGAGTCGAAGAAGGAGGGAGGGGATGCAGAGCGCAGGCAGCCAGACAGAGGCAGAGATACACACACAAAAGCCACGGGAGGAGACAGTCAGCCGAAAAAAATTACATCAAAAGAGAAGAAAAGGGAGGTAACGAACCAGCAAGGGAAAGGGCAGAAAGAAAGGTTTGATTAACATTTTGTTCTCAATTTTTGACATTTGATTAAATTAAAAAGGATCCATGTGCCTAAATTAATGCCACAATTTGTGAAAGGATGTATTTTCTACCATGACTTAAACAAGGTCACATATATCGATCTACACAATGCATAAAAAAAGAAAAGCTGCCGGGTAGAGTACAAGGCGCTCCTTTAGAGAATAAGTATCAGTATGATCAGAAGACAAAACATGGAAGATGACACAGACTTCCTTTACTTGTAGGAGATTGGAGGTAAATCAGTAAAGACAAGAAATTAATATCAGCTTCACCCCTCTTTCATATATCCTCATCTACCACAATGATATCTCAGTTTCAGGGTTACATCCCAGTGTTACATACCAGACTATCCAAACCCCCACCTAAGAGGTCCACACCACCTAGAGGAACGGAGCTTGTATTTAGTGGGGGTCCACTGACTGGTGGAGCCAGATCCAAGTTTAGAAGGTCCCCTAACAAGTCTCCCTGTGAAGGGATAACAGAAGGATGGGATTCAGTGGGTGCAGCGGCTGCAGGCAAGGGCTCTGGAATTTCCGAACTCTCACTCCTGTGGGGGGGAAGAGAGAGAGAGTTAGGATAAATTACAACACTCTTCAATGATTTATTTGTGGTTAATGGAACTTTTTTTTTTTTTTTACATATATATAAAAATGTGCGGATAAATGCTTTTTTGATAAATAAGTAGTTTCTCATATTAAACTCAAAATTTGCATTAAAATAGCATTATAATATATTTAAAACACTTAACTATAAATATGATTAAGAATCTTAAAACTATTCAAGGACATTTTGAGAGCTCTCCCTCTTCATTCCTAACAATATATTTACAAAAGCTGCTGTTGCTGGCTGCCATATTGTTTCCACAGCCACTAGAACATTTAGACATAGATATGCAGCATCTCAATGCTGCATGAATCCAGGTAGGTTAAAGGAAGGTGAAACAAATTCCCTGATAAATCATGAGTACTTCATTTAAATCCATTCATATACTCACGAGCCGGCCCGTGGTGGAAGCCTCTTGGGAACAACTCCCCTGCTCCCTTCTACAAAAGCACTGGGGGGTTTATGGTAGACAGAGGCCAGGGTCCCTATGTAACAGATCAGCTCCTCCAAGAGGGTGGGCTCAATGAGGTCAGTCTCCTCAGAGATCAGTGGCTTCTCTGCCAAAACCACCTCCTTAGCAGCAACTGGGTCTGTGGAAAGTAGGCGCCAGTAGATGTAACCTCGGTCTCGCAGGTCTGGGTTATCAGAGTCCTGAGATGAAAACAAGTATTTAGATGTAAATCAAAGCAAAAAACTTACAGAAGCAAATATACTACATATAAAACATCTTTTGACATAACGAACATAGCCTATATTGCATTTGCTGTTGTGTCTTTCAGTTGTATCCAACTCTCTCTTAACCCATGGAGTGCAGCATACCAGGCACATCTATCGTTATGTGTCTATTTGTACTTATCTATAGTTTTCTCTGCATAGATATTGGAGTGGGTTGCCAGTTCATTCTCCAGTGGACCACAATTTGTCTGACCTTTCTGCTATGACCCTAAATGGTATAGCTCACAGATCCATTCAAGTACACAAGCCCCTTCACCACAACAAGGTAGCGATCCAGATGGGGCTACATTGCATAGTTCATACAAAAAAATGATGTATTTGTATGCCTTAAGAATGAGCCAAATTATGTTATATTTTAACATATCAGAACATAACCAATACAATTGTTAATTCACACAGGGACTCTGAATCAATTGCCTTCAGTGCAAGTCGTATTTTTTGTTGAGAAATAGATATGAACATTTTCCCAGGTGCTTGACACCAATACCAATATTGCATAGAGCCAATTGTGAAAAGGAAATAGTTATAAAAAAAAAAAAAAAAAAGAACACGCAGCTTATAAAAAAGTAATATTTACAAAAAGAGATCATGTTAGAGCGATTTTTGTTGGTCACCATGGGTGGAGAATTATAAGCTCCTACTGAATAGAATCATTTTGCATGGACTCTCCATGTGCGCCCCCCCCCCCCCCCCCAATATCACGTTAAACCTCTTTTTTAGTTCACCATAAAATAACATTAAACATACATGTGCAAATAGCAGCAAATCAAATTTTAAGCCAGAAAATATATTTGTAATACAGTTTTTCCAAAACAACAAAGTCAGAGGTGCTCATCAGAGAACGAACCAACCTTAATAGGTTAGTTCTATAGCCATGATAAGCTACTCTGAGAGCAACCTCTTTTAGCTCACTTGTGCCCTTCACAGGGAGAAATATCCTGTAGTATATCAGTCTGGTCTCACTCAAAAGAGTGACCCAGCCCCGAAATACCAGGCAATTCTACCCTGAACAGGAGAAACAGCAAACCACAAACGCGTTTCGGCCTTTATGGGCCTCGTCAGTGAGGTGCAGCTGAACTCCCTAAAGCACAGTGAGCAAGGGGTCCACGTCTGGAGTCCCCTATTACCCTTAGGGAGACTAATCCCTAAAGGTAATTTGCATATACAAAACAACAAAGTCAGTTTTTCTCATTAATGGCTTCTGCTGTACCCCTTCCCATCTCTCTCGTTGTTCTGAGCACTGGAAGATAACCTTCCCAAGGCAGGCTAATCAATAGTATTTCCACTTCTGTGTTTTTAAAGGTATATTTTCTAGCTAACAATTTGCTTTCATCATTGCACGTCATTTTAATGTTAATTAATGGTAAACTAAACTAAACTGAAAAAAATATAAAATAAAAAAAATATTAGGTTTAACATTAAACAGTCCAGACTTCATGGAGAGACCATACAATAATGATTCTACTCCGTACCCACCCTGCTGCCTCCTGATTGGTCCAGAGGGACAGCCATAGTACTGTTGATAGAGAGAACTTAAGCAACAAGCTGCTAGTTAAAATGAGGAAAATTTGGAGTTTGGCCCTAGAAATATGCATTTTCTCTGCATCCTGATGGCAGTAGGCATTTTAATATAAAGATAAGCAAAGATAAAAATAAATATTTACAGTAATTGTCTAACATTTGTGTATTAGTTTAAAAAATGTTTTAAAGTTATAGATATGTACATATCAATAGATAGTTCTAGTTAAAATGTATTATAAAATGCTGTACTGATAATTACTTACAATTAGTAGATTTACAATATAACGTCTTATATTAAATATAATTAACAGATGAAAGCATTTTATTATATACATGAATACTGACATTGTAGTATATATCAGTATAATGTATATCTCTGCTTCTTTTTCTTTTGATTAAAATATTGGTAATTGAAATATATATATATATATATATATATATATATATATATATATATATATATACATATATATATATATATATATATATATACATATATATATATATATATATATATATTTATATATATATATATATATATATATATATATATATATATATATGCCACTAACTGTGAATCATAAGTTCAGCATTTCATAATAGTAATATGTTAAATATATTCACTGACTGCAGCGGGAAAAAGTATGCAGTGAATTGTGACTTGTTGATGTCCTTGATGGACTAACAGTCTTTATTCAACCTCAAATACTATGTAATATATAAGTGCACAAGAAGAGACAGCACATGTGGAACATAAGACCCAGCACCAGACAGACAAATGGAAAAAACAAGCAATGACTGACATGTGTATACACAATACAGTGTTGAGTTCTTCGCTCACCTGAGTTGCTAAACTCAGCACCTGCTGCACCAGCTCTTGAGTCTCTGTTGGTTTCTTCAAGAAAAGCTTTACAATGGCTGTTAAAAGCTGTAGTTGAACCTGCCCAGAACAGAAAATACCAAGATCATTTTTGAGAATCTATTGGGTTTCATCAATATTCAGGGAACAGACAAGTTTAATGCCTCTGGATTATAATAGTAGAGTTGTGTTTGAAATGTAGCAGGCAAAACAATAGCCTGTCTTAGGGACATATTCATGACCCTTTATAAAAGATACAACCTCTAATACTTCTATAAAAAAAAAAAAAATGAACTCATGCAAAATGACCAGCCAATAAACCGAGCACCCATAAGCCCAACATGGTTAAATAGCAGATATACAGCCTCCTGAAACACACACAGGCTCCAGATACATTAGGACAGGCTCTAATACTAGTCCACAAAAAAAAGGGCAGCTTCCAAAAGCAGCATTTGTGAGATACAGGCTATGAGTCTTTGTAGCAATCATGTAACTTGCCTGCGTGCTCTCATCATGAAAGCCCTCCAGGAAGCTCTCCAGAAGTTCATCAGCATTGTCAATACGCTCAGCATACTCCCCCACAATCCAAATCATTGCTGCTCGTGCTTCTGGCTCATCCAGAGAATCCAAGTTCTCACACAATGTTGAGATAACACTTTCATATCTGTCAGAATCAACAGCATGAACAAATCAGAGATTATCTTTTAAGACAAGTCAGAAAACACTAGTCAGATAGCAACTGGAAGAACATTCACAAGAATCCACATTGCATAAAATAGGAAAAAGTACTGTAGTCCAGCATTATAGCACTTGCTTGTAATCACCTATCATCCATACATTTCATATCAACATGACGCAGAGTGCCCTAAATGTTTTTCTGTGCTTTTTTACGATTATTTTAAATATAGGAAGACTGGGTAAGTACTGCTCTCCAGATAGGTAATTCTATAGGCGCCACCTACTTGTTCGGGTACTTTCTGAAGATGTCCTTTATCACCACAATGGCTTCTTGCACCACATAGTTCACCTTGGTCTGGATGAGGTCCAGTAGGGTACTGACACAGCGCTCGGCAGATTGCTAAAAGGTAAAATGGTGCCAGTTAGGATAATATTTATATCTTCTGACACTCGATGTTGCCAGAGCATGGGGGAACCAACTGTATTTCATACCTCCACCTTGATGGCACAGCGACCAATCGCTCTCACAGCCTTCCGCACAAAGTCTACATCTACCTCAGTGGCATATTCCTTCAGCTCAGCAAGCACCTGTGAGGAGAAATGGGTGGAATGGATTAAGAAAAAGTAATTGAGACCAAGAGTATTCTTGAAGTAAATTATAGGGGAAACAGAATCAAGAGGAGAGAGGACAGAGTTAAAAACATAGTTCATTGAAATATACATGCAGCTCAGAGACATTTACCCACCTGAGCAATGTTAGCAGGGGATGCCAGTCTGATCATGATGTCTAATTTCTCTAGTTTCACATAAATTGGGTCATTATACTTCACAAAGAAAACTTTCATCTCATGTTTTAAGATCTCTGGCCTGTGAGAGAACATTAACAGAATGAGAAGCTAACAGATATAAGAATGTCAGTCCAATCACAAGTCACACATTTTATGAAAGTGGTCAGCTGCACTAGATTAAGGAGGTCTCACCGTTTCTGGACAATCAAGTTGATGTTGCGCAGGGCCACGTATTGCAGCTCAGGCTCAGCTGAGAGCAGAGTGACCAGGGGAGGTGCCAGCTTCTTCAGCAATGTCCCATAATAGTCCAGGTCTTTAGACAATAGTTCCATGAACTTCATCAGAACCTTAACAGCAGACAGCACCACAGCAGAGTTGGCATGTGAGAGCCGTGGGGTGACACGCTCACATATACTAGAGAAAGAGAGTAAGGTGGTTATAAACACTGGATGCTAAAGATAACCTATTTCTATATAACCTTCTTTAAATGTCATATTCTTTCAATACTTTTTGGAAAGAAAAGAACAAAAACAAACATTCTTGAAAAAAAAAGTTTTAAATGAGACATGGGAAGCACATTTTTTCTTTGCTGTATCTGAAAGTGCAATGGTGTACACAAATATATATATATATATATATATATATATATATATATATATATATATATATATATATATATATATATATATATATATATATATGATTTAGGTGTCAGCTTGATTTTTTAGGAGCCAGATATAATATTTAGAAGCTAGGTTGGCAGTATGTTCACAGAGCTAAATTCTACAAAAAAAGTCAAAGTAAAATCTTAAGAACTTTACTCACATGATATTTCCAACTCTTGAAGTGTATATTTGAAAATATGTCAGTTTGTGTTTGTTTTAATGCACAGTGTATAATAAATAGCTCTGGCCACTGAGCAGTAACTGAAATGAAAGAGTCATTGGTTGCACACAATGATATACAATATAGAGCAGTGATGGGCAAACTATTTCACTTGAAGGGCCTCATATGTAGCTGCTGGGTCCCTAAAAAGCGCCTACCAGTACTTTAAACCATTTTATTTTACCCAACGCAAAACAGTAAGAATCGCTGTAAGGAAGGAATCAGTTGGCAACAGAATTATGATTGGGTTTTAATTTTCTAGTATTCGAGAGATATAATTAACTGTGTTATTGTTATTATAGAAGGTAATACCAAGTTTAAACAGTTTTTCCATGCAGAAAAAATAAAAATATTTATGTTTCAAAACATGTTTGTTTAAAAGGACTAATGTACGGTACTTTAGTAAAAAACATGCAAGCCATAAACGCAAAACATTATAATTTTTTTTTAATTTTAGCAGATTCTGCTAGTGCATGGTAGCTAATATGACAATAATGCTTCTTGTGTAAGGCAAGAAATGCAAGCATGCAAGTATAGTGTAGGGCTAGCAGGACTTGCAAGTGTAGGAGGTTGTACAAATGTAAAAACTTATCTTAATCCTCCACAAAAGCAACTAGTCCCCCTCCCTTCTTCAACTCCTGAACAGATAAAAAAATAGCAGAGCAGCAAACTTTCTCAGGCTCCAAATCCACAAGAAGGTTTGAGGACGTTAAACATGGAAGCCGAGTCTACCAACATTTTCTATAAACACGATTGTATGCTCATGGCTTAAAAACTGTATGTTTGCTCCATAATTGACAAATACGCGGCATGTAAAACTGCGACAGAACAAGCACAAAGATGGTGCTAAAATGTCCATTTAGCCTCGGCTAATAACCCTCCAGGAACTATATTACATATTGCAACATTATTGTCCGGATAATCTGGGTAGCAGTAAAACCGCTCATCACAGGCAGTAAAATGCAATCAGACAAAGATGTCACTGGGAAAAATTATTTAAAAAAATAAATAAAAATAAAATAAAAGTACAATGTATTATCTTGTAGACTACATACCAGGGGTTAGCACCATTGGCTGTTGAGTGCTGAATACAATCATTAACTAACCAGTGCACATACAGGGAAATCCTGAAATACTGAGCTGCATTGTGCACTTGAGGACCAATGCTGCCGATCCCTGATGTAGCAGTGTTGGAGAAATTATAGTTGTCCTTTAAAGTAGATGAACTTTACTTTCATTTGACACATTCCACAGATAAATTGTATCCACTGCCTATTACCATGGTGAATTCACAAAATGATAAATTGGTGGTAAATACAATTTAACAGCTATTAGAGCTAGTATGATTTAACAGTGTATCAAGTTACCCCTCGCTAAATTTAAAAACAGCTTACAAAGCAGCTCGGGTCAATGGCAAGACAAAATATTGATAATACCCTGGCAGCTTTAAGACAAGCCTATTAGGAAACACATTCCTCATTCAGAGAGAACAGATGAATGTAAGATGCTTGATTGAGATCATGTGATTGGCAATTCTCAAGTTAACAAAACCCACTTACCCCCAAATATCCCCACTGCTTACCTTTGAGCCTCTCTGTCATCTTTGGGGATGTAATTTGCTAGACAGTCTAGGATGAAGATCTGACCCCACTCAGTGCATTCGTTCAGGGCAGTTAGTAGCTTGTTTATGGACTGTGGGTTCAGATCCAGCAAGTTACTGCTTGGGTGAGACTCTGCAATCTCTGATAATGCAGCCACTGCATTAGCAACCACCTATAAAGAAAGGGAAATGGACAGTTTTCATGACAATGGAAGGAGGAAGGATGGCTGTGAGTACATTTTAGCATTTTAATGATATACATCTGGGAAATTAGAAAGCTCTGGAAGTAGTATTGACATTTTGTGGCTCTAGCATAAGTACAGAAGAGGAAATGGAGTGTGGTTACCATAGGGTTAGAGTCAGAGATGAGATCCTTTAAGGTGTCCAGGAATCCCTGGTCCTCTACCAGCTGTGCATTGATGTCATGAAGTTTTGCCACACACACAGCTGCTGTCTTGCGAACATATGGATCCTCATCCTTTAGGCACTTGCGCAGCGGCTCACACAGATACTCTGTGATCTTATCCACACGGATACAGCCCATAGTGCGCACAGCTAGTGCACGGATCAAAGGATTGGGGTCTTCACAGTCCTAGGGAGAAAAAATTTGAGACAAAATGAAAACAGAAAACGCTGATATTCAGCTCTTGATGGCCTAGTCACAGTATGTGATACAAGAGCCGTTTTGCCAAAACGTTAAAAAGCAGAATCATTGTTTCTATTAAAAAAAAGTGTGATAATCAATCTATAAAATGGTTTAAGGTATCAATAATTCTTGTAAGTAACTACAATGATACAGGCCATCTTTAAAGGACCACTGTGAAATATCCTCTCTTGAAATGCTACACTTGAAAATAGACAACATGTTTAAGGCAGAAGCAGCAAGAAACAGACTCAGTAAAGAAATTGGAAGACTGCACTAAACAATAATTGCATCAAAAAGTGAGAAATGTAAAAAGGTTGTGTTTATTTGTTTTGCTTTCTAAAAGTACTCTGCCTATTATCAATTATTGTTTTAAAAAGACCATATATTTATAAAGAGAGTCATCACAGTGCTTATTTAGCTAAATATTTGCTTATCTGACCTAACCCTCCGTGTGTTTGCATCTTACTGCTCACCTTGACAAAGGTGTTCACTGCCATGATAGCCATGTCTGGCTGACTCTTGGCATAGTTCATCAGGTAGAGGTACACCAACTTCTTCAGCTCCAGATTGTCTGTCTGCATACAGTTCACAACATCTGGAAACAGGGCACTGAGAGATAGACCAGAGTGTCAGGTAAATAGGTGCACAGTACATCGTGTCCATGGTAAAACTATTATACATCTGGATATTGATAAAATCATTAATAGCTGAACTGCAGAATATATTTCACCTATATGCAGAAGATCAGTCATTGACTGAAACATCCTAAATAGCAGTAACTTCTAATTATTTTCACTGCATACTGTATGTATACGAAAATCCTTTCACAATGGCTCCTATAAATGTTGGTTAATCAACTGATCAGCTTCCAAAACTATCCACGTCACTGACAAAACATAACGATTCTTAAAACTGCAGTGATATAAGTATGGTGGAAGTTTTCCATTTGCCCCAGCAGTAAGGAAAGGAGACTTTCCCAGCTCTGCTGAGCCATAGGGACAAACATAGACACACACTGACAGATATCCAGCAGGCACATATACTATGCACACAGTGAAATCCTACACCTCCAGCTCACCTGACATCTTTCCCCACTGTCATAGAGGCGATAACCTTCTTAACAGCCTCTTTCTTCTTCTCCTTTTTATCACTGTTCAGCTCAGCTTTCAGCTCGAATATCTCACCTAAAGGGGATGACAAATATTACTTATAATAATAACTCATTGCCACAAATGTGTATATAAATAACATTTTTACACTATCACAGAACCACCAGCACAAACTGCTTCTCACCTTTCTTGGTGGTGGTGAAATATTTGGAATCTGTCATGATGGCTTTGGGTTTCTCCCTTTGCTGTAATGAGAAGAGAAGAGGTTAAAGTACAAAGAAAGACCATTCCCAACTGTCAGCTGATGCTACAGGAAGGAAAGAAGAATTAAAACCACCCACTGTTCAACAGGAAAGAAAATAGGGCCAGGAAGGAGAGACGAGAAGGGTCAGATAATAAGGGCAGAAAACAAGGACACATACCGTAAGGATATTGCAGTTTACCATATGGTAATATATATTCAGCAATATATACTGAGTGGGAGCAGAACAACTCCAAAATTAGTACATCACACACACAGGTAGGCTCTGTTTCAAAGCAACAGTAAGTAATAATAGCAAGGAAAAGTAATTAGACAATAAAACATGTTCAAGAATCCTTCAAAAGAAAAGGGACCAAAAACAATAAAACTCCAACCCTATTCCATCATAATAAAATGATGGTTATACCTAGGGGGACATTAACTATTTATCAGTGGGACCTGCAAGACAATGCAAAGTTTAAAAAAAAGCACTGCGTAGCTGATCAAGAATAATGGGAGATAAAGCCAGCGACCATCTCTTCCTCTATATAGATAGGAATACATTTAATAAATTAGGTATTCTCTGCACACAAACCTTATAAGAGCAGAAACTCTAATTTCAATTCCCATTTGGTATTTAGTATGTTCTTTTGAATAACTAGACTTGAATATGCTCAAATGTTTTAGAAAATAATAAAATTATATTTAATGTTATATGCAACTAGGATGTAATGGGGTAGCCATTGCAGTTTTTCTACAGTCAACAGGGTACGGCACTACTGAGCGCAAGCTTTCCAACAAAAACAGTAACATTGCATTAGAAAGTGGACAACACCGTACTGATCAATATCACTGGATCGGTAAACACACCAGCATTTTATTTTCCATTCTTATGTCAGCATGTGGTGGGATTCAAGTGCACTGGTTTATATTTGTTACCTACAACCTGTCTTACCACAACTTCCCCAAACTTGGTTTCCTCTTGTGACTTCTGTACCCTGCTCGTGTAACGTCTTTTTTACTATTTACAGATAGTCTGGATCTGCTCATTTGTGTAGTAAATAAAATAAGCAATAAAAACCTTATCAGCATTAAACCTCACTGTTTTTTTATTGCAGGGCTGACCAGCTCTATTAGGGGGACTGATCATTTCTAACAAGGAGCGTAGTACAGCATTTTAGCACCATGCTTTGCCCTGGAAGAAGAGCATTGTTGATATGTATTAAAACACTTTTAGTTTCATTGTGAACCAACGTGTTTGACTTTGTTTTAATTTAAATATCAATACAGTTGAGTCAATAGCTTCTTCAGCCATCCTGATTGACTCAACTGTGCACAGTAATGAAATCCTCAAATCCAGGCCTGTTTATGCGCCCCCCCCCCCCCCCCTCGGACCAAACTTGCCAAGCCCTGGTCTAAGAGGAAGAGCCTGATCCAGCTGCATTTGTCACCTATACCTTGACACAACATAGTGCTAATAAATAGTAGACATTGGTGTATGTGTTACATATGCATAGGCCAAGCTTGCTGGGCAGGTTTAGTCACTGACGGATTTTGAGGATGGAAACCTGTAGAACCAGACATGGCAGATCATTCAGTGTAGGCCTGTACCTGCTAATCACTGGTGCACACATATGAATCAAACTCCAGGATTAGTTAAATAATGTTTTAACCTTTATGGTCATAGTGACTATGGCTGTGTCAGGTGACAAATTAAAATCAACTGGGCAACTCACCCAATATCAAGTACAATAATATGTACAGAAATAACTGAATGAGATAAGGAATCTGTCATAGGTGTGAGTACAATATGAAGACGGTCGGGATATAACAATTTAAAAAAAAGATGAAGCCCATGGCAAACAGTGATTTCAGTTCCTGGCAAATAGGTGGGAAAGAAGTGGAGGCAGTGACAGATTTTATTTTCCTGGGATCCAAGATCTCTTCAGAAGGTGGCTATAGTCACGAAATTCAAAGTCGTTAGCTTTTGGACAGGAAAGCTATGGCAAGTCTGGACAAGCTAGTAGAAAGTAAACATATGACATCATCAACAAAGGTCGCCTAGATAGAATTGCCAATAGTAACATACGGATGTGAGAGCTGGACCATAAAGAAGTCTGATCACTGTACAATTGACACCTTTGACTTGTGGTGTTGGAGAAAACTACACATAGTCCCTTGGACTGCAAGAACATCAATACTATAGTAAATTAAGACAAACTGTTCACTCTAGGGTATGATCATGAGGCTGAAGCTAAAATATTTTGTCCATATCATGCAACGGCAGGATTCCTTCGAGAAGATTCTGATTTTGGTAAAGGCGCAAGAAGAAGGGGACGAAAGAGGGGGAGACGGATAGATGAGGCCACTGAAACAATGTACTTGAACTTGGAGCTCAAAGGGGCAGTGGCTGACAGATGTGCCTAGCGTGCTGCAGTCCATAGAGTCACAGAGAGTTAGACACGACTGAACGATTAAACAACAACAAAGATCTGTCTAGCACATTAACCCTTCTCTAAATGTCAGCATTGAAAAAGTCTCCTACCTGTGGAATGTGACACCATCAATGAACTGTGGTGCAGGCTGTCTGCTCTATAGAGAAATACATTATGTGCTAAGGAGGTTATAGCCAGGCACATCCCAGACTGCAAGTACTGACAACTTAATACAACACTAGATAGTGACCACCAATTACTGTGTGGTGCTCACTGATCTCCCACTTCCAGGGCTAATACAGTAATATTAAGAGGTCATGTAGTTTACAAGGACGTAGTGTTGCGAAGATAGTTAATGCAGCAGTGCATATAATTAACCCATTGATTACTACCCTGCAGCTCTGGCCGGGGAGGGGTTAATCACTCCTACAATCAGCTGGTTTCTCACTTCCGGCTCTCTCCCTCCCCGCCTTCACGGACATGATCGCTCACTGTAAAAAATGCCCTAGTCGGTGTAAAGCCTCACCTACCGTGATTAGTCGGAGTCCTGTCCCGAGCTCCGGGGTCCGCAGATCACTCGGATGTTTGACAGATACACTCAGACCCCCTTCCACAAACTCAGCGCTAAGATGGCTGTTACCTGATTCAGGAAGTGTCAGAGGCGGAACTTCCGGTACTGGCAGGACCACGTCTGAGGCTCCAGTTGCCATGGAGATGTCCCCTGTACGAGTACTGTGATAATTCAGTATATAGAAGTATTACATGTGGTGCAGAGGTGACAGATAGCAGTGTGTGCAGGGACCTTCTGTGTATAGTATCGATTGGAGGTACTGAGTGTGGCCTTCACATTCTCATCTGATTGATGGTCGCTTGACCGTCATAAATGACGGGATCATATTTTATCTCCCCCCCCACTTACCCTGTATCTTTCCCCCTCTCCCTCCCCATGTCTCTTCCCTCCCCTGTGTCTCTCCTACTCCCCTTTGTCTCTTCCCTCCCACTCTCTTCCCTGTATCTCTTTCCCCCTCTCCCTCCCCATGTCTCTTTCCTCCCCTCTCCCCCCCCCACTCTCCCCTGTATCTCTTTCCCCCATGTCTCCCCCCCTCTCCCGTGAGTCTTTGCCCCCTTCCCGTGTGTCTTCCCCCTCCTCCCTTGCCTGTGTCTCTTCCCCCCACTCTCTCCCCTGTATCTCTTCTCCCCTCCCCTGTCTCTTTCCCCCTGTATCTCTGCCCCACTCCCCTGTGTCTCCTTGCCCTCCTCCCTCCCATATGTCTCTTTGCCCCCTCCTTCTCACTCCCCTGTGTCTATTTGCCCCCCTACCCTGTGTCTCTTTGCCCCCTCTCCTGTGTCTCTTTATCTTCCCTCCCCTGTGTCTTTCACGTGTGCGCGGCTCATGAGGTGCTTGGCGCGCGCAGCACACACCACGCGCTACACATACAGCAGCATAAGTGTGTACGCTCCTTATGGAGCATTACACACTTACACTCATTATATTATAGATACCCCTTCTGGATTATTATTATCTTTATTTGTAACGTGCCAACATATTCCGTAGTTCTATACAGGGCTTAAGTACATGGCACAAACTTTTAACACCTTATAAAGAATCCAGGGATCTGTTTTTGAGCTTACAATCAAATGTACATAGTTCTTGTTTCCAATGCACCGACAAAAGATTGAAAACTCGCAAAATTACAATATAAAATGATAACTACCTTGTGCTGAAGGGGCTTGTGTTTTTCTATGAAGCTGTTAGCTATACTATGTAGGGTCATCAGGATGGGCAGGTCATAGCAGAGGGGGCAGACAAATTGTGGTACACTGGAGAAGGAACTGGCATCCAACTCAAGAATCTTCCAAGAAAACCTTATGGATAAGCACAGCCAGAGACATGGGTAAATGTGGTTGGCATGCTGCAGTCCATAGGGCCACAGAGAGTCGGACACAACTGAACAACAACAACAAAATATATACATAAGCAGACATGTAAGAAAATGTCTCGGTCCTTTCCTTCTACAAATTCGTCAAAAATTTACCAGCAGAGGCAGCAGCAGTGCCACCCACCAACCGCTAGATGGCGCTGCCGATTTTCAGTGCCCATACCATAGAGTTAGGGTTAGGTAAACTTTCAGGGTGAGGGTTAGGGTAACCTTCTAAGATTACAACTTGTGTGAAATATCAGCAGCATGGCAAAATATCCACAGCGCCATCTAATTACTGGCACTGCAGCTGTCAGTGCTGGCAAATTTACTACAAGACAGATCCAATGGCTCCTCACATAAAATAACCGCAATGTCTGACCTTACTTCCTAAATGTATGTATGTGTACACCCGCCCAGGTTACCTTGTATTTATCTAACTTACATATGTGGCACCTCTAGGTACAACCTCCTTAGCAGATGCATGGGAGCACACATATATGTGCACCTCTGTTTCCCATGTTGCATGACCAACACCTATCAGCAAAATGTGTCAATTTACAGTGCCTTGCAAAAGTATTCACGGTTCCTTGACTTTTTACCTATTTTGTTACATTACAGGCTTAAGTTCAATGCTTTGTTAATCTGAATTTTATGTGATGGATCAGAACACAATAGTCTAAGTTGGTGAAGTGAAATGAGAAAAATATATACATAAAACTATATTTTAGAAATAGAAAACAGAAAATTGGCATGTGCATATGTACTCACCCCCTTTGATATGAAGCCCATAAATAGCTCAGGTGCAACCAACTACCTTCAGAAGTCACATAATTAGTGAAATGATGTCCACCTGTGTGCAATCTAAGTGTCACATAATCTGTCATTACATATACACACCTTTTTGAAAGGCCCCAGAGGCTGCAACACCTAAGCAAGAGGCACCACTAACCAAACACTGCCATGAAGACCAAGGAACTCTCCAAACAAGTAAGGGACAATGTTGTTGAGAAGTACAAGTCAGGGTTAGGTTATAAAAAAATATTAAAATCTTTGATGATCCCCAGGAGCACCATCAAATCTATCATAACCTAATGGAAAGAACATGGCACAACAGCAAACCTGCCAAGAGACGGCCGCCCACCAAAAGTCACGGACCAGGCAAGGAGGGCATTAATCAGAGAAGCAGCACAGAGACCTAAAGTAACCCTGGAGGAGCTGCAGAGTTCCACAGCAGAGACTGGAGTATCTGTACATAGGACGACAATAAGCCGTACACTCCATAGAGTTGGGCTTTATGGCAGAGTGGCCAGAAGAAAGCCATTACTTTCAGCAAAAGGCACATTTTGAGTTTGCAAAAAGGCATGTGGGAGACTCCCAAAATGTATGGAGGAAGGTGCTCTGGTCTGATGAGACTAAAATTGAACTTTTCGGCCATCAAAGAAAACACTATGTCTGGTGCAAACCCAACACATCACATCACCCAAAGAACACCATTCCCACAGCAAAACATGGTGGTGGCAGCATCATGCTGTGGGGATGTTTTCCAGCAGCCGGGACTGGGAAACTGGTCAGAGTTGAGGGAAAGATGGATGGTGCTAAATACAGAGATATTCTTGAGCAAAACCTGTACCACTCTGTGCGTGATTTGAGGCTAGGACGTAGGTTCACCTTCCAGCAGGACAATGACCCCAAACACACTGCTAAAGCAACACTTGAGTGGTTTAAGGGGAAACATGTAAATGTGTTGGAATGGCCTAGTCAAAAACCAGACCTCAATCCAATAGAAAATCTGTGGTTAGACTTAAAGATTGCTGTTCACAAGTGCAAACCATCCAACCTGAAGCAGCTGGAGAAGCTTTGCAAGGAGGAATGGGCAAAAATCCCTGTGGTAAGATGTGGCAAGCTCACTTTTGCAAGGCACTGTATAACATATTTACTAAATAACATTTTAATTTAATTACCTCAAGGTATTGGCTATACTAACAAGTGTTTTTGGTACAAGCATTACATTAATTGATTTTTAAAAGCTTCATCCAACCCCAGCCCACATAATTCAGTCAATGAGCCAATGGAGATCAAATTATTACACATGTTACATTACCAAACCCTGTCTCTGAATCAAGAGAAACTTTCAGAAACATCACACTCTAATCACCCGTTTCTTCCACCATTCCACCCTAAAATTCTATTTTCCCCTACTTAAACCCTTCCTGGACATCAAACAATTATCTATATTGCTTTTTATTCCTCACCTTACCCCCGCTTTAAACTTTCTCTTCTCTTCCTAGCCCTCTAAGCACGCTAAAATGGTCTCATATACCACACCGGCAGCCAGGGCCAGATTTACATTTTTGGAGCCCCTAGGCAGTGTAATCAAAGGTGCCCTTGTGCACATGTAGTGTGCACTACCTTTTTTCGCTAAGTGCATGCTTACATACATCACACAAATACACCAAACATCACCCACACACCACATCACAAACATACATACACACACACCACATACATAAATACACATGCATACACATCGCACACACACAACATAAATGTACACTAATGCACAATCCTACATATCACACACACACCACATACATCATATACACACACATACACATCACACACACCACATACATACATACATACACACACCACATATACAGTGGATATAAAAAGTCTACACACCCCTGTTAAAATGTAGGTGTATGCTGACTCCTATTTAACATGATTTGGAACGTGATTGCTTAATTCTGAACACAGCTACATCTCCAGTTATAAGAGGGTGTGCAGACTTATGCAAACACATTATTTTTTTTATTTTTTTTTCTCCACCTAAAATATTTCAGTTTGTTTTTCAATTGAGTTGTACAGTTTATAGGTCACATTAAAGGTGGAAAAAGTTCTGAAATGATTTTTTCTTTGTCTCATTTTTTTATAGCACAGAAACCTGACATTTTAACAGGGCTGTGTAGACTTTTTATATCCACTGTATACATACACATTACAAAGACATCACATACATACACACATCATACATACACACAACATTTACATGTATTTGGTTTACTGGAGTGCAGCTAGGCAGAACTTCATATAAAGCCTACCTTTCTATTGGACACCCAGGATAAGGCTGGGGAATCTCCTGCTCTTCATGGGCAGAAGCAGCGCTGCAGAAAGACATGGGAGGGCTGGGGGAGGAGCCAGCTCTGGGCATCTTGCTGTCTTGAGTGCTCTGGGTAAAATGTCTCCTACTCACTTCCTGTGCCTGCAGTACTTCATGTATTTAGTAATTGGAAGTGAAAATTAGGCGCCCCTCTAAGAGGCCCTGTAGGCTAGTGCCTATAATGCCTAATGGATGATCCGGCCGACAGCTACTTAACATTGGGAAGGATCCGACCACAAGTATTGTATTGAAGTATTTTTTTCCCTCTTAAGAGGCATTTTTAGCGAACTTCTTGGCTACCACCAGCTGTTTTTTCCAGCTTTCTTTTGCTTATTTGGTTCCTTTGGGACCCTTAAGGCATTTAAATATATACAACTTTTATTTTAATACTAGCGAATTGCCCGTCAAAAAATGACGGCAATGAAATTGTAAGGTAGCTAATGCTGTTTGGTGTGTAATAATGAAATATATAATACATTAATAAATGAATATACTTTACCTATTTTGAAGCATTGTGTTGAAGAGCTGTCAATGTATTTTGATGTTGCTGCAGCATTAGTGGTGTGGAGCTGCTGTGTAAGCGTGGTGAATGCAGTGTAATACTGTGCGTGCGCGAGACCAAACCGTTAGCGTAGTAGTGTACTTCCGCATTGTCGTAAAATGGTGGATAATGTGTGTTATGCGTCTTAGCGGAATATTCAGAGGTCTTTTGTGGTGATTTGCGAGTTTCTTGTGGTGTTTTGCGTGTTAAAGTTCTGTAGCCTCGTTTTCGTTTTGTTTGGCGGCCATTTTTTCTCTCGCTTAGAGAATTTTTTAGTGTTTAAACTCTTTTATTTTGAGTTAAGTGAAGGTGTAAGTTGCTTTTTTGTGGTCCTGGATGCTCTCTTGCTGTAGGTAAGCTTTTTATGTATGTGTTGTGTGTATTTATTGTGTTTTTAATTTTTTCATGTTCGCGGGTTGCGGCCAATTTTTGCGAGGTCGTAAAGTGTGGTAACGTGTCTCGTATGTTGTTTGCGTTGCGAGGTAAAGTTTGCGAGGGTCATAGTTGGTGTGTCGTGTTGTTTGCATGTTCGCGGTTGTTGTGTGGTTGTTTGCGTTTGAACGTAAATTTTGCGAGGGTCGGAGCCTTGCCAGCAACTGAGGCCCTCGCCCGCAGCCCTCGCTACTCGAGCCCGCAAGCGTTAGCAACAACTCGTACGCTCACAACTATATTTTGTGATATAGTGAATAAAGGTTATATTTTAAGCATACTAGTGAAGTCCTGTGTGTGCATCCGTTAAAAGCTATTTCCACTTTCCCGATATCATATAATTGATAATAGTGTATGGGTAGCACTGACTGTGAATATTTATTCAAGGTCAGGGATGATTTTATATGGATAGTGCCACTCTACCACTATTTACCACTTATATTGATATATAAGAATACAAATCTATCTATTCTCCCTGTTTTGGATCCCTATTTCATCTCTCTCACTATTTTTTAATCTTTCTCGCCTCTCAATTTCTTTCTCCTCATACTCACTTTCTCTTCCACTGTCTTTCTTCTCTAAACTTTGCCTCTTCTTTCTCCAGTACAATGTCATAATGTTTTATTTGCATGATGTCCCATTATTGCCACAGTTGGGTTGCATACTACATGTGCATGGCATAAGCTTTCCCAAATGGATTTACATTTTTAGTTCAGAACTGCTAGCTGTGCAAAGTCACCCCATTGACCTCTTCTTTCTTTATATTTGGATCACATATATAGTTGTGAGCATACAAGTTGTTGCTAACGCTTGCGGCTCGCGAAGCGAGGGTCGCAGTTGCTGGCAAGGAGCGCCTTTGGCGCTCCTTGCCAGCAACTGCGACCCTTGCAAACTTTACGCCGCAACGCAAACAACATACAAGACACGTTACCACTCATTACGACCTCGCAAAAATCGCCCGCAACCCGCGGACAGGAAAAAATGAAAAACACAATAAATGCACACAACACATACATAAAAAGCTTACCTACAGCAAGAGGGAGCATCCAGGACCTCAAAAAATTAAGTTACACCTTAATTGAACTCAAAATAAAAGAGTTTAGACACTAAAAAATTCTCGAAGCGAGAGAAAAAATGTCCGCCAAACAAAACGAAAACGAGGCTACAGCACTCTAAACACGCAAAACACCACAAGAAACTCGCAAAACACCACAAAAGACCTACAGATATTCCGCTAAGATGCATACCACACATTACCCGCCATTTTATAACAATGCGGAAGTACACAGCTACGCTAACTGTTTGGTCTCGCGCACGCACACTATTACACTGCACACATTCACCACACTTACACAGCAGCTCCACACCACTAATGCTGCAGCAACATCAAAACACATTGACAGCTCTTCAACACTATGCTTCTAAATAGGTAAAGTATATTCATTTATTAATGTATTATTTATTTAATTATTATACACCAAACAGCATTAGCTCACTTACAATTTCATTGCCGTCATTTTTTGCAATTCGCTAGTAAATAAATAAAGAGAGTTTGTTTTTTACTTATGCCATTATTACATTAATTACAAATCATCTCATTCTCTATTTTTTTTCTTTTGATTAAAAAAACTGAAATTAGGATGAGCCTTTTAAAATTCTCCAACTTAGATGTGTGTGACAAGATGATAAGACCACAAACTGTAAGACGTTACTTGTGTGTTATCTTACAATGTATTGGCTGCAGAGGCCTATCAAATAATATCCGCAACCCACATACCATGCACAAACGTCTGCTTTGTTCATATATCATGGGTACACATAGCTACCTTTTTACTCTCAGGTTTGTACCATCTATCAGACTCTTCTCTGTCCGTTCATCTCTGTATATGCAATCATTATAGACATAGAAATAATCATCACTTTGCAATGTATACATTATAACCAAGAAACAGAATGGTATTCACTCAATATTGCTGCTGTTGTTATATTACTGTTCTCGGAAAAGGTTTTTGAGAAAACCAACCACATTTGTATAGTAGTTTCTACTCCTTATAAAATTGGTTGAATGTAGGACGCGGAGGCTGCACAGGCTCCCTGGGTCAGCCCGTAGCGTCGCGTGACCCAGCGGAGCCTGTGAGGCCCGTTAGCCAATCAGCTGCGTCGGGGGGCGTGTCGGAAGCCCGTTTTCGCGCCGTTCAGTGCAGCGCGGTCTCCCGACTGAAATGGACGGAGGTCTGAGGTCCTGCAGCTAGAATCACAGTAGGAAGGTTTAATACTAAGACTTTACCCCAGCTTACCAGCACATAAGGGGCTATATCTGTTGAGGCTACTCTTATTTGTTTTTGTGTTTCTTCCTCCGTTTTGTGTTTGTGTGTCCTGTTTGTGTCTGTGTGTGTGCTTGTGGCTGTGTGTGCCTGGTGCTGCTGCCTGGGTGTTCCCCCCTGTGTGTCCCCCTGTTCGACTTAATATGGATCCAGAAGGCTTAGAGGCTTTACTGGCTGAAGTTAGGACCCGTGCCCTAAGCCAAGGGGTCAGGTGGGTGCAGGACAGGCTGGGACCTCCCATGCTTTCTGCGCTTGGGCCGCAGCACATTGAACAGGATCAGCCTGCGGTGTCCTAGTCAATTCTGGCGGCGCCAGGGACGTTTTTTCCCATCCCACCACTGTAGGGCTAGCAGACCCCCGTCCATCAGGGAGCAGAGACACGAGAGAAGGGGGGGTTACGGGTCAGGGCGGCCGGGACCCCATACCCCTCAGACAGGTGAGCGCCAGGTCCACGGGCGGTGAGGGTGAGGGCCTAGAACCCCGGCCACCACCGGTCATTTTGCCTAAAGGTCCTAGGCCGCGACAAAGGTCAAGAAACACCCCTTTAACACCCTGTAGAGGGGGTGCAGGGGGTAAGAGAAAAGCTGAGAGTCCTAAAAAGGCTCCTACAGACCCTCATGGCACCAACCAGGCAGTCCCTAGGGCTTCCCTTAATAACAGTGCTTCTGGTACTTTACAGGGGCGCCCATTAGGCGGTGAGCGGAACATGGCGACGACGAGAGAGAGAAGAGACGGAGTGATCAGAGAAATGAATAGCCAAGACAGCATGGTCATGATCGATGACGTGCCAGTAACAGCGGCAGTGGCGAGGCTAGGACGCCCCACTCGAGCTAAGAAGGCTACGAGCAGGTACAGTCCGCTACTATTCACTCACACGCCACTAAGACGTACCAGAGTTAAGACTGAGGGTGAGACGGTTAGGCCACAGCAGAAGGGGTCTAAGACTGACCAACAGCCAGACGTTACAACGCCCAATGAAGTCTCAAGGGAACCCCTACGGGGGGCGGCAGAGGAGGCAGAACTAGCTTACTCCAGCCGCGCAGGCTTAGGTGACCAGGACCATTCCTCAAAGGAGGAGCGGGCGGTATGGGCACGGGCATGCAGGTCACAGAGAGCTAGTGACTGTTCCTCTTCCACCCACAGATCCAGAAGGAGATCCAGATCGAGAAGCAGGAGATCTTGTCGGTGCAGCTGTGCATGCACAGGATCAGAGAGGAGAAGCCTGCGGAGGGCCAGACGGTCAGAGTCCCCGGAGCGTCAGGAAAGACGCAGGGATACTCGGTTGGCTATGTCCACTCCAAAGCTTCCAGAAGCAGGTGAGCGCTCAGTGTTGAGCTGCGCAGCAGAAAAGGGAGATAGAGAACCCTCGCGCACAAAGGCCGGGTTTTTTGGGTCATTAAACACCCTCCTAGCTGCGCACAACATTACGGTCAGTGAGCAAGAGATGGGTGCTTGGATAGGCGGACTAGCGAAGGGTGCGTGGTCCCAGCCACCAGCTATTGTGGCGACAGCGCGCGCAAGTCCGGCCGAGGCGATAGGTACCATACGCGCGCCCGAGCCGGTAGGCGATCCTGTTGCAGTAGTGGGCAGTACCAATGCAGGGGTTACTGATGCAGCCATGAGACCAATAGTCTTGTGCTCGTTGGATAACTTAGGGGCACATCTTACCCAGGAGGTTAAGAAAAGATCTGGAGGAGGGAGTTTGTAGAATTGTTCTCCATTCTCCCCATGTCTAGGCAAATGGATATGGCCGAGAGGGCCCCCAGAGATGGTGATGAGCGGCGGAAATCTTTTGCCAGGTTACCTAGGACGTTCGATACATGGCTGCAAGCATTCTCCATATGGGCCTGCGTGCTATGTGAGCCACACCCCGAACAGAGTTCGGAATTATTCGTTTACATCGACGAAATTCGCAATGCCCACAAAGTCTATGGAGGTACAGCTTGGTGGCGGTACGACGAGGAATTCCGCCAATACTTGGCCTCAAGGCCAACCATGGCGTGGAGTGACAAAGCGGTGGCATATTGGTTAAACATTATGACACCCATGAGAGTCACAACGCCCTTTCGGAGCGGGGCCGGTGGAGCTAAGGGCCCCACCCACGCCTCAGGAACAGGCCCCAAGACCTGTTTAGCATATAACGAAGGGGTCTGTAGATGGGCCCCGAACTGCAGGTTTAAACACGCATGTTCAAACTGCGGGGGAGAGTACCCCCTGGCTAGATGCGGTAGACCAAAGGATGGAGGTAGAGGCGGAGAACCTCCTTCAAAAGGGCAGGACGCCCATACGCCTCCCCGCCATGCTGCCGTGGCTAAAACGCTACAGTAAATTGGCGGGCACCGCCAAAGCCGCGCGCCTTCTGGAAGACGGGTTCCGGGAGGGATTCCGTATTCCATGTGGCATTGACATTCAGGGTTTCCTTGTCCCAAATCTGAAGTCGGCCAGGGAATTCCCAGGGGTAGCTCACGCAAAGGTTATCAACGAGGTAAAACTGGGTAGGATGGCGGGGCCATTCACACTCCCGCCCATGCCGGATTTGATCGTGTCTCCACTTGGGGTGGTCCCTAAGAAGGAGAAGGGTAAATTTAGATTGATACAACACCTTTCTTATTCCAGAGGCCGGTCGGTAAATGATGGTATATCAAAAGACCAGGCTACTGTGTCTTATGAGTCGTTCGACCGGGCGGTCGACTTGGTTAGGCGGGCGGGCAACGGGGCGCTCATGGCGAAGGTGGACATTGAGCCAGCATTCAGGTTGCTACCGGTACACCCATTGAGCCATCGGCTGCTAGGGTGTTTTGTGGACAGCAGCTATTTCGTCGACTTATGTTTACCCATGGGATGCTCGATATCATGTGCTTACTTTGAGGCTTTCAGCAAATTTTTACAATTGGTTGCGAGCCTCGAAGCCGGGTACAGGAGCATTACCCATTACCTAGATGATTTCCTTTTCGTTGGTCCAGCTGGAAACGACGCTTGCCGTTTCATGTTGGAGGTTTTCACCGAAATCTGCAAAGATTTTGGGGTACCACTGGCCCCCGACAAAACAGAGGGCCCCACGGAGCAGTTGACTTTCTTGGGGATTCGGATTGACTCCACAACAATGGAGTGCAGTCTTCCCTTGGAAAAGGTGGCAGACATGCAAGCGGAGATCAGGGCGCTACAAGGCGCACGGAGGGTGTCTCTGCGACGGTTGCAATCGATATTAGGGAAGTTGAATTTCACATGCAGAATTATTATATTTGGGGAGAATATTCTGTAGGAGGATGTCACTCGCTACTATAGGTAAGGCGAAACCGCACCATTTCATAAAAGTCTCCAGGGTTATGTGGGACGATGCGAAGGTGTGGTCAGTTTTCCTTGCTGAATTTAATGGGCGGGTGCTTCTTCAAAAGAAGGGCGCCACCAACGCAGAGCTAGAACTCCACACAGACGGGTCCGGACCGGTTGGCTGCGGGGCATATCTCCAAGGGAGATGGTGTGCTGCGGAGTGGCCTGAGGAATGGGAAGCGGCGGGTTTAACAAAGAACCCTACATTCCTCGAGCTGTTTCCCATAGTGGTAGTAGTACACATATGGGGTGTAAGTTTCAGGGATCGGCGAGTCATATTCCACTCGGATAAGATAGGGTTGGTGGAGGCCGTGAACAACATCACGGCAACATCTATACCGGTGATACGATTACTCCGTCATCTTGTACTATGTTGTCTTCGCCTGAACATATGGTTTCAGGCAAGACATGTCCCAGTAGTGGAAAACGGAATTGCTTACGCCCTTTCTCGGTTTCAGGAGGATCGTTTCAGGGCACTGGCCCCTCAGGCGAACGCCCTGGGGGAACGCATTCCCGCGGAGCTTTGGGAGCTTGGAGCTGCCAGGTGACGAGACTCGTGAGACAGTCTGTTGCCCCAGCAACATGGACCGCTTATAGACGCGTGTGGGCAAAATGGGATAGCTTAGTGGCACTGGCAGGTGGTGCCACGACGGAAGATAAGAGCATAGGGATCCTGCTTTGGTACCTGCTGCGGTGCGCCGAGCAAGGCGAAACAAGAGCCGTAGTAGGGAGACAGGTCACGGTGCTGGCTTTTATGTTTAAGCTTGCTGGGCAGAGGGACCTTACAAAGGAGTTTCTAGTGCGCAAGGTGGTGCGCAGAATGTTCAATGGGCATCGCAGGCCGGATAACAGGCGGCCAATTACATTTTCCTTGTTACCGAGAGTGGCTCAGGCGTTGGTGGTGGTTTGCAGAAACCCCTTTGAATCTCTACTTTTCCGAACGGCTTTTTCCCTGGCGTTCTTCGGAGCGTTTAGGATAGGGGAGTTAGTTGCGAACAGTAGACACGGCTCGGGGGGACTGCAATTAGTGGATACATGCCTGAGGGAAGGCACGGTAGTAATTTGGTTGCGGAGGTCAAAGACCGACAAGGGGGAAAAGGAAGAGAAGTGGTTCTGCATCAGGTTGGCACGGAGTGTTGCCTATATGCATATGCATGTGTAGAGGAGTACCTTAAGCAGCGACCGGCGGGACGGTGTTCGCTGCTGGTACATGCCGATGGAACGGCACTGTCACAGTACCAATTCAAAAGAGTTTTAAAAAGCGCACTGCAGCGGCTCGGTTTTGAGCAGTCGGAGTTCGGAACACACTCTTTCCGCATTGGGACTGCCACAGAGGCAGCCAGGCTGGGTTTGCCCGACGCTGCAGTAAAACACATCGGTAGATGGGATTCGGAACGTTTTCGGTCCTATGTAAGGCCGAGTGCAGTGGTGTAATGGTGTTGCTTTCTACTTTCAGGAGAACAGAAGCAACTGTGGATTGTGGGCCATTCATACGTGTACTGTGCCCACAGGTTAGCTGCAGTTACCGAAGAAAAGGCACAACTGGGCTTTCCTGTTATGGACTTGCGCGTACGGTGGTGTGGCATTCGGGGTCTGCGATGGGTGCAATTGGACGGGCTTTTGGATACATACGCGCAGCGTTACAGTCAGCCCAGTGTGATATTAATCCATGCCTGCGGGAATGATTTGGGGACGGTGCCCATGAGACGAATGTTAAAAGTCATGAGAAGAGACGTTGAGAAGTGGGTGAAAAAGTTCCCAGGCACGTTCCTTATCTGGTCGGAAATGATTAAGAGAAGATCTTGGCGTAACGCGTGTGACCCAGTATGTCTGGACAAGGCAAGACAGAAGATCAACCAGCAGATTGCGAGTTTTGTTAGAAAATTGGGTTTTGTTGCAATCCGTTACAAAGAGTTCGAACCGGTTGGGGGCAAAGATTTTTTCGGAAAAGATAAGGTTCACCTTACGGAAATGGGATTAGAGTTGATGATGTTGGAGTTTAGGGAGAGCGTTTTACGGGCTTTGGCTTTGATGTCCAGCAGGGGGGGATCGCAGCCTCGGGAGGCGTCCCTCGCGTGCTCCGTGGCGGGAGGTGAGTTGCCCGGCCCACTGGCCTAAGTGGGCGGTGGCCCCACCTCACAGGGCGTGCTTAAAGATAAGCATTGGGGCTTTGGGCAGGGCTCAAAGCTTGAGGTCACTGTCCGTGGCTGGGCTCCTCCCCCGGGAAGAAAGGACTAAAATAGTTCATGTAAATAAGTTATAGGTTGTTTGTTTACAATTGTTATAATAAAGCTGTGGCCCGTTGTTTCTCCCAACTTCAGTTGTCGTGTCTTTTATTTATTACCTAGCCTAAATGGATCATGCATGGGTCATGTAGGACGCTGAGGCTGCACAGGCTCCCTGGGTCAGCCCGTAGCGTCGCGTGACCCAGCGGAGCCTGTGAAGCCCGTTAGCCAATCAGCTGCGTCGGGGGGCGTGTCGGAAGCCCGTTTTCGCGCCGTTCAGTGCAGCCCGGTCTCCCGACTGAAATCCCACCCACCCACCCTGTAATTTGTTGATAAAAATGTGAAATGGAGTATTCTTTAAAAAAAAAAAAACAAAAAAAAAAAACAATTTTGTTCTAAAGAATTTTGGAGAAGTGGCTATGAATGTTGTTTATTGATAATTTATGACTTGGCGGGAGGTGAGTTGCCCGGCCCACTGGCCTAAGTGGGCGGTGGCCCCACCTCACAGGGCGTGCTTAAAGATAAGCATTGGGGCTTTGGGCAGGGCTCAAAGCGTGAGGTCACTGTCCGTGGCCGGGCTCCTCCCCCGGGAAGAAAGGACTAAAATAGTTCATGTAAATAAGTTATAGGTTGTTTGTTTACAATTGTTATAATAAAGCTGTGGCCCGTTGTTTCTCCCAACTTCAGTTGTCGTGTCTTTTATTTATTACCTAGCCTAAATGGATCATGCATGGGTCATGCTCCCTCTCTCTTTTCTTGCTGTCACATATGTAATGCACACATTTGCACAAGTAAAGGAATCATGAAGCCCTATTGTTCCCGGACAAGTTGTTATGTAATCTTTTTTTTTCACTTTCAAGTTTTATTAGAAGAAAATAAGTACCATTGTTTACAACATATTTTGCAATTGTAGCAAAAATATATACAAAAATAGATATCGATAAAATAAAATAAAGAGAAAAGCACAAAAAATTATATTACAAAATATTTCAACCAAGAATATTACTACTTTTATAATAATATGTAATACTGTATGTCTCTTCCATGTTTATTTATTTTTTCATTTATGTGTTTTAAGTGGCACTGCACACATTCACTTCAACTAATGTAAATAGTAGTTTGATGTAAAGTGTATAAAGATAAACTAATGAAAAGATAGTAGAAAAAGAAAGAATATAAAGAAAAGAAACAAACAAAGTAAAGACATTAGGGTAAAATAAATAATCAAATAACAGAATCACATATATATTTGTGAATCTTACGAATGTTGGTGACGTTTGCGATGGTCACGCAACTGCGGGACTCGCAAAGCGAGGGGAGGATAAGGATAAGGGGGGGAAGAGGAGGATAAGGGGAAAGGGAGGAGGAGGAGGAAAATGATGGAGGTAGGAGGAGGAGGATAAGGGGGGAAAGGGAGGAGGATAAGGGGGGAAAGGGAGGAGGATAAGGGGAAAGGGAGGAGGATAAGGGGGGAAAGGGAGGAGGAAAGGGGGGAAAGGGAGAGGATAAGGGGAAAGGAAGGATAAGGGGGGGAGGAGAAGGATAAGGGGGGAAGACAGTGGAAAAAGAGGGGGAAATAATTTAATAGGAAAAAAGTAGGATAATTTAGTGTTCTCCAGGATAAAGCAAGATAAGTAACTACAAAATGAAAAAGCGTCTATCCTGAAATAATGGCTGTAAGTCAAGAAAAATGGGGTGTCACTGTCCCATAATACTGTGGGATTAGAAATAAGTGACCACCTTTATTATGACAGATGAAGTGGTATAATATTGAATTTCTAGAGCTTAAAAATAAGCATCATAATGGTATAATAATAATAAAGTGATGCTGGTATGCAATACATGTATACTTGCGTTTTTTGAAATACCACACAGGGGTATAGTTGTTCTGCTGTAGCTCACAAAGAGCATAGAATTAAGTGTACCATCTCCCCCCTGCTCCCGACGGTCTGTTTCACCACTTAATGGGGCTTACTCATGGGCTAGTATGTGTAAGAATGAGTGGGAAAGAGTGATATGGGAGGGAAAGGGCTGAAAAGAGACATAGGGGAGGGAGAGGGAAGGAGACACAGGTGAGGGAGAGGGGGAGGGAGAGCCACAGGGGAAGGGTGAGGGTGGAAAGAGACACATGGGAGGGAGAGGGGTGAAAAGAGACACGGGAGGGAGGGGGTGAAAAGAGACAAAGGGGAGGGGTGGGGGGAAGAGATACAGGTGAGGTAGAGGGGGGGGGAAGAGACACAGGGGAGGGGGGAAGAGACACAGGGGAGGGGGAGAGGGGAAATACACAGGGGAGGGAGAGGGGAGAACAGAAACGGGAAGGAGAGTGGAGGGAGAGGGGGTGAAGAGACACAGGGGAGGGAGAGGGGGGAAAAGACACAAGGGAGGGAGAGGGGGAAGAGACACGGGAGAGGGATCAGACACAGGGGAGGGAGACAGGGGGAAGAGACACAGGAGGGAGAGGGGGGAAAGAGATGAGAGGGAGGTGGGAGAAACACAGGGGAGGGAGAGGGGGGAAAAGGAGGCACAGGAGAGGGGGAGAGGAGACACAAGGGAGGGAGAGGAGGGGAGAAAGGTGACACTAGGGAGGCAGAGGAGGGGGGAAAGAGACGCAATGGAGGAACTAGACAGGGGGAGAGACTTGAAGGCTCTCAGCGCAGGGCTCGCGATCAGTGCCGAAGGTGCTCACATTGGGTGGAAAACAACATTGCCGGGCTTAAAATTAAGGAGAGGAGGGGGGCATTGAGACACAAGGAAGGAAATATACATGGTAGAGACTCGTGATGAGCACCAAAGGCGCTCAGCACGGCACTTGCGATGAGCGCCAAAGGCGCTCACATTGGGTGCAAACAGCATTGCCAGGCTTAACATTTTATTCCCGTCATTTTTGATGGGCAAGCAGCTAGTCACATATATAGTTGTGGATCTTTCGCATGTTGGTCACGTTTGAAATGTTGGTCATGCACTTGCGGCCCTCGCGAAAGCGAGAGACGCAGTTGCGGGGCTCCAATGAGCGGAACAACACAAGCAACGGCACTCATCACGAGCCACGCAAAACTTGAGCAGAGACACAGAGGAGAAAGACACAGAGGAGGGAGAGGGTGGAAAGAGACATGGGGGAGGAAATAAGTAAAATCAAAAAAGACACAGGGCAGGGAGAAAGGGGGAAACAAACACAGAGGGCAGAGACTGGGGATCATCGAGAACCACGAAAGTTGCGGGTTGCCAAAGCCTGCAATGAGCTCATTGCGAGGCCCATACAGTAGGCGGGGGGAGAGGCTTGCAATAAGAGCCGACGACGCTCATCGTTGGGCTCGCAATGTGCACCGAAAGTGATCATTGCGAAGCACGAAGGTTGTGGGTTGCCAAGGCCTGCGTAACGAAGATGGGGGGAGAGGCTAGTTAATAATTTCCCAGTTAATAATAAAAGAGGATGTTTTCTCTTCTCCAGTTTATGTATTCCCTTCACTCATTCAGACTTAGCTAAGAAAAATCAAGTTTATGATTTGCACCTCTTTATCATCCGATTGCCTAACCAGCAGTAGGGCCATGGGATTGCCACATCCATCCAAGAGATCTTGTCCTTCCCAAACTTCTATTTAACTTCTTGTCTTGTTAGATTTTTGTAAGCTATCTTTCACTTTATGAAAGATTAGGACAGTGGGTTGTGGCTAGCCACAGTTCCCAGATCTTATATAAAGTTGCCATAGAGTCTTCTAGGATATGTGTGATTCTGTCATTGATACGTATATAATTTAATTTATTTGTAATTGTTATGTTTAGTGTCTATTGTTTTGCAAAATGGCTCTTTGTCGCTAGCATAAAGAACTGAACCAGTTTGTTGTGGACATTAGTAAGACCTGTTACTAATGGACCTAAAAGTCTACAAGATTAATTGTATCACTGATCTCCAAAGTTTATGAAGCTTTGGACAAGACCACCATATATGGATAAACGTTCCTGTTTCTGGGCATCCCCTGAAACAAATTGGACTTATAGAGGTCTTCCAGGAAAGTAGTTTATCTGGGGTAATATATACTCCGTTGTGACGATCCGGGGATAGGGGCTATTACTGGCCTGAGCCACCTGCTATACTACAGGTTAACTACCGACAAGGGCCGTTGGGTTCTTGGAAATCTCGACACTAGCACCCTGATACCTGACTTCTGTATAAATCAGAGTCTCTCCATCAGGAATCAGCACTTCCAGGAGTCTCAGTAACTTTCCTGTGGTAGTGACCAGGGCAAGTTACTTGCAGGGTGGTGATAGGATCAGTATTGCAGCTCCCAGGAGCAAAATACGAGACCATGCCATTTTTTATGTCTCAAAAGTCAACAACACTTTATTCGTTCTTTGCATAGAATATATATGACAAATTAACACCATAACCCTCTAAAGGCCAAAACCCCACCTTGTAACTAAGGCTACCAACCTCCTTTACGACTGAAGCCAGAAGAGGATGCAGGACTAGCCGCTCTCAGTAGTCGTAAATCCATATAAATTGCTGTCATGGCATCTTGCTTGTATGGTGTAGGGTTGATGCAGTCACATATGGGACAGGGGGTCCCATATGTGAGTGCATCAACTCTACACCATACAAGCAAGATGCCATGACAGTAACCATATTCACACATTCTATCCATGATATGCTATACTCATGACTGTACTATATGTACACGTTAATTATTTTAACAGAACACAGTAATATGACATGGGGAATTACATACAGTATACAGGATAAGGCAGGGGCATATGCCATAAGACCACATGAAGCATGGTGTTACACTATGGCCCTATGTCTTATCACTATTCACCCCAACACCCACCTGCCCACATCTCCCATGTGGCAATATAATTCCCCTACCCATTTTCCAATGGAGCGGTATGTCCTCTATGGCGGCTCAATGCACCAGGTTCCAGGCCCTGGAAAGGGGTCTGTGACATCGGTGAAGCACCTTGAGGAAGTTTTTAATATGTTATAAGTGAGTGAGTTCTTTGACAAAGAGTTACAAGACTCTAGCCAGGTATCTTGATCCCAATATTGATTTAGATCTTGTTCCCATGAAGTCATATATTTATATATGTGACCCTCAGTGGCTGTGTTAAAGGAATCATGAATTACCCCCCAGGTTTCTTGTGCCAGGGTATTTTTCTGGCAGATACATGAGAACCAAGTATCTTGAAGATGTCCCAGGGTACGTATCAAGTAAAATACAAAATGTTTTACCTGACAGAAGACAAAGTGTTCCTGGAGAGCAAGGCCCCATTTATGTCTCTGAGTTGTATAAGTTCCTTCATCTAAGATCCAGGAATGTATTATTTGTTTTCTACCAGGTAAATTCCCTGTCCAGTATTCCTGGGGAAATGCGGGTGAGGTATGATGGGGGTTAAAGGAGAAAGAGTAAATTTTAATTTGTATTGATCTGCTGTCTAGTACCAGGAAGGCAAATAATTGGGGAGCCATGTAATCGCATAGAAACTGTAGGGGGACATAAGGAAGATTTCCATTGATACCCAAATCGGTTGATGGTTTAGTGAGTCAGTCTGTGGAATAAAGGTTGGTTGAGCAGCTTTATAATATCTCTGCATTCCTTAGGAAAGACTGTTATATCTGTATAATTAATTTCAGTAGGTATTGTGATTCCTTCTTGTATATAGTTGAAAAGAATGGTTAGTTGTGGGGAAAGTAGGTAAGTATTTTTTTTTATCACAAATATACTGTATAGTTGTTAGTGTGGGTAACGTTTGCGATGTTGGTGACGCTTTGCAAGCTCGATTGCGTCCCATAGGGCCGCAACTGCGAGCCTTGCAAAGCAAGGCGAGGCGTCGACCATGCAGGACTTACGACCCATACGACTTAGGACCAAAACACGTACATGCACTGTGCGCCTTGCAAAAGTACGACTTTAACTGCCAAGCTACAAAACTGAAAAGACATGAAAAAAAAAAAATATATGCCTCAAATGACCTTACACACACACACCACAGTGGGAGAGCCAGGGAGTCTGTGAGTGAGGTTGCAAGTTAATTTGATGCATAGTTGCCGTTTTTTCAGTAGCAGTTAACCCAAGGCAGTAACACAACCCAACACTCAAGCGCCAGGCCTATAAACTACACAGCGCGAGAGGCTTGCAATGAGCGCCAAAGGTTCAGCATTCCCACCCTTGACATTTTATTCCCATAATTTTTGACAAGCATGTAGCTAGTAGTAAATATTTGTTAGGCCGTCTGGGCCTGGGGATTTCCTAGCCTTTAGTCCCTATCGTATCTTTGACTTCCTTTGTTGTTACTTCGCAATTTAGTATATGAAGTTCCTTAGTCAAGGGTTTTGGAAGATTACAAGAAGCTAAGAAGGAATGTATTTCATTTGCATTATTTTGTTTAGAAGCAGAGTATACTTTTTGATAAAATGTATGGAATATTTGTTGAATTTTGTTAGGACTATAAGTCAAGAAAACAAAAAGAGTAGAGGTGCCCATCTGAGAACGAACAATACCTAAGTTTGCTCTTTAGGTTTGGTTATATACTCAGAGAGCAATCTCTTTTAGCTCCCTTGTGCCCTCAGCAGGGAGAAATATCCTGTAGTACTGTATATGCGTCTGGTCTTACTCAAAAGAGTGACCCAGCCCCGAAATACCAGGCAATTCTACCCTGAACAGGAGAAACCGCGAACCTCAGACGTGTTTCGCCCTCTGTGGGCCTCGTCAGTGAGGTGCAGCTGTACTCCCTAAGGCACAGTGAGCAAGGAGTCCACGTCTGGTCCCCCTTATCACCCATAAGGTGAGAAAAATTACACAAAATGAGTAGAGGTGCTCATCTGAGAACGAACAATACCTAAGTAGGTTTGCTCTCTAGGTCTGGTTACCTACTCAGAGAGCAACCTCTTTTAGCTCACTTGTGCCCTCCACAGGGAGAAATATCCTGTAGTATATCAGTCTGGTCTCACTCAAAAGGTGACCCAGCCTCGAAATACCAGGCAATTCTACCCTAAACAGGAGAAACAGCAAACCCAGACGCATTTCTGGCCTCTATGGGCCTTGTCAGTGAGGTGCAGCTAAACTCCCTAAGGCACAGTGAGCAAGGAGTCCACGTCTGGTTCTCCCTATCACCCATGAGGTGAGAAAGTTTAAACAAAAAAAGAGTAGAGGTGCTCATCTGAGAACGAACAATACCTAAGTAGCTGATATACTACAGAATATTTATCGTTGTGAAGGGCACAAGTGAGCTAAAAAAGGTTGCTCCCAGAGTGGGTTTTCATGACCATAGAACTAACCTATTAAGGTTAGTTCATTCTCTGAGTACCTCTGACTATGTTGTTCTATTAGTCAAGAAGCATGTTTTGTTTTGTTTTTTTGGTAAATTTTAAATTGAGATATTTAGATAAAAGTCTGTGAGCGAAAGGGAGTCAGGTTTGTTCACTTTTGTGAAATATTTATGTTGAGTGAAATGTATGGCCTTTTCTGTATAGTTAGAGAGGATTAAATTGATCTTACCAATTTTTTGTCATTTTTGAGTATTAGGTTTTTTTTTTATTACTTTTTTCCAGTTGATTTAATTCCCATTGTAGCTTTCTTTGTCTAAGGAGTTGTTTCTTTTTATGATTGGTGGCTAGTTTGATAATAGTACCCCTAATAAAGGATTTATGAGCTACTAAAACCAATTCTATGTTAGACTCTGGTGTATTGTTGGTGGTAAACTACAGTTTATTATCTTGTGCCACTTGATCTCTAATATGTGGGTCTACTAAAAGTGATTTATTTAGTCTCCAGGATTTGGGAAGTCTGGAATGAGAGATAAGATCTAAAGAAATTCTGACCAAGGAATGATCTTACCAAGGGCTAGTAAAAATCCTGGGATAAATTCTGTGTAGATGAGAAAAGGCTATATTCTCTTTATTGAAGATGGGAAGTTCTCCAGGCATCTGTAAGATGTACTTTCGGCTAAGAGAGATTTGATTTGTTTCGTTTTTTTCTGGATTATGCATATCTAGAATTGAAGAGGAGTGTTCCAGACCAGGATCTAGAGTTTGATTGAAATCTCTCCCGATTATTATTTTACCTAAACCCATGTTTTTTAAATTCTGTCGTAGACGTATTAGTGTTTTGTGAACAGATATAGTGGTGTTATTATAAGGATATTAGTGATAGTCTCATATTCAGGAGATGCCTGGTCATGATCACATAGTGACCTTCTGAATCAGTGAATTTTGATCTAGGATTAATGCAAAGTCTCTTTAGATTATAAGTTTGCGAGTTTTCAATATTGCATGGTGCTTTGGGGAAAGCACTTTGGACAATGGATTCGAAGCTCAAAGACAGGGCCCTCCATACTTTGCAAAGTGTTAATACTGCTATTGTTTATGCCTTGAACTTACCCATGTATAGCGCTACCAAAAATGTTGCCGCATTACAAATAAACAATAACAATAATAACATATGAATTTAGCTGCCCCTGCTTTTTTAATCCTGGCTAGCTGTGTAAAAGTTGGGGTAAGACTTATATATAAATGTTTTGATGTAATCTTCATGGGTAAAGTCCATTTATTAATTCTTCTGACTTCAGGAGGAGTTTTGAAATCTATAGAGCTGTCAAGGGTTTTGTTATATTTAAAATTAGCTCTTGAGAGAGAGCAAATAACAGAACACAACACCTATGTCTAGTACAGTAGTAGTTTGGTGAATGTTGCTACTGCAACTGTTGAAGAGCTCCCCCATTTGAGCAAGTTGGTGATTGGTACCAGCTAGTTGTGGTTTAACAGTCCAAGCAGCTTCTCTCATCTGCAGCATCTCTCTCTATAACTGGATTTGCTGTTGCCTTATATGTATCTTGATACAACACCACCAGAGTTGTCTTTTTTCATTTAGATGCTTCATTTGATGTGCCTTCACCGCCTTGAAATGCCTATGCAATGGCTGAAATGTTCAGGGACCTGCAGTACATGATGTGAATGTCCTCAGGTGGTGGCTCAAATGAGGGCGAGGGTGGCTGGTACTGGTGCCAGTGGAATTGGTGGAGCCGCCTGAGACTCTTGAACAAGTTGTCTATATGTGGGCTCCTTCAGGTGGGAGCGTCCAGGAGGAGGACTAATATGTGAAAGGAGGGATTACCCAGGTAATTTGCTCCTCCTTGTGAAGCAGATATATGTACTCCTTCATCTGCCTCAGAGGTTGTGAAGGGTCTGTAAAAATAAAAAATATATTTATTTTAGACTTGTCATGATCATAGCATCATTCTGTATTTTTATGTTGCGTTTGCAAATAGGAATGTCATAGGCAATGATTACGCATTTGAAAATTTGGTATGACAGTGTCTTGACATGTAATACTTCTGGGGAACCATTAAAATATTATAAGTTTAATCCTTGTTGATTTACACATGGTTTTGAGTTATGTTTAAACATGGGTTTATCTTACAAGGTCTCGTGGATATATTTTTCGGATTTCATTAGTACATCACACATAAGTGTGTGTTTCTGGGGGCATGAGCAGGCATCGTTGCCCCTCTGATTGAATGTATCTTTGGAGTTGATAGTGCAGCATGATGTGGGCCATATCAGTGACATGGTGTATGTTTTGTTGACATGAATGATGGTTGCTTTGTATGATGTGTGTTGCATGTTTGTACTGCAAGCCCATGATCACATTGCAGGGTCTCAGGCCTGTTTGTGTCCAGAATCTAAGGGATTCCCACTACTGCTGTCATTGGGCCCTATTCTATTAGAAGCTCGCAAACGTCTCTAACCCATATTATTGGCTAAATGTTTAGATATACCGTATTCTATTGACTCCAGCAGGTAATTTACCTCCTTAAGCCTAAACTCGTAAACCCTGCCTTTTATAAGTTGGATTTCCGGGGCGTAATCATATGATCTGGCAATATTTAAGCAAACCTGTAATTTACTTCTTAGACAATAGTAAATGAGACCTTCATCATGATGTCAGTAAAACATGGAAGTTACACGTAATCTTCAATCGGAGGCTACAAATTAATTAGTCAATAAGCAATATTTGCTGTTCGGGCTCACAGTCTAGCAATCTATAAAATGCATTAGATCATCTGTTTTAGTCCATGTGGGCTTCATGATATGTATTAACCCCGTGAGTCCTGGAATCGATATTACTCAGAAATAACATTGAAAAATAAGATTTTTTTTTGGTTGCATGTTTGTGGGTTTGATATAGTTGTGCAATTAATTCTAATGTATTTCTATGCCTTCCCATGCTTGTGTGTTTAATTGCTGTTATAGCTTTAATATTTAGTAGTCGTAATATTTTTGACAGAAAAGTGATATATTTTTTTCTGTTGCACATCAGAATGTATTTGTGAGCTAGCTCTATGGATCTAATAGAATATTGATTTAGTGTAACTTACATTATTTAAAGCTCGTAATATTTGAGCTGTGCTCAAACCAATGGAGTTCTAAAGCTGCTTTTGCATATTTGGCTGGCCTATAGTGATTGTGTGCGGATAACTCATAATCGGATTGAGAGTAGCTAATAGAAGCACTTTTAAGTGTGTATACATTTATGAATAAAATAGAAAAGGGCACATTGTGAGCGGAATTGCTGGGCCAGTGGTAAAGTGGGTGAGTCCCCTACACTACAGTGTTACGACTGTTCCATCGCAGTAGGCCCTGGATGAGGGTTTACTGTCTCTAGCTGGGCTCCTCCCATTAACTGTTTATTATGCCAATGTGTTTGCCAAAAAACGCTGTGTTCGGTTTTCCTCCAATATGCCTAATTATTGTTTGAATACACTATCTGAGCTTTGCTTGGGTCGTGATTTGTAGAGCTGCTATATAATGTGTTTGTATATATATAAAAATCAAAAACAGCCAGAGTGGAGAGGAGACTTTAAATTCAGAGGAATATTCTTATGTGCTTAATGGAAAAATGGCAGCTACACCTGCAAGTTCTTTCATAAGGACTGTTAGAAAACGCAAATGTTTGCAAGGACATACCCTCCTGAGACAGCAACAGAAAAACAATAAAGCCAAGTAAAGGAAATACATTTTGACGCTACCAGTGCATAGCCAATGAAATACGTCTTGTGTCGTGATCTGGGTTGGTGGGTATATAAGGTGACATGTAGGCATTCTGCAAACATATGAACCATTGCTGTCATGGGTAAAACTTGTGATTTATCCAACTTTGAAAAGGGGATGATCATTGGCATTCAGACCAAGGCTGGCTGCATTTCTGAAACAGCGCAGTTTGTGAAGTGTTCGCGTGCTGCTGTAGTTAAAATGTACAGTGATTGGACAAACGGCACCATTGAGAATAAACAGCATCAAAACTGGGGAGCACTTTGATGTCAGAGGCGAACGTCGGCTGCAAAGATGTGTGAGATCCAACAGACACGCTACAGTTGAGCCCCTCACCTTCCAAAGGAACCATGGGCTACCAGACGTATGTCTAAAATGACAGTACAGTGAACCCTGTTGCACCCATGTTGATGAGGGTTCATTATCTGAAACTGGACCTCTTCTGATTGGCAAAGGGTTGCCTTCTCTGATGAGGCACATTTTCTGCTCCTTCAACTAGATGGACATTGGGGTGTCAGGCGCAAAGCCTCTGTGAACAAACACTCTGCAACCATTGTTGAAAGAACACAAGCTGATGGTGACAGCGTTATGGTTGGGGAATGTTTTCTTGGCATTGACTTGGCCCACTCAAACCCCTGGAAGGCACTCTCAACTGAATGGGTTATCTATCCATCCTTGTAGATCAAGTACATTCATACATGTTGACTGCCTTCCCTGGAGTTGATGGGATCTTCCAGCAGGACAATGCAACATGTCATATGACCAGTGGTTGGAGGAGCATGAAAAAGACTTCCATGTACTTCCCTGGCCTCCAAATTCCATGCACTTGACCCCCTGCGAGCACCTGTGGGACTACCTTGATCACCACGTTCAGTCTGCATGGCTCCAGATACCGTTACCAACCTTCCAGCATCTCATTGACGCACTACCATGCCATCTAGCTGGTGTTTGTGCTGGCGGTCATAATAATGTGACACTGTGTAGAACTCCACAGTAAAGAATAATTGCATATAGAAAAGAAAGGTTTAAGATTGTGTTTTTTTTTTTTTAAATCTAGTTTTTTTTTTTTTAAACATTAACAATACCATATTGAAAAATGACTATACTGGTCCTTTAAATTCTTTTTTTTTTCTTTAGATAGCAAGAAAGGGTAAGTTATATATAAATATCTAGCCCTTTGTTATGTTTCAATTTACACCAAACAGGTGAACTATGCCTCAGAAAAGGAATTAAAAATCTCTAAATATATTTAGTTTCTGAAAAAGACTGTATATAACATATTGAACATGAGAGTTCAGTTTAATCCCAGATAGTTTTTTTATACTGTGGGCAGAGACATGTAATGTAAGATTAACAATATACAACACTCTGTATCAGTAAATGCATTTCTACATCATCTCCAACTCTTCTATTTCAGCACACACATACAAGTCAGACAGCCCATGGGATATAACCCCTGACACGGCACAGCATTACCAGTATAATCCAATTAATTAATGTTGGTACCATCTGTGATGATATTTCACAAAGTGCACCCCTGGTGTAGGCAAGCGGTTGTTACACTATTTTTTTAGACAACCAATAAAAGCATAATAATTGGCTGTTTTCAATAAAAAATTATATTTTTTTGTCCAAAGCCTCTTAACCATAGATGAGTTTGGCCTTTGGAGAACAACATATGGTAGGTATATGCCATGCTGATCCTTAAGTGTTATTCATAAGGAAGGACTAATGATCTGCTCCTTTCTCTCTCGCCAATGCTTCCACAGCATTAAGTTGCTCCAATAGGTTGGAGTTTGGGTCAGATCGTTGCTGACTCTCGGCCACAAATCTGTAGAGTTCTTGGTCAAACTTGCTGGAATTTCTCCAGATGTTCAGCAACTTTAGGCTTACACTCAACCCATAGGCTAGCACCCATCATAGCAGCCTTTTGAGCTTTTGGTTTCTGAAAAAACTTGTTATTTCAGCATTCTTAGCTTTTACCCTTTTTTCCTCCACTTTTTCTTCTTGTTTTGCCACCAAGGCTTTCAGTTTTAAATTTTTCTTTGCTGCCTTTAGCTTCATCTTCTCAGTTTTTCCATCAGGTCTTCCCTGAATGTCGGCTCAGACATTCTTTCTTCCTCCCCCTGTCTCTCCTTCTCTATGCTTTGCTTATGAGCTTCCTGTAGACATTGCTCTACATTCAACGTAGCGTCTTGGGTACACAGGTTCTGGAGGTCAGCGTTAGTCTCTTCTGGACATGCATCACTCTGAGCCAACTGTGTGTTCATATCAGACGGATTGGCCATCCTCTGTGCTTGTGGAGCATGTAACAGCAGCTCCTTCTCTATCACAGTTGCTTCTCTCTGCTTAAGGGGTTCTTCTATCTCTTGTAGGTTAGAGGTGGAATTGGCGATCTCTCCTTCTCTCTGAGATACACGATTATTGAGGAGATCTTGCTTCTCCTGTTTATCATTGTGCTGCGGTTCCCGCACAACTGACTCCGCTTATACTTGGGAGGACACTTCCTCTGCTCCCAAATAGGCATCTGTATCTTATTCCTGTAGGACACTCTGTAGTCCTCAAATGCAGGCTTCCTCAGCCATTCAGGAACGTAACCTGGCATCATCCTGACACCCCTCAGATTAGTAGCAATTTGTCTTCTGTTTCAGGCTTTTTCAGTCCTACTGGAATAGAGCTCATCTTTACCTCTTGCTGGACTGGTTTCCTTTTTGCCTCTCCTTGTCCATATCACTTTGTTTTATTAGCACCTGAGACAGAGATCTCTCTGGATACTTTACAATTTTAGTAGGCCACATCTCCATGCTCAGCTTCATATGTCCTGTCAGGGACAGTGGTTCCTTTTTCACCAACTCAGTCTCCAGATTCTTATCTTTCACAACTTTATCTTTAGTAAAGATTCCAGTTTCTTCCTTAAAATTATGACATTCTTCCTTCCTAAGAATACTGGCTGCAATCATCTGTTTGATCTCCACTTTCTCTTGGTCAGAGATCTTTATCAAGCATTTGCTTTCTCTAGTTTCATTCTCCACCCCATGAGTATTCATCAGGGCAAGGTGTCAGTTTCTGTCCAGGTTTCTTATGGAGGTCTCTTCTTTGTTCTTACCCATAAGGTTTCTGTATCTATTTGGGTTTAAATCTTCCCCAGTGACTTGATCCGCATGCTTTACACTGAGGCTGATTTGCACCTAGTTAGTGACAACACCTTGTCCTTTTCTCTTTGACCTTTACTCACATCATCAGTCACTTTTTTTAACATTATCATCTTGTTCCAGGACCAAAGGTTCTTTGACTGCACCAGCATTCTCTTTAGTCATCTCTGCGATCTCTTTAGTCATCTCTGCAGTCTCTTTTGCTGTCTCTTCGATCTCTCTTCTCTGCTCTGCAGTCTCTTTAGTGGTTCCTGCATTCTCTTCAACTTTCACTGCAATTTCTTCAGCGGCTCCTGCAGTCTCTTTTGCCATCTTTGCTCCTGCAGCCTCTTTTGCTGCTCCTGCAGTCTCTCTTGCCACTCCTGCAGTCTCTCTCGCTTGCTCTGCAGTCTCCGGTTCCTGCAGTTTTTTTTAGCAGCTCCTGTGGTCTCACTTGCACTCTCTGCAGTCTTTTTTTGAGGCTCTCTTGGTGGCTTCTTGCAAGCTCTCTGCCATCCACCAGATCTCTAACTCCTGATTTCTTTCTTTATCAGGTTTGGTTTGCCTTCCTTAAACAGGGGCGCTGCTTTTTAAACTTGGGTAGACAAGCATGTCCCTTGGATAGCGATAAGCAGGTTTATCAAAACATTCCCAGGAGTGTAATCTCTGTACTCTTTTCACTCCTACTCTGTTAAGGATCTCTTCCTTCAGGGTGCAATTATTTGTTGCCTTTTCTTCAGGCAAAACACTGTATGCTTTCTGAGCTTCTCCACACAGATAGGGACCCAGGACTGTGGCCCAGTGCTGTTTAGGCCAACCTTCCCTAGTGGCAATCTTTTCAAAACTCAGGAGGTATGTTTCTACATCATCCTTACTGGTTATCTTTAGGAAGCGGTTCGGATTCATAATACTGCTTGATTTTGAAGCCACAGTGTTCTTTTCAGACCTCATTTGCTGCAGCTGAGCTTTATGTGCTTCCAAAGATTCTCTCATGTGAACTCTGTCCACTTCCGCTTGTATCTGCCATTTCTCTGTGGCCTCCTCTGCTTGTTTCAGCCATTGCTCTTGGTCTCTGGTACTGAGCTACTTCAGTTGCCAGTAACATTATATTTCTCTTGTCGATTATTGCTTGCTTGCTGGGCCGCTGTGGCTTGCAATAAGGCTTTCAATGCCTCCTCCATGCTTTAACTTCAAGACCTGCTACCGCACCTCTGGCACCAGTTGTGGTAATGTGGCCTTTGGCTACTAGTTTCTTCAGTGACTTCATATAAACAACTAAGTCCCAAAGTGCTTTTTAGCTCTTTTTAATAAAAAGTTTTCCAAGATAAACAAAAAATAGCTTGTTTTCAGCATGAAATCAACATCTACTTAAACATACTGGCTTAACATCAGGAACACCCTTGCTAGCCCTTGGCCTTCAGGTAAAAATTTACAGTCTTTGAATAGTCCATATTCAATAGTTTAAAGTCTTATTTCTCTGCAGTCAGTCGTCTTTCAATTTCATACAATAGGGTGGGTTCTGGCCTGCCCTACTCTCCAGATACCCCAAATTCCAGGGACCCTTGACACCTTCTTTTGTTGAAGGCTAAAAATCTGACTTCTCCCTGGGGTGTATTATCAGACTCTGTAATGGTACCTTTAAATCCAGACTCTCACTTTCTCAGTTGTAATGGATCCTCTGCTCCAATAGCTGGGATAAAAACTGCTGTGGCAAAATCCTTGCAGCAGCTCCTCTGCAAATCCCATTTTTCCTCTGCAGCAAACAGTCTCCTCTGTAAACTCTTTATGGCACAAATCCTTTCTGCAGCAAACAAGTCTCCTCTGCAAAGCCCTTTTTTCTTCTGCAGCAAACAGTCTCCTCTGTAAACTTTCGTGCTCTTCTCAGCCTGTCTCAATTTCTGCTTTCAGCAGACAAAATCAAAAACACTGCCTTCACTCTCACTGGCAGATAACTAAAAGCGTCCTTCTTAGCTTGTAGTGAGGCTCTGGCCTTACTTCTGCTTAGGCCACACAGAGCCTAATTGCAGGGGACCACACCCATTTCTGTGTGTGTGTCTTTTAACAGGCTTACAACACCTGCAGCTTCAATTAATCATTTAGCACTGCTCCAGGAAGTTAACTCTCTCTTTCCTGGGGAGAACTCTTCCAAACGTGTTTCGTTCTCACCTCTGGGGGTCACTATGTTACAATATATATATATATTTATTATTAAACCCTACAGTGGGGGGTTTAGTTTTTCTATGGGCATTTATAAGTCCAGGAAGCAGTGTCTGGCTGAGGAGGTTCCACTGTCATGTGAGGCCATGTTCCAGGCACTGTTGCGCTCCCATAACCGGTCACCATGTCATTAATTCCCTTTAAAATGTTTTTTTTTTTTCATCATATTTTTGGGAATTATTTAGGTTTGCATTGTTATAATTATTTTAAATAAATAAAATATTGCTGAAAAATACATAATTAGTTTAAATCTTTTGAATTATATGCAACTTCCTACTGTTGGCAATACTTTTATATAAATATTTTTACTTAAGTGTTCACATTTTGATGGCTTTCACCAAACAATATTTTGCCTGTTTCATTTTAGGTATAGCTGTGCCCCCTAGCTGCAGTGTTGTAGAACACAAGTGTAATTTCAGTAATGCAGGTATAAGTGGTCTGCATTGCAGATTGCAATGTAGACCACTTATACCTGCATTACTGAAATTACACTTGTATATATATGTTATTATTTAATTTAATTCTCAATATATTTCGGTTGTATTGTTTTGTAGAAATTGTGCATGCTCTTTAATATTTGTTATAATATGGCTGTTAAAAGAACGTATTAACACATAAAATCATTGCAGAGCACACCACTGGTCTCATTAGTTTAGTGCCATATGTCCATCTAAAAGTTAAATGTGTAATAACCTGGTGCTGGTAAGGACCGGTGCTGATCCTTGTAATCTTTTTTTGCCAGTCCTCAGGGATGAGGAGAGCGTAACACTTTATACATACCATCAACATTAGTCACGGTTATATATAGATTAATGAAGTACTTTTAAGCAATCAGAGCAAATCTAAATGAAAATTCAGTAAGACAAATTAAGTATCACCCTATTAAAAATGTTCTGGGTCTCACTCATCGCTGGTCCCCATGGACACTGGAAGGTGACCAGTTGGTCCACAGACCAAAAAGGTTAAGAATCACTGATTTATTTTGCATGAAAATACATCCTGTATTCTTTTAGGGGCAGCAGCCATCAAATTAGGTGCCAAAAAATACCTGAGGGTAAAGGTCTAATAGTGAGGAGATGTCATTCTCTGCGTTATATAATAATGGTTGGGAATAATATCAATGGCGAATCTAGTAAATGGTACAAACAAAAATGTTTGGTACTTCCAGCAAGTCACTCATACATACTGTATATGTATGTGTGTGTATATATATATATATATATATATATATATATATATATATATATATATATATACACACAGTGTCTTGCAAAAGTTACCTTACAGGCTTAAGTTCAATATTTTGTTAATCCAAATTTTATGTGATGGATCAGAACACAATAGTCTAAGTTGGTGAAGTAAAATGAGAAAAATATATACATAAAACTATTTTTTAGAAATAGAAAACAGAAAATTGGCATGTGCGTATGTATTCACCCCCTTTGTTATGAAGCCCAAAAAAAGCTCTGGTGCAACCAATTACCTTCAGAAGTAACATAATAAGTGAAATGATGTCCACCTGTGTGCAATCTAAGTGTCACATGATCTGTCATTACATATACACACCTTTTTTGAAAGGCCCCAGAGGCTGCAACAACTAAGCAAGAGAGGCACCACTAACCAAACACTGCCATGAAGACCAAGGAACTCTCCAAACAAGTAAGGGACAATGTTGTTGAGAAGTACAAGTCAGGGTTAGGTTATAAAAAAATATCCAACTCTTTGATGATCCCCAGGAGCACCATCAAATCTATCATAACCAAATGGAAATAACATTGCACAACAGCAAACCTGCCAAGAGACAGCCGCCCACCAAAACTCACGGACCGGGCAAGGAGGGCATAATCAGAGAGGCAGCACAGAGACCTAAGGTAACCCTGGAGGAGCTGCAGAGTTCCACAGCAGAGACTGGACTATCTGTACATAGGACGACAATAAGCCGTACGCTCCATAGAGTGGGGCTTTATGGCCTCAAAGAATCCAAAGGAACCAGGCGTGGTCATAACATTGTGACTGGAATGTGTATACATATATACAAATATATATGCACGTGTATATGTATGTGTGTATAAATATATACTGTAGTAATTTAGTATAAATTAATCTATATATATATATGGATAGGTAGATAGATAAATATTGCAGTAAATTGTGAAACCTTTTGTATTGGACAAACACCTTATTTATATTGACAAGCTTTCAAGAGGTTTAACCTCTCTTCAAGTCTGAAGCACTACTTGATAAAGAGAGGTCAAATATACTATATAGTGGCCTAATATCTTAACCTTCTGCCCTGCTCTGAGAATTGTAATGAAAGATGCATGCGCAATCGCGACCGGCAGCACTGAGGCCCCTCCTGAGCAGATAACTAAATGACATCAAATTATTTCTCAAAAATGTTTTGTCAGAAAGGATGGCTGACAGACACAAACAGCAAATTTCAATGTAAAAAAAAAGGATTTAAAAAAAAAACAAATTCATCAAGCATTTGTTATTTGATTTAATTTATACCATATTTACATCCTTCACTGTGTCCCTTTCCACTGTGCTCCTCTATCCGCAGGCCACACTTCATTTCTGTGGCACCAACAAAATAATTAATCATAATTTGCAAGCCTTCTAAGAATTTGAGGGAGGCCCAGGCAGCATGGACGTAGAAGCCCTAAAAAATGAAGGTGGGGGGTGGGTTAAAGTTTAAAGAGACAAAAAAAAACGGCGCACTATTCAATTTAAACAAAATGTGTTGGAATATAAAAGGGATGGAAGTTATGCACTACCAATGGAAGATCTGGGGCAATACACATTATCCCTCAATTCTATTGGTATCAGTCCACGTATGGATGAATGATGAGCTGCTATGCTGAAGATTTTGAGAGACCTCCCTGAAGAGTTAATCAAATAGAAACAGAATTTGATGGAACGGGCAAAACAGGAAAAAAAAAAAAATATATATATAAGGTGAAGTACGTTATTAAATTATTTTAAAACTAGCATAAAGATTTTACATAGCACAGGCTACCTCCCTCCTTTCTATCAAATCACTGCATAACACAGGCTTCCTTCTACCACATTATCATATCACTGCATAATACAGGCTTCCTCCCCCTTCCCTATCATACCACTGCATAACACAGACTTCCTTCCACCATACTATCATATCACTGCATAACAAAGGCTTCCTCAATCTTCCCTATCATACCACTTCATAACACAGACTTCCTTCCACCACAGGGGAAATAGTGTGTGTGAGGGTAGGTGGGATATGAGTGATGATGGAAAAGAAAGAGAAGAGAAAAGGAATTGGTGAAGAACAAGAAACAGAAGGCAGAGAGAGGAGGTAAAAAGTGAGATGGGTGAAGTGAGGACTGGAAAAAAAAACAGGATAAAGAAAAATGAGTAGAAGTGAGTTGGAAAGCTATCAATTAAATATATTGCAAGAGAAAAACAAATAAATAAATAAATACAAAGGTTAGGTGTTTTGGTGAGAGAACAGCGACTTGTGTATAAGGTACCTGATCAACGTAACCACCTTTCTCTTAATCCATCCGAAATAAATATGTAGGCATTTTATGTTTTATATTAAGATTTTAACTAGGTTACTTAATTTTGACCTCTACAATATCACAAGAGATTTATACTTCACTTACTTCTAAGAATCTCTCTGTCTAACAGATTTTAAAATTTTTGAACTGAACCTTTCTCACTATATGCTTTTTTGGAAGCTCGTACAGCTGTGACCTAAGGCCACGCTCACCGAGGAGTGGCTTCAAACTATTAGTGTAATGCTGTTAGCAAGCAGACAGTGCTCTGTGTCTGCATGCTGCAGCATTACACTGGTAGTGTGAACTCCTTCCCCTGTGGATATAGCATTAGGTCAAAACTGAGTAAGAGGAGCATATAGTAAGATGAAGTAGTTCCAAAAGTTAAGAATCTGATTCTCTGGGGACTATTTAGAAGGAAGTGAAGTGTAAATTATATATGAGGAGTATAACATTAATTGAATGCCCTCATTAATATGAACAATATACCTAAAGAGCTCTTTTAAGTGTGCCGGGGAGTCAAGAAAAGGTTGCAGGGTCAGGTACCAAATGTCCAGCATACAGTGAGAAATAGGACCGGTGCTGATCCTTGTAATCTTTTTTTGCCAGTCCTCAGGGATGAGGAGAGCGTAACACTTTATACATACCATCAACATTAGTCACGGTTATATATAGATTAATGAAGTACTTTTAAGCAATCAGAGCAAATCTAAATGAAAATTCAGTAAGACAAATTAAGTATCACCCTATTAAAAATGTTCTGGGTCTCACTCATCGCTGGTCCCCATGGACACTGGAAGGTGACCAGTTGGTCCACAGACCAAAAAGGTTAAGAATCACTGATTTATTTTGCATGAAAATACATCCTGTATTCTTTTAGGGGCAGCAGCCATCAAATTAGGTGCCAAAAAATACCTGAGGGTAAAGGTCTAATAGTGAGGAGATGTCATTCTCTGCGTTATATAATAATGGTTGGGAATAATATCAATGGCGAATCTAGTAAATGGTACAAACAAAAATGTTTGGTACTTCCAGCAAGTCACTCATACATACTGTATATGTATGTGTGTGTATATATATATATATATATATATATATATATATATATATATATATATATATATACACACAGTGTCTTGCAAAAGTTACCTTACAGGCTTAAGTTCAATATTTTGTTAATCCAAATTTTATGTGATGGATCAGAACACAATAGTCTAAGTTGGTGAAGTAAAATGAGAAAAATATATACATAAAACTATTTTTTAGAAATAGAAAACAGAAAATTGGCATGTGCGTATGTATTCACCCCCTTTGTTATGAAGCCCAAAAAAAGCTCTGGTGCAACCAATTACCTTCAGAAGTAACATAATAAGTGAAATGATGTCCACCTGTGTGCAATCTAAGTGTCACATGATCTGTCATTACATATACACACCTTTTTTGAAAGGCCCCAGAGGCTGCAACAACTAAGCAAGAGAGGCACCACTAACCAAACACTGCCATGAAGACCAAGGAACTCTCCAAACAAGTAAGGGACAATGTTGTTGAGAAGTACAAGTCAGGGTTAGGTTATAAAAAAATATCCAACTCTTTGATGATCCCCAGGAGCACCATCAAATCTATCATAACCAAATGGAAATAACATTGCACAACAGCAAACCTGCCAAGAGACAGCCGCCCACCAAAACTCACGGACCGGGCAAGGAGGGCATAATCAGAGAGGCAGCACAGAGACCTAAGGTAACCCTGGAGGAGCTGCAGAGTTCCACAGCAGAGACTGGACTATCTGTACATAGGACGACAATAAGCCGTACGCTCCATAGAGTGGGGCTTTATGGCCTCAAAGAATCCAAAGGAACCAGGCGTGGTCATAACATTGTGACTGGAATGTGTATACATATATACAAATATATATGCACGTGTATATGTATGTGTGTATAAATATATACTGTAGTAATTTAGTATAAATTAATCTATATATATATATGGATAGGTAGATAGATAAATATTGCAGTAAATTGTGAAACCTTTTGTATTGGACAAACACCTTATTTATATTGACAAGCTTTCAAGAGGTTTAACCTCTCTTCAAGTCTGAAGCACTACTTGATAAAGAGAGGTCAAATATACTATATAGTGGCCTAATATCTTAACCTTCTGCCCTGCTCTGAGAATTGTAATGAAAGATGCATGCGCAATCGCGACCGGCAGCACTGAGGCCCCTCCTGAGCAGATAACTAAATGACATCAAATTATTTCTCAAAAATGTTTTGTCAGAAAGGATGGCTGACAGACACAAACAGCAAATTTCAATGTAAAAAAAAGGATTTAAAAAAAAACAAATTCATCAAGCATTTGTTATTTGATTTAATTTATACCATATTTACATCCTTCACTGTGTCCCTTTCCACTGTGCTCCTCTATCCGCAGGCCACACTTCATTTCTGTGGCACCAACAAAATAATTAATCATAATTTGCAAGCCTTCTAAGAATTTGAGGGAGGCCCAGGCAGCATGGACGTAGAAGCCCTAAAAAATGAAGGTGGGGGGTGGGTTAAAGTTTAAAGAGACAAAAAAAACGGCGCACTATTCAATTTAAACAAAATGTGTTGGAATATAAAAGGGATGGAAGTTATGCACTACCAATGGAAGATCTGGGGCAATACACATTATCCCTCAATTCTATTGGTATCAGTCCACGTATGGATGAATGATGAGCTGCTATGCTGAAGATTTTGAGAGACCTCCCTGAAGAGTTAATCAAATAGAAACAGAATTTGATGGAACGGGCAAAACAGGAAAAAAAAATATATATATATATAAGGTGAAGTACGTTATTAAATTATTTTAAAACTAGCATAAAGATTTTACATAGCACAGGCTACCTCCCTCCTTTCTATCAAATCACTGCATAACACAGGCTTCCTTCTACCACATTATCATATCACTGCATAATACAGGCTTCCTCCCCCTTCCCTATCATACCACTGCATAACACAGACTTCCTTCCACCATACTATCATATCACTGCATAACAAAGGCTTCCTCAATCTTCCCTATCATACCACTTCATAACACAGACTTCCTTCCACCACAGGGGAAATAGTGTGTGTGAGGGTAGGTGGGATATGAGTGATGATGGAAAAGAAAGAGAAGAGAAAAGGAATTGGTGAAGAACAAGAAACAGAAGGCAGAGAGAGGAGGTAAAAAGTGAGATGGGTAAAGTGAGGACTGGAAAAAAAAACAGGATAAAGAAAAATGAGTAGAAGTGAGTTGGAAAGCTATCAATTAAATATATTGCAAGAGAAAAACAAATAAATAAATAAATACAAAGGTTAGGTGTTTTGGTGAAAGAACAGCGACTTGTGTATAAGGTACCTGATCAACGTAACCACCTTTCTCTTAATCCATCCGAAATAAATATGTAGGCATTTTATGTTTTATATTAAGATTTTAACTAGGTTACTTAATTTTGACCTCTACAATATCACAAGAGATTTATACTTCACTTACTTCTAAGAATCTCTCTGTCTAACAGATTTTAAAATTTTTGAACTGAACCTTTCTCACTATATGCTTTTTTGGAAGCTCGTACAGCTGTGACCTAAGGCCACGCTCACCGAGGAGTGGCTTCAAACTATTAGTGTAATGCTGTTAGCAAGCAGACAGTGCTCTGTGTCTGCATGCTGCAGCATTACACTGGTAGTGTGAACTCCTTCCCCTGTGGATATAGCATTAGGTCAAAACTGAGTAAGAGGAGCATATAGTAAGATGAAGTAGTTCCAAAAGTTAAGAATCTGATTCTCTGGGGACTATTTAGAAGGAAGTGAAGTGTAAATTATATATGAGGAGTATAAAAATTATTGAATGCCCTCATTAATATGAACAATATACCTAAAGAGCTCTTTTAAGTGTGCCGGGGAGTCAAGAAAAGGTTGCAGGGTCAGGTAGCAAATGTCCAGCATACAGTGAGAAATAGGAAAGAGGAAGGGGTGCTGCAGAGGTGGGTATCACATCCAGTGCAGCACACAGTGATGAGGATGAGAAGGGCAGGATGCAGGGAAGGGGGTGTTGCAGCACTCAGGGAGAGGTGTATATGTGATCTGAATGCTGCAGTGGTGATGCAGACTGAGCTGGACAACTGCAAGATGAAAAGAGGAGAAGGGGGTGTATTGCTGCATAACCTTGGGAGAGAATGGAGGAGAGCCAGGCATAGACGAGCACAATTAATGTGCAATACTGAATGACTCAGAAAGTAAACAATAGCTCTATAATTTAATTAGTATATCCTAATCTGTAATGTGCAAGCTTCAAATGTAAATGTAATGTTTCCTTTTCCAATCAGTATAAAAATACTGCAATATCCTGCAATACATTTAAATATGGATATGTTATGCATTCATCTCTAGATTAAAACAATTATTAACCATAGTTAAAGCAAAATTACACTAGAAATAATGTCACACCAACTAAGATAAGAGTATTTTACTCCAAAAAAAAAGACCATGTTAATTAAAAAAGCACATCTTTAAGTATATATATATATATAAAGGGTTTAATATGTGGTGGGCAAGAGAAATGAACAAACAAACAAACATCTATATTTAAATATGTATCCATTTTGGCAATTTTGATGCTACTAACCAGGGGCTGCTTCACTCACATGGTACTTGGTCTATCCAGACCCATGATGCGGATTTGCAACTGACATCATATTGTTTCATTCTGTGCTACAAACATGATTGCCAAAACAATTTTTTTTTTTTTTAGAGAAGTGATATCAGTCAGTAGAATTTAGGTTAAAACACTTCACAAGGATGCAACTAAATTGTTAAATCACTAAAGGTTTAGGTATTTGACACCCACTCGCTTCTCATGCACATGCTCGAAAGCAGGCAGCTTACAGCAATAAATTACAAGGCCTGCCTATGCAGAAATGTAAACACCCCTCTCACACATGCAGCCTCCCTGAAGAATCACAGATGCTTTTCATTTTTTATTTCTAATTAAAAACTATCTTTATGACATTTTTCCTGCCCCATGAGCTATATTGTTACCAACATACAGCTTCAGAAATGGGAAAACTATTCTCAGAGCATCACAATTGCACCAACGTTAATTTATCAACTCACATTCTAAAAAAAGAGCCCTTCAGAAAGCAAGAAAAGCAATTAAGAACTGCTTGCTACAGTGATCTAGAGAGAGTCAGCAGCTTCTGATGCTGCAGGAACCACTAACTTAATTGGGAATTCCTAGTAAGAAAGAACTCCAGAAATAAACTACATGAATTAATGAAGCAGAAGAATATCTAGGAACATGTCTGATACTTCAGCAGAACGCTGCAGGTTCATGTCTTTGTTTGAATAGTGCAGCATCAGTAAACATGTTGGTGACAATCTGGCAGTAAACTGGCAAAGGGTTTCAAGGGTCCTGAGAGCAATGCCAAGCTGTAAAGAAGTTGTGATATAGGATAGGTGTATGTTGATATAAATGTAATTAGGAATATGTGAAATCAAATAAAACTAGGTATGAGAAAGGAAATAAAGAAATTATGTAAACAGTCAGTGTGCCAGAGGTGTAACATGGACCCCAGCAGTGTACTAGGGCCATCAGATACACGTGACCCTCAGTCATTAGGCTTTATTTTAGCCTGTAATGTGTCCAGTATATTGATACTTAGCTCCATGACATAGTGTAGAGTGTCCATTACAAACTTATAACAGTAAGAGGTAATTTGAGAGATTATATAAAGAGAAGGGCTACTTGTGAATTAGTTTGGACAGAGAAATGGTGATGGTGAATGAGTATGGAAAGAATATGTGTCAATGAATGTGTAAGGGAATAGAGGATGAAGAAGATCTGAAGAAAGAAAGAGTTGGGGTAACTTTGTGTAGATAGGATGTTACCATGAAAAGTGAGTATACTGGCCATCACATTAAAAATGTATGTGCATAATTTAAAAAACAGTTTACCTTTAATGGACACTTTTGTACCCCCCCCCCCCATGCATCTCTCATTGTCCTGAACACTACTAAAAGGAAGTTAAAAACTTAAATAATTGCTATAACATTGACTAGATTGCCCTGATAAGACTTGAATAATGTTATAATGTTATCTTACACTTCCTTTCAGTAGTGCGTATGGCTTATTGTCATCCTATGTACAGATACTCCAGTCTCTGCTGTGGAGCGCTGCTGCTCCTCCAGGGTTACCTTAGGTTACCTGCTGCCTCTCTGATTAATGCCCTCCTTGCCTGGTCCGTGAGTTTTGGTGGGCGGCAGTCTCTTGGCAGGCTTGCTGTTGTGCAATGTTATTTCCATTTGGTTATGATAGATTTGATGGTGCTCCTGGGGATCATCAAAGAGTTGGATATTTTTTTATAACCTAACCCTGACTTGTACTTCTCAACAACATTGTCCCTTACTTGTTTGGAGAGTTCCTTGGTCTTCATGGCAGTGTTTGGTTAGTGGTGCCTCTCTTGCTTAGTTGTTGCAGCCTCTGGGGCCTTTCAAAAAAGGTGTGTATATGTAACGACAGATCATGTGACACTTAGATTACACACAGGTGGACATCATTTCACTAATTATGTGACTTCTGAAGGTAATTGGTTGCACCAGAGCTTTTTATGGGCTTCATAACAAAGGGGGTGAATACATACGCACATGCCAAATTTCTGTTTTCTATTTCTAAAAAATAGGTTTATGTCTATATTTTTCTCATTTCACTTCATCAATTTAGACTATTGTGTTCTGATCCATCACATAAAATTCAGATTAACAAAACATTGAACTTAAGTCTGTAATGTAACAAAATAGGTAAAAAGTCAAGGGGGTGAATACTTTTGCAGGGCACTGTATGTGGCATTATATGAGGTTTAATTTCCCTGATAGACTGTGCCAACAAATATTGTAATGGCCTCTAAACATTAACAGTCTTATTAAATTACGATTCGGCCAATCGAATAGGGCTCTATATTAGCACATAGCATACTTTATTTTAAGATTTTAGTTAGTGAACTTGTAACCAAAACTTCTGTAAATAAAGTTTGCTATGTGCTTATATAGAGCCCTATAGAATTGGCCGAATCGCAATTTAAAAAGGCTGTTAATCACTTGCTTTTTTTAAATTATAAATTATGGTCATGAGTAATTACTATATTGGATTTACAGAATATAAAAGGAACATTGACATATTGGATTCCTCACAGTTTATGTGTTTTCAGGTTGAAAGAAGAAAACCCTTCTCTGTGCAGCTTTAATAAGACAGCGTGAGCTACTAGTGATCCCTGCTCTGAGACTGTGGATTTAGCTTAGCCTATTTACTCATCATACACAAATAGGCACACTGCATTGCTACTTGTAGCTTAAAGCATGGTAACATCATACATTACACATAATAAGCACATTTAATTGAATGTAAAAGAACAACCTGAAAACTAATAATTTATTGCAGCAAATCTCCATTCTAACTCAGTTTGAATAAGGTGTGGGAGATTGTTGTCATAGTTATACGTTAAGCCAGGTAGAAAGTGTGAAGAAGAGATAAAAAAAAAAAAAATTCTGCATTTTAGATAGGTTGTGTTTTTTTCATTGAAATATGCACAGACATGTCTACATTTAGTGATATTTCTGTCTGTAAATACTTAAAGGGCTAGCTACTTCGACAACTACAGCTTTGCTGCAGTTGGTGTGACTTGTATAGCTGTGTGCATGGTCTGGATAAAGTAATCTTTGTAGAAGGATCTGCATATTACTGCTTCTGACTTGTATAGCTGCGTGTATGTCTGGATAGAGTGGTCTCTGTGTATGAGGATCTGCATATTACTGCTTGTGACTTGTATAGCTGTGTGCATGATCTGGATAGAGGGGTCTCTTTGTACAAAGATCTGCATATTACTGCTTGTGACTTGTATTGTTGTGTGCATGGTCTGGAGGGAGGGGCCTCTATGTATAAGGATCTGCATATTTCTGCTATGTTATGATAAACATTATCAAACAAAAGCTAAAACAGAAATAAAGAGCCTAAGAGCTCTGTGTGTGATTTCTCATAGACTTCAATGGACAGACACCCTACAACCTGATTGGTTGAAGTAATTAAGGAAGAGGAGCATCTCTACCTTGATGCTCTGAATTAGGCAATAGACAGGCAGAAAAATGTCAATAGATAAATCCACTACAATTAAAATGTGTGGTTATCTCAGTAAAAAATGCACATATATATAGTGGACCCTTAGTTCTCGACTACCTCCAAACTCGTTGATTTCGGTATTCAATGCGTCTGTACGAGTTTGGTACTCGTCACTTTCACCACTTGCCGTGCCTTTTGGAACCAATTGATGACAATGGTTCTATATATATACCCTGGCAGAAATTTTGAAATTTGGGCATCTATTTTGAAAATTTGGCTGATCATGCAAAAAAAATATTTTAATGAAGGATAGTGATCATATGAAGAAATGTATTATCACATAGTTGTTTGGCTCCTTTTTAAATCATAATGAGAAAATAATTCACCCAAATGGCCCTGATCTAAAGTTTACATACACTTTAATGTTTGGCCTTGTTACAGACACACAAGGTGACACACACAGGTTAAAATTGCAATCAAAGGTTAATATCCCACACCTGTGGCTTTTTAAATTGCAATTAGTGTCTGTGTATAAATAGTCAATGAGTTTGTTAGCTCTCACGGGGATGCACTGAGCAGGCTAGATACTGAGCCACTGGGACTAGAAAAGAACTGTCAAAAGAGACATGCTTAACAAGTTAATGAAACTTCATAAAGATGGAAAAGGATATAAAAAGATATCCAAAGCCTTGAAAATGCCAGTCAGTACTGTTCAGTCACTTTTTAAGAAGGGGAAAATTCGGGGATCTCTTGATACCAAGACAAGGTCATGTAGACCAAGAAAGATTTCAGCCACAACTGTCAGAAGAATTGTTCGGAATGCAAAGAAAAACCCACAGGTAACCTCAGGAGAAATACAGGCTGCTCTCGAAAAAGATGGTGTGGTTGTTTCAAGGAGCACATTACGATGATACTTGAACAAAAATTACCTGCATGGTCGAGATGCCAGAAAGAAGCCTTTACTATGCCATTGCCACAAAAAGCCTGGTTACAACACCCGACAACACCTTGACATGCCTCACAGCTTCTGGCACACTGTAATTTGGAGTGACGAGACCAAAATAGAGCTTTATGGTCACAACCATAAGTGCTATGTTTGGAGAGGGGTCAACAAGGCCTATAGGGAAAAGAATACCACCCTGACTGTGAAGCATGGTGGGGGCTCACTGATGTTTTTGGGAGGGCTCTAAAGTCACGCGGAATCTTGTGAAAATTGATGGCAAGATGAATGCAGCATATTATGAGAATATACTGGCAGACAATTTGCATTCTTCTGCACGAAATCTGCACATGGTACGCTGTTGGACCTTCCAGAATGACAATCACCCTAAGCACAAGGCCAAGATGACCTTCCAGTGGTTACAGCAGAAAAAGGTGGAGGTTGTGGAGTGGCCATCACAGTCTACTGACCTTAATATCATTGAGCCACTGTGGGGAGATCTCAAATGTGCAGTTCATGCAAGACGACCAAAGACTTTGCATGACCTGGAGGCATTTTGCCAAGACGTATGGGCAGCTATACCACTTGCAAGAATTAGGGGCCCCATAGACAACTTACAATTACAAAAGATTGCACACTGTTATTGATGCTAAAGGGGGGAAATACACAGTATTAAAAACTAAGGTATGTTGCCATGTTTTGTTTTATGGTTGTGCCGTTCTGTTATAACCTACAGTTGAATATGAATCCCATAAGAAATAAAAGAAATGTGTTTTGCCTGCTTGCTCATGTTTTCTTTAAAAATGGTACATATATTACCAATTCGCCAAGGGTATGCCAACTTTTGAGAACAACTATATGATATAAATTGATCACTGTGGTAAGTTTTTTTCTGCATGGTCTTTAAGCTGAACATGATAATAGCCAATTTTTGCATAGGAAGAATAAATACATAAACACAATATTTACTTTTGTCAACTTATATATACAATTATTATTTACTGTAGGCTTCAATTTTTTGGTGTGTGCTGCTTGCCTGTTACTTTCTGAGTACGGCGTATAATTGTAAAATGGGTGTATCATTGTAAAATAATGAGCTTCCCTATAGTCCTGCTGAAAGTATTGGCGGTTGTTAATGTTACCTTCCCATTTTTCAGATAGACACTTCCTGTGTATTCAAAGTCTCCTCCCACCTCAGGAAGTTGATCTGCTGTAGACAAAATGGTACATTGCATAGCAGCATAACTGCATATAAAAGATAATACATTAGAGACTGTATTGCTTTTTTACATTCTAAACACATTGCATATTTTCAAGTGTAGTGTTACACCCGACAGATTTGGGGGTCACCCCAATTCTCTCTCTCTCTATGGGTCGCAACAGTTTTTTCAGATCTCGACACCAGCAGACACTTCAGATGACAGCATAATTTCTGAAGAGACAGGCACCATCAGACACCTTTTCTTAGGATCTAAGAATAACAAACCATGTACCTTTGATTAGTACAAACAGACACTATCTGACACTAACTTATCTGTTTAGTGTGTCCAATAATCCATTCCGGACCCACGAACTTTGACATTTTATTTTGAACTGATAATGTTGTTTTTGGATACAAAACCTTAAAACTAGACAGACATAAATAATAAACAAAAATTACATCAGATAAAATAGAATTTAACTTCTTGTAGATACCGGCTTTACTTTAATTCTTGCAGGCACAGACTGCAACTCCACGCCCGCACGCAGTTAGGAGAGGGGAGGTTTGACCAGACTAGGCATTAGATGGAAAAATACCAGGGGTATAGAGGGTTAAAAGGGGAAACAAAGGAAGGAGGTGCCACAGAAGGGGAGGAGAGTTAGTTACACAGGCTATCTCCGCCTTCAGGGGTTAGTGTGACAGTTACATAGTTACATAGTAATTAAGGTTGAAAAAAGACATTCAGTCCATCCAATTCAACCTTTTAAGATCTCCTCTGATCTGCAATATGCAGATTAACTATTAATTAATTAGTTGTTATCCATGATAACCCTGAATTCCCTTTTTAATTAGAAATAAATCTAGTCCCCTTTTAAAGTTATCTATCGAATCCACTGTCACCACCTCCTCTGGTAGAGAATTCCACAGATTAACCACCCAAAGTTAGGGCTGGTAAGGATAATCAGTATATTAACTGACATCCTGAGAATGGCTTCATAAACTATCAGGGATCTTTTGGCTGGGATAGAGAGGGAGGCAGTGTATAGAGGCCATGCGTGGTTGGCATCTATTATCCCCCTTCTGTAGACGTGGTGGTTGGGCCTAGTGATGGTCCGGGCATGCTGTTAGGGTTAGCAGGGGGGGAAGATGTGCCTCATGGGCCTTTAGGTTGCCACAGGGACGATTCGCCGCAGGATTTAGGGCCCCCTGATCTTGGTCGGATCGTCAGCGGGCAGGAGGCGCATAGTCCTAATCCTAGGAGACCTGTCCGCTGCTCCCGCCCACCACATCGCCTCAGCCCCTCGCCTCCTGCACGGCGTAGGCGATCAGCATCCCAGGGGCCGTCCGTAGGTGCTGATGGGAGCGGAGGTCCTGCAGGCAGACGTGTCAGGGCTTCAGGAGATGGAGACACATCGGGGTGGCACTGCAGCGGCAGTCCAGTTGGAGGAGAGGACGCCCAGACGCGTGGAGATGTGGCTGCGCCATCTTGCAGCAGGCTTGGAGGGGAGTTTTGGGTGCTGGTGGATCTCAGGTCTGACTGCAGCATGGGGAGTCATAAAATGGAGGGGCGTGTGCCATTATATCACAGGGCAACGGGGTTGATAACAGTAAGGGCGGGTAGCAAGGCAGGGAGCACTGAGGGCTTCAAAGGGGGAACAGGAAGCGGGAGAAAAAGGACATTTAAGGGAATGGGCAACGGTCAGGGGCTTCTTGACGGACCTGGGGAGGTTAATAAAAAAAGGAAGTCTGGGGAGGTCAATGTGGACAAGGGTGGGTCAGTGGGATATGCTAGAGGGGGGCTTCAGGTTGCAGCTGGGACAACTACAAGAGCAAGGGTGACACAGGGCTTGAGAAGGCATCAGGGAGGTTTTTTGTCTCATTCTGGGAGTGCGTCAGCCAGTAGGCGTTCTGCTAAGGCTGCTGCTAGGCAGATTGGGATTTTAAAAGAGGACCGGGGTGTGGGGAGTGCAAGGGCATTATTTGGCGGGTGAGCAGGTGCAAAGAGGGTCATCTCTGCCCGAGAAAGTCAGTTGCCACAATTCGCCTAACAGGATAAGGAATGGCTGGGCCCAGGGCACTGAGGCTACACCTATAACCAGGGCTACTCATGACAATGTCCTTGACTGGCTTATGGGGAGGGCCAGCCTGGGTTGCGGTCACAAGAAAGGTCTTCTGAGCACGGCAGTGAGCAGGAAGTAAGCAATTCCATGTCTGAGGTAGAGGTGGCGAGATCTGACGGGTCGGGGGACTTGCTTGCATCTTCTGTGATTAGTGAATTATCCACAGATAATGGTGATAATGGTGATTTTCTTCCAGCAACACTGGTACCCAGTTGGAAGAGGCTGCAAGGCAGGAAGGGGAGATCCACCTCTGCAGTGAGGATGGCACATCAGCACGTAACAGCAGAGCGAGAGGCATCGCGATGCATGTCCGCAGTGTTTGTCTGCCAGTACCAGTAGGTATGGCCTGGGGGCTCTGGAGCCAGACCGTTTATGATAGATGATGGCGCTATAGGCAAGGACTCCTTGGAGCCTAATGTAGAGCAGGTGTGCCTTCCGTTGATAGATCACAGGAGCTGGAGCAGGAAGTGGGCCGCAAAGCAGCAGCAGCATGCATTTTGACGGCAGGGCAGATTCCAGGTGAGGCTTCTTTTGCATCAGTATTAGACCACAACCAGTCAGTGATAACATACCTTAGAAACATACTTACACAATTGGAAGGAAGAAATAATAGCGTGGCCAGTGCCTGGGTTCCTCCGGGGGTGCTACGCCCCCCCCCCCCCTTCTTTCTGTTAGGTAGGTTCCATTCTCCGATCTGGTTGTGGCCAGGTAGACATGGGGGAGGGAGAGAAGGAGTCTCCTGCTTCTCAACGGTCAGTCAATAGCAAGCAAAAAGATGAGGTCATGGTCCTGGCGGATACAGCAAAAGGGAGGCCTTCCTTGTGTCAATTGGGTCCTGTTGGTATTGTGGTGTATCACCAAATTAATATATATATATATATTACACAAGGTTCGTCTACATTAAAAGGTATTTATTAAAAGGCAACAACACAATACTATAAATGTATCACAAACATACAGCCCAGACCCACGGAGCAACAACCCTTTTTAAATCTATCTACCTATATAGTAATCCCCTTCCCCACACGCTTGATCTCACTCACGGTTAGGCCATCACCATCACATCCAAGGAAGAACAGGAAGCAACACAGTTTCCTGCCTGGATATACCCTTAGTTGAGATGATGTGATTTACATCACATCCTGTCCATGCATCACTTCCTTTAGCAATTGTGGGAGGGAAGTAAAGATTCCCAGCCCTCCCACCTAGACCTGCCCAAGGAGGTCCCGAAAGGAAAATAAACCACCATGCAAGGAAGACAAGTTACCACATTCCCTCACTTTTTCTTCTTCTATGTTGCTCAGTTTTCTAGTTATCCCTCTAGTACAGGAGAACCTAGTGGGAGCAAAAACCTGATATACAGGAGAAATTCAACCCACCGTCCCTCCGGAATAGTTCCCTCAGCGACATAAGTTCTCCTGTACTTTCCTATGGTTGTCAATCCACATATTACACAAAAACAGAACTTATAGAATTTAGGTGAGAGTGTGTGATAAATGTTTATGTATGTGAATGTATGAGAGAGAGAAAGAAGAGGAAAAAGACAAAAAAAAAACATGTAAATTTCATTATTATATATCCTCCTTGCAAGTTTCTTCCTCATTTGTTTCATTGCCACACAAAAGTATATTACTATAATTGTCGTTAATACTTGAATGAACATGAGTACCAGCGACAGTGTTCGTAGGACTGGATGTGTCTCTGCATTGGTAAGAATTCCCCACCAGGGATGCTCAACGTTTTTTGTAGTAATTTCTATTTCCTTTTTCTGCTGTTCCAGCAGTAAGCTGATGGGGTGTAGTTGTTGTTTGGTACGTTTTACTAACTCATGAAGTTCCAAGGTAAGCTTTGGAATTGGGGGAAAAAGCTTCATTGTCAAATTTGTCCAATCTGCATTTGCAGTAAAATTGATAATTTCAGTGGTAAGGTTTCTTGATGGAAATAGTGTATGAGTTCCTACATGTATAGTAGTGGTTACCATGATACAAGACCCTTCTTCCACCAAACATATTTCATCAACTGTCCTATATTCAGAGTGGCCGATAAAGCATGCAATGCCCCTTATGCGGATCACCTCTTGCACCAGGTTTTCTTTTATCAACTGCACCCAGCCATCCTCCTCAGCTCCTTTGTCCCAAACACAACTGCACAGCCATCGGTGTTGAGATTTCCTGCAACAGCTTTCATCCATCTCCAATCCTGTAATAGTGGCCAGTCTTTTTGATGGGAAGTGTTGCTTGTAGATTCCATCACTTAACGTGCCAATGCTATGTATAAAGTTCAGCTGCTCTGCCTGCCCCTCCCAACGGGGAATTGCCAGGATTAGTCCTATTGTCCCAGATTGTAGTCCATGTGGCATCCATTGATCTGTGCCTTCAATATAGCTGTATTTAAGATTGTCCTCAGTGATATCCACTCCTTTTCTTTTCAATGACGTGATAATCCTTGTTGCATTGATTTGTCTTGCCCACTTGTTTTCCTGGATGTCTTTAATAGTTTCCTTTAAATCTGCCAACAGCTTTCCTCCAATCATAGAACAGAAAATGGCAGTTCCCACTATTTCATTCTTAATGCTGTTAGCAATGGAAGCAATATTTTCCTCAACTAGATGCAGGTTGTTGGCAATGGTGTGTATGTCATCAACATTGTCTGTCAGTCTACTCACTATAAGGGAGTCAGCTACTCCACCTGTTTTCATAGCATGTCGCATGCCATCAGTAAGGGGGGTTTATCCTGCTGTTCAGTCCAATGATGTCTGCTGAATTCCATACTCCCAATCCAGTTCCGACTCCTCCTAAAAGGGCTGCAAGTGTGTCCCGTTTTTCTCGACTCCCTGCTCCGGTCCACTCAATGATGGTCTCTTGTATACTTTACTTTAACCACTGCCGCTGTGATTCCGGGCACTTTGGAGGAATAGAAAAATCATTAAAATTTAGAATTATTGGGTAGTAAGTCCACCCAACCCCTTGCACAACTGTTTCATGTGTTGGTACCACCACCAATCCGCCTATTGGCCATGGTACCTTCTTCTGATCTTTACAACATTGCAGCTCCTTTACAGAGACAAATACTTCATCTATTGTTAGAACACACCCCTTTCCAGTATCAAAATTGCAGAATTCCTCTAGGTCAGGCTGGGCAGCTATAACTGCAGCGTCCCATTCTCCACCTTCTTCTAATGTTAAGTTACTCACTACTACTGTAATATTTGTAACCCTCCCTTGTACCTTTGTTGTTATTTTAGTCCTTCCTTTAAAGTTTCCTGTGTTCATTATCTGTCCATATCTTATAACCCATTCCCATTTATGTCCCTCTATACTTTTTATTGGAGCTCCAAGAGCTAATCCCCTGGTACTATTATGTGGCAAAATAATGTTTACTTGTAACCCTCCACCCTCTTTTACTTCCAATTCCCTGGGCTAAATAAATCTATCTGCTTGAACGTAATGTAACTCCAATCTTTTCAAACTCTTTCCCTTATTTGCGGTATCTTCTGGCCTTATTGCCTGTCTCCCCATTCCTACTGTGATACAGCTTATACTTATCCATCCTGTAACAAGGATCCACCACAATCTTCTGTTGACACGCATCTTCATTCTTATACAGCCTTGCTCTGTGGGAACACTAGATTCCATCATTAGAAACATATACATAAAAAATAAAAACAGCATTAGAGACATATACATACACAAACAAACAGAAAAAAATAAAATAATAAAATAAAAAATAAAACAGAATAAAAAAAAAAAAAAAATGTGTATTTATTTATTCAATTTGTACTTAACCTCTATTCCATATTTTGTCCTTCCTAAATCTTTTAAGCTGTGATGCATGCAGCCAGACTTCTCCTTTCTCTGCGTGATCAATCAAGTATACAGAGGTCCCTAATTTATCTACTACAGTATATGGTCCCTTCCATTTTGCTCTTCCCCAAGGAAGGTGTTCATCTTGATTCTGCACTATAACTCGGTCCCCTGCCTCATATGATGTCAGATCCCCTGTTGCATCATACCATCGCTTTCGATGTTGGTATTGTTCTTCATCTTTCACCGCCACAGATTTATGAACAATTTCCAAGTGTGTGGCCAACTCCTTTACCCATTGATCTGTGATTGCAGCGGTTTGTAAAGCTACAGGTGGAGGTATTGTCATCCAGTTTTTCCAGGAGGGCATTGGTCTACCCATTAAAATTTCATATGGTGAAAATCCTGTTGATCTACAGGGCCTTGATCTAAGTCGGGCACATACTAAAGGTATGTATATGTCCCAAGCTTGCCCATGTTCTGCCACCAGCTTTTTCAGCTCTCTTTTTATGGTGCCATTCATTCGCTCAACTTGACCTGCTGCCTGTGGATGGTATGGGATATGGTGTTTCAGTTCAATACCCACCATCTTACAAAGTTCCTTCATTACATTTCCTATGAATGCCGCTCCATTGTCGCAATCAAGGACTTTTGGAATTCCCCACACTGTCAGTACATCGCTTACTAATTTCCTGGCTGTGGTTAGTGCTGTACAGTTTCTTGTTGGGATTGCGATCATCCACCTTGAGAAGCTATCTACTATCATGAGAATATATTTATTTCCTCTTGTGGTTGTTGGCAATGGTCCGGTGTAATCAATTTGAATTCTTTCCCATGGGCCTACAAGTGTCTGTCTCATTAATTCTCCCCTTCTTTTCCTGTTGGACTGGTCAAATCTTGCACATATAATACAGCTATCCACAAATTCTTCAAGATCCTTGTTTTGCCCGATCCACCATCCCAAATGTTGAATCCTCTCTTTTGCTTCTCTGATCTTTGGATGTCCTCCTGCTTGTGATCCATGTATCCATCGGAGTAAGTCTTTTCTCACTTGTTGTGGTACAATCCAAATCAGTTCCCCGGTTTCTGATATACATATTAGCCCTTGCTCCTCCATCACTTTTTTGCCCCCGTATATCACTTCTTCTCCCTTTTGTAATTTCTCCCGAATATCTTTTAGTTCCTCATCTTGATCTTGTAATTCCTGCAGTTGCTTCATCTTAATTGAAATAAATGTAGATTTGCTCCTTGTAGTAGAAGCTATTTGTAATGTGTTTTTTGTGGGTGGTTTCCAGTCTTCTGCTTGGACAGCTGCCTCTTTTGCATACCGGTCAGCAAGGTAGTTTCCCTCTCGGTGTGGCCCTGTCTTTTTATGTGCCCGTACTTTGATCATGTTAATTCTTTTGAAATTTTGTGATAACTTTTCTACCATCTGCCATAGATCTTGGAACTTAACAGGGGATCAATCTGTGGCAAGGAATTGGTTACTATCCCACCATTTTAGCAGAAGGCATGTGCCTCGGAACACCCAGTCACTATCCAAAACAATTGTCTGAACTGAAGTACTTCAATGACTGCAGCCAGTTCTGCATATTGTGCTGAATATGCTTTGATTCTAAATCCAAATTCTTTTATGATATCTTTACCCAACATTTTTACTCCGGCCATTCCTGATATTCTTTTTCCTTGTGCATAGTGACAGCTGCCATCAGTATACCATACAGGATCTGAGGTCATCACAAGATGAGTGGCATCTTTGAACACCGCGTGGCATGTTGATTCAGGATAGATCTGGCATTCATGAGCTTCTCCCTTTATGCAAATTCCAGCCACCCATTCTTTTGGTTCTCTTAAGGCATGAGTTGAAATGTTATCAGTGAGCAGTGCAATAGTCCATTTCTGAATGCGGGCATTGTTGATGTGGCTGATTGCCAGGCTGCCTTGTCTGAGGATCTGCAATGGAGTATGATGTGTACAGATTATTATTGTCTGTGTGCCAAATAGGTATTTAAATCTTCTAATTGCACAGTATGCTGCTAAGATCAATCTCTCACACCATCCAAATTTCAGCTCTAAGGCAGACAGCATCTGAGATCCAAAAGCCACTGGACGTTCTGCATGTCCCCACAGTTGAGTGATGACTGCTCCTTGTGAATCTGGCATTGTAATCGGATATAGTCTAAATTCTTTTTCATGGTCTGGAGATGCCAGAGTTGGTGCACTCCCTAGTTCAGCCTTCAATTTTTGTACTGCTGATGTGTGTTCCTCTGTCCAATCCCAATTCTGTGCTCTCAGGAGTTCATAAAGGGATGGTGCCAGTTGAGCATATCGTGGGGTAAATTCACGACAAAATCCCATTATTCCAAGCAATGATTGGAGCGCTGTACGGTCTGTAGGAATGGGTAACTGAGCAATAACTTTGGCCCTGTCTTGATCAATTGATCGTCCATCTCCTGATATGGTTGCTCCTAAGAAGTTGACTTTCTGGCATGCCAATTGTGCCTTTGCCCCATTTAGCTTAAGTCCAGCTTCCAGTATGCATTGTAATAATATTGCCAGGTCTTCTTTGTGTTCTTCCATGTTCGGGGATTGTAAGAGGACATCATCAACATATTGAATGATACGATCTGGACGTGGGAAAGCTGTCAATGCATTTTTCATGTATGTGTGAAAAATAGCTGGGGAGTCACAATATCCCTGTGGTAATACTGTGAAAGCATATTGTCGGCCCTCCCAGTTGAACGCCGTCTGGTAGTGGCATTCTTCAGCTAAGGGAATTGACCAAAATCCATTGGACACATCTATTACACTGAATACTTTCATTTCTGGTGAAATTTTGGACATCATTTCACAATAAACAGAAACAACAGGGGCCATTCTTTTTGCAAGTTTGTTCACGGCCCTGTAATCAATGGTAAGTCTCCATGATGAGGCTGCTTTTTCATCTCCATTCCCTTTTAACACAGCTTTTCTCACAGGCCAACATGGTGAGTTACATGCATACCCATTTCCAGATTTAATTATTCCACGTCTCTCCAGCATTTCTATCATCTCGGTGATTGATGCCACTGATTCTCTTGGGACTGGATATTGCTTTTGCCATTGTGGGTCTCCTCCTTCCAACAAGACCATTCCTTTCATTCTTCCACAGTCTAATTTATCTGTAGCCCAAACAGGTATGTCTTGGATTAGCTTCTGCAGCCATTCTGGTTGTCCGTCTAGTTTCAGTTTGTTTTTTTCCAGACTTTTTATCGGAGAGACAATATATGCCATTGGGAGCACAACCCCTTTCGTCAACTCTGTACTTACCTGATTCACCTTTTCTGTCTTCCACAAACAAAAATTGGCAAGATCTACAATGAAATTTCCTTTTTTTAAAGCTTCTATTCCCAATATTTCCTCTGGCCAACCCACTATTGCTTCTACTTGTATTGTTTTTCCTCCAACTGCTACATCAATTAGACCTGCTCTAACCTCCTGTGGATTCCCAGTAACTCCCATAATACTTACTGAAGAATCCCCATTTTTGACCCTGTTGGTCATTGTAACTGCTTCTCCTGTATCTACCAACATATTTTTCCCTACCCCTGCGATGACTGTATAAATGGTAGGCCGACCTGCCTCACCCATGGTTAAATTAGCTGAGTGAATGAGATGCTGAGGCGCAGGGGTTGGGATTTGTCATTGTGACTCACTTCTACTCCGTCCCTCTTTTATAACACTATATTGCATCTTTGCCTCACTTTCCTTCAATTTCCTCTCTGACTCAGCTACCTTGTTTTTAAGTATGTGATTTTCCTCTTCTATCCTATCCTTCTGTCTCCTGAGTTCCCAATAGCCCATGTTACCGTTTCTCTCTCCCTCCTGATTAGCCCTCCAGTTGCTGCCATCCCTATTCCTATAGTCCCTAGGTGGATCTCTCCATCTTTTGTCAAGGTTCTGTTTTGGTCTCCAGTTTTGATCATCCTTCTTGTTCTGGGGTACATCCCACGTCTGGTTTCTCCATTTACCATCTATATCTCTACCAGACTCGACCTTAAATGTTCTTACAGCTGAAACAGAGCAGGCCTGTTCTGTGAAAGGATGCTTGATCCACCACTTATCAGCTCTAGTTAGTACCATTTCCAAGTCTGTTGGTGTTGGATCAAAAAGCCTGACAAATTCTTGACACTCCCGGGGAAGGGCTTCCATTACTTTTGCTATATGTTCTGGTGAGCCCAGCACTAGAGGCTGTTGAGGTTGTCGTAGAGTATACCAAAAAAATATCCTTTGAGCTACCTCTCTAGGACCATCTGTTGGCCTCATGGTAATATTTGCTATTTCTTTCTCTATGCTAAGTAGATAGAAATTAGTTGCAGCAATTCTTCCTGCCTGATCAGACACGCTGTTATTAAATCCCAATAGTCTACTAGCCAAAGGACCCATAGCATATTCTAACAGTTCTGTCCATTCCTCTAAGTTAAGACCTCCTTTTTTAGCTCTATCTGCTCCCCTCATAAATCAATGTGTAAACGTATTAAAGTTGTTAGTTGGCATACTTCCCCACCATTTCTGGAAATTGTCTTTATCTGCCATGGACATCGGTCGAGTCTGCATAGAAAATCCTGTAGGTGTTTGCCTTGCATTAAATAATTCTGAAACAATAACTGGTGCTTGTGGTATGGTATCTACTTGTGGAACAGAATAACATAAGAAATCTTTTCTATCTTGGTTCATTTTCGGCACTGGTTCTTTATTTTGTGCCACGAACATATCCAGATCTGGATATATTTTGGCAATGTCTCTGACTCCTTTTATCCCTTCTAACTTTGTTTTATTTTTATAGTCCATTATTATGTTTTGAAGTTCTGTTATTTTTACTCCATAAGCATCCCTCTGCTCTTCTATTTCCCTTAACTCCCTTTCTAGTTCCCCAACAATTGTAGTTGTTCTCAAAGCTGCAATTTTTAAACAATCCCTTTTGTCCATTGCTTCCTCCATTTTATTTGTTGTTTCCAAATTATGCTGCCGTAATTCTACAACTAAGTCTATTAGGCCTCCTATTGTGGCTACAACAGCTTGTGTGACCAAACTTTTTCTTTTCTTTGTTCTATACTTTTTGTTATTTACAATTTGTGTTAGAACATCTATTAATCTCTCCTCTTTTTCACTGTCTGGGTTTGCTGGCTCTGGAAGCTCATATGGACCATCATGTTTTTGAATATGTTTCCTAAAGTACTCACACACTTCTGTGGGAAAGTATTTGAAAAGACATTCCTACTCTTTTACTCACCCAAGTAAGAATCCAAATCAATTTGCGACTAAAGTAGCATGCTTCTGAGTAGCCAACAATAGTTGATGACTATTCAGTAGGCCAGGTGTAGTATGTAGAAAAATAGAATATAATAGCAAGGCCTGCAGGGTAGGAGATATACCTGAACTAGGATATGCAAGACACCCAAAATGTATAAGGTATGGAAGCCTATAGTGTATTAAAATGCAAGCCTGAAATAATAAAATATATATATATAAGATTTAAAATGGTTTATTTATTTATTTTTCTCCAGGCCTGTACTATGATAAAGGATTAGAGAAAGAAAAAGAAAGAAGAAAAAAAAAAAAAAAATTCTTTTTAAAAAAAAACAAAACAAAAAACAAAAACAAAACAAAAATAATAGTATTAACAAACTCAGGTATTTGAAACACACAACAAACTAATATATTCAAAATTGTGGTCTGATGCCCAAGCTTGTATATTAAAAATGGAGGCCCGGACTAAGATATCAAATCAGCATTCAAATACACAAAGAAGCCGCATGGAGCCTACTATATTGTATTCAAATGCAGGGCTAGGCCTGTACTCTGATAGTCAAAAGCACAACAAAACTCAACTCAGATATTTGAAACCCACAAAAACAACCTGTATGATATCTTTGTTTTATGTAGCAAAATAAGCTAGTACGAACAAAACTCAACTCAGAAGCTAGTACGATATAAAGGATTAAAAATAATAATTGAGGCCTATGCCCAAGCTTGTATATTAAAATGGAGGCCCAACCTAGACTCCACACACAATCAGCACTTGATTTCCCATGCAGAGGGTAATTAGACAAAGTACTTTTTATTTTATTTTTTCCCCAAAAAATAAATCTGACTATCTATTAATGTGATATTACCTCATAAATAACCTTTGTAGAAGTCTAAAATTCGTGGTCGCCACATGTGGTGTATCACCAAATTAATATATATATATATATATATATATATATTACACAAGGTTCGTCTACATTAAAAGGTATTTATTAAAAGTCAACAACACAATACTATAAATGTATCACAAACATACAGCCCAGACCCACGGAGCAACAACCCTTTTTAAATCTATCTACCTATATAGTAATCCCCTTCCCCACACGCTTGATCTCACTCACGGTTAGGCCATCACCATCACATCCAAGGAAGAACAGGAAGCAACACAGTTTCCTGCCTGGATATACCCTTAGTTGAGATGATGTGATTTACATCACATCCTGTCCATGCATCACTTCCTTTAGCAATTGCCCAATGAGGTCCCGAAAGGAAAATAAACCACCATGCAAGGAAGACAAGTTACCACAGGGATACAAGTACCTATAGAAGTGAGGAAAAAGATTTGTAAGAGGGAATTTATAGAAATGCTTTCACTCCTTCCCCTTGACAACAATTTTGAGGTTAAGGAGCCCAAGGATGAAACCAAAAAGGAGGAAGAGGAAAGAAAACATACACAGGACAAATGGTGGCATGGCGTGGTGGCTATATGACCAACATTTTTGTCAAAAATTGGTTGTAAATAAGGACATGAATTGGGATAATCGGGACATGGGTTCATGGATGCGTATCGTGACGCCTACTAGGTCAGTGAGGTCCTTTTGGAGCATGGCCGGTAAGCCAGCTTTCTCAAATGCAGGGGCGCTGGAAGGAATAGACATTGCTTTCAGTATAACAAAAGCACATGTCATGCAGATTCAAGCATGAGTGCAGTGAGTGTGGGAACCCTCATCTGACGTTCAGATGCTACAAAAAGAGCAAGGTCGGGCCTGATGAGGCTTAAAAGGGTGCTGACACCGATCAAGGAAGAAAAGATGGTTCCTTGGCTAAAGTGGTACGGTAGTTATCCCAGGGGCGCGTCCAAGGCTGAATTTTTGTTAAACGGTTTTAGTTCTGCCTTTATTTGGATGATTTTTGTTATTGTTTCCCCTATATTTGAGTTTTGTCTATATGCCATGAGGTGTTTTACGTAGGTAGCACAGGAATTTGGGATCCCTTTGGCTAAGGATAAGACGGTTGGACCAGTCAGGGTTATACAGTTAATGGATATTTCATTAGATTCAGTCTATTCAGGCCATGCCAGAGAATAAAGGGATTTGTTTTAGGTAATCACAAAGATAGCAGGGAGTAAGAAAGTTACTCTAAAGGAAACACAATCCCTGTTGGGAAAGCAGAACTACGCATGCAGAATTATCCTGATGGGTAAGATTTTTTACAGTTATCTTTGGGTACGGCCAGCATCAAAAAACCTCATCACTTTATCAGGATCACAAAGTCATTGAGAGATTGAGGGCCTTTCTGGAATGTTTCAATGGACAGTCTTTTTTCATGGCCAAAAAAAAAGGGCAATAAGGGCATACACCTCTTTACAATCGTGGCACCCAGTGTGGGATTTGGGGTTTATGTTCAGGAACTATTGTGTGCCGAGCGTTGGCCTGGGGGGTGATTTGAGTCTGAGAGGGTAAAGAACCTGACTTTGTTTGATTTTTTTCTGATTGTAGTGGCTGTATTATTGTGGGGTGTTCAATTGCGGGATCAGCACGTGGTCTGCCATTGTGACATGTCAGCGGTTATGTCGTTTAACAATCTTTCTTCCGCATCACCACCAGTGGTGGGCCTACATCAGGCCCTAGTGCTGGCATGTTTGAGACATAATGTGTTTTGTAGAGCAGTCCATGTACCATGAGATAGCAGATGCCCTGTCTAGGCGACAGTGGCAATGATTTAGGTTAGTTGCACGAAGGCCTGCGTTAAAGCTAACCCCCTGCCTGGAAGGTATTTGGGATATGTTTAAGCTGTGAAGATATGCATAGTGTGCGGGAGGGGCTGTAGAAAACAGGTGTTGCCATTGGAACTGTTGGAAGTATGTAAAGTTGCTTGTAACAGGATGTGTGTGTAATGTTCCACCCCTTTTTTTTCTTTAAAAAAAAAAAAAAAGAAGGAAATTCAAATGAAAAGTTGAAACAATACATTGTTATTTTGGGAATGTTCATAAGGGCAGGGAGTAAAAAACAGGTTGTACTTGCTTAGTAGTCTTTGATTGCAGGTACAATGTGGTTTGGAGTGCTGCAGGTTCTTCTTTGTTTTACAGGTACGGCAAGAGCATTACAGGCTTGGATCCTTGGCAATTCTTATGTCTATTGGGCTTGAAGGACTGCAGCTGTAAAGGAACATGGTTTGCAACTTGGTTTAGATCTCGAGATAGTGCAGGTCAGATGGTTTGGTAAGCACGGCATGCTTTGCTATGAGTTGCGTGCCAGGAGGGTGGCTCCGCTGGACATTCTTTTGGTTCATGGCGGGGGCAATGACCTAGTTGTCCAGCCAGTTATGTGTTTGATCAAAGACATGAAGAGGGACTTCTTGAGGTTGCATCACTTATTTCCAGAGAGAGTGCTCGTGTGGTCTGAAATGGGTCACAGATTCAACTGGCGTTCTGCTATAGATAAAGCAGTGATGTTCAAGTGCCGCAGGAAAGTTAATAAGTCTATTTCTTCCTTTTTTTAGAAAGCTGGGTGGGGTTTCTGTTTGCCATGTTACTTTAGAGGAGGACAATGCAGAGAAGAAAGAACCAAGAACCAATGTACCACTGTTTATTAGAGGCTGTATTATTATTTTTTTTCTATTCTAAAAATGTTCAAATTTTTGCAAGTGTAGTTTTTCAAAATAGTATATTTTAAATCTATAACCACAGTGGTCTTTTAAAAATGCTCTGCACCATCAGGTAATGCAAACAAATTTAGTAGAAAATGCATATTTTTTTAAAGTTTGAAATGGATTTCTTTGTTTTACAGTATTTGAAGGGACACTGAGAGTTTCCTGAAATTAATATTAATATAACCTAAGAATTGATAGACTGTGTTGTGCTTTTTTTATTAACAAGCACTTAAAAACACTTTTTTGTAATGACTGTGTAGAAGCTGTTTCTGTTTACTTTGCATTTTAGCCCATCAGGGACCACATCCAGCAGCATGTAAAAGTAATATGTTTAAAAATATTTTGTTACTAAATGAAATACATTTCGGTTAACTGTAGCTTTGACAAGAAAAATCATATATTTTGTTTAGCTACCTGTAGGATTTTGCCCTTTAATTAGGATAACAAGTTGTCCATATTTTCTGAAGATCTTTGTCCCAGATGGCAAGATATGCTGATAAGTGTGTCATTAGAAAAAAGCTGATGAAGATTGATGACAATATTTGCAAGTGTAGTTTTTCAAAATAGCATATTTTAGATCTATAACCACAGTGGTCTTTTTAAAATTGCTCTGCTCCATCATGTAAAACAAACAATTTAAGTAGAAAATGCATTTTTTAAAAGTTTGAAACAGATTTCTTTGTTTTATAATTTATTTAAAATGCTCTCCTGTTAGATTTTCTATCATTCAAATTGTTTATTTACGTTGAGTTAGCAGGGGTCTGGCATGCACCTCAAGATTTATTGTGGTTATGGGGAGATACTGAAAGTATGTAAACTTATCTTCCAGGCTAATTGGTACTTTGATCCTGGCCTCACATGGGGGTATCTGATCAGATCAGAAGTGCAGACACCTAGGGCCTCATTCTATTATCGGCCGTAGGAGATGCGGGGCCGCAAGGACCGGCCGCAGGCTATTTGCCTATTCTATTCCCTTCCGGCCGGGGACTCCCGGTTGCTATTCAATTGCTCCGGGAACCCTCTCTGCAAGGCTAAAACCGAGCCGCAGCTTACTTGCAGCAAAAAGATCCCACAAGCACACAATTAAGCACATAATAAAGCCATAATAAAGGCATCCTGCACTCTGATGAGACGATAAAGTGATTGTAGGTGTTAGCATTCATAGCACAACATTCCCCTACACTCGAATCCGTAAATAATTTTTATTTTAATTTATGTCAAATATCCGTGGACAAAGTCCCGAGGGCTTGGAGCACCACAGACCCGCCCACGCTTGAGAGGGGGTTGCTATTAATCCTCATGTCCCCCATTATCATCCCTAGCATTTACAGAGCTTTACAGTGCCGTCTTGAATTTATATTTGCTTTTAAAGTTTTCAGACCTTGCGGCCGGTTGCAAGATATGCGGCCGGCCGTAAGGGGATAGCCCCGCAAGGAATCGCAGCTTTGCGGCCATTTTACGGCCGATAATAGAATGAGGGCCTAAGTCTCTGAGGTATGGAACCCTCCATATGCCCAGCAGGTTTCTTAATTCATACCTAAGTGTCCACTGTCCCTGGTGCCAACTAGCATTTTTCCCAGTGCACCGTGTCCCTCGTCCCAGAGACCCTAGTAATACACTTTATTCAACTCCCTGGGCACAATGCAGCATTCCAATACCAAACATGCCTGGGTTTCCTTCATACATTAATATATGAACATAACACTACAACAATTCCTGCCTGTTAAGGCCACACAACTCTGTATAAAACACAAACACATACATTGTCCTGTGTATAATACACACATATAGAACAACTCTGATCACCCCCATGCCACAGGACACACAATGAGAATGTCACAGTTTTAGCATTCAGGCTGCGTGGACATGTGTTTGCATTTCTGTAAATTACTCAGAGAGACTCAGGGGAGTGAGAAGAGGGAAGAGACACAGGGGAGGGAGAGGGGGAAAAGAGTGGGTGGGAAGTGGGGGGAAAGAGATATAGGGGAGGGAGAGCTGGGCAAACAGACACAGGGGAGGGAGTGGGGGGGGGGACAGACACAGGCGAGGGGTAAAGACACGGGATGGAAAGAGGAGGAAAGAGACAAACAACAATACATAGATAGAACGCACAAAGTACAACACTCTATCCTGTGTTATATATATGTGTAATGCATAGACAATCGCCGCCATTTTACAACACTAACGTACAACTAACAACATTACAAAATGCCTAATCACACAGCTAAACAAACTGTTTCCCCTCACGCACACAGCCTATTTACTTCACACTTCACACAATGCTGACACTTACACCTCAGGTTAGCAACAGTGCAAATGTACATTGCATTCTGCAGGAAAATCAAAACAGATTGTTAACTCTTCAGGATATTGATTGCTGGATATATTAATTACAAATAGGTAAAGCATATTAATTTATTATTTAATTAATTAGCATTAAAAAAGATATATATATATATATATATATATATATATATAAAATAAAAAAAAGGAGCCACAAAGGCATTCAGCGTAGGGGTCACAGTAAGTGCTGAGGGTGCTCAGAGGAGCAAAAGTACACAAGGGGAGAGGCTTGCAATGATCGCCAAAGCCAATCAGCGCGCCCCTTGCAGTGACTGACAAAGGTGCTCAGACCACCAAAACTACACTAGCGGAGAGCCTTGCAATGAGCACCGAAGACCCTCATTGTGAGCCACGCGATTAGCGCTGAAGGCGCTCAGCTCGGGGCTCACAGTAGGCGCACAGAGGAGAAAAAGTACACCAGGGGAGAGGTTCGCAATTCTGTCTGGAATGGGCTGGGGCGGGGACAGACAGGTCTTAAGCTTGGTGTGTGGAGCAGGGTAGTCAGAATCAATGAGACTGAAGCTTTACATGCAGCTCCCTCTATCTACATGCACTGTGAGCTGTTTTTTTTCCAATAAACTTTATTGAGATTGCACCAATGTATTAACTTCCAGGGGGACTGTGAGTGCTGCAGTCCATGTATGATACAGGACTTTTCCCTCCAGGCCATTCTGATTGGATGATGCTGAGTTTGACAAGACAGGTTCAGCTCTGTTATAGCATAGTTTGGGCAGAGACGCAAACAGTTTAGGCAAGTCACCAGCAGTGGGCTAGATGTGATAAGTCGGTGTGTTTACATTTCAAAACCCTCTCTGCTGTAGTTAAAGTGACAGTAGCAGCTTTTAAAAAAAAAAGAATATTGAACATGCTAAAACATTTTATTATTATATAAATTATACAATTAAGTAAGTGATGGGGAGGGGAATATAAATTATACAATTAAGTAAGTGATGGCGGGATTAAGTCAGTGCATTCATTTTGGGAGGGTGGTTGGCCATTTGAACCTATGCACCATCCGCCCCTGAATTTGATGGTGGAACACAATACAATAGGCTGTAATTTGTTCCAAATTTTATTACAATTTTAGCCAGTGATATACAAATATTAAACCAAAACAAATAGAAAATAACAGGCCTAGCTTCCATTGAAGCACTACCTTATTTGATAACAGCTCCCTCACTAACCAGCTCTCATCCAGCTAAACCTGGATGAAGCAAAACAAAACAGTCCAATAGTTTGTTCACAATCACTGGCTTGTATTCTTTAGAACTTCAGGACTTTACTCCAAATGATCATAAGCGGTTGTCACTCTCTGTGCTTTTCTCTGGTATAAGACTCCAGGTCTCCACTCAAAACGATCATAAGCTGCTGCCTCTCTCTCTGTGCTTTTTTTTACAATACAGATAATTGCACACAGTTCTCTCTGTGTTACTTCTTTTCTCCAGCTTCAGACAAACTTTCCACACAACTGTTTATGTGTCTTTTCTCCAGCTGTAGATTAAAACAATAGGTTTAACAATCAATGCCTCAGTTATTGAGTCAACTGAACCCAGCAAGGACATCCTAAAACCTTGGCCTATGACACGCATTTAAGGACGAATATAGTCTGATGCCTACAACTGCCTACATGATTAGATCATTGAATACGGTAGTTAAGGGGGCCTAATAGTGATATGAGTAAGTGATGTGAGGTGTGTGGCCTAAAATGTGACTTTGCAGAAAAAAGCTTAAAAGATATAGGGGAGATGAAAGATATGAGTGTGGAGTGAGGGTTGTGAGATTGAATGCATGTTAGGGTTTGAAAATATTAAGGCCTTCAGGAACTCCATCCGTGGCATAGCATTAATGATTGATACCACAGAGGTGGTTATAGGACCAGCTTAGGGTTTTTTATTATACCTATCATGGAAGTCCTTACAGGATTCTCTCCATAGCTTAGGGGTTAATAAAACGGGTAAATATTAAATGAAGAATACATAATGAATATAATGGCTGCACCAATAATGAATAAGTGTATATGACAAATAATGAATTAAATGTGTCTGGTTCTTCAAAAACTATAATTTAAATATAGGCGTACAGTATCCGTTTGAGGTTTTTGTACATCAGACATTTTAACTTGCAGATCTTCAGTCCCTCCATCTATGACCTAGGGTTTGTGATGTTATCTAATGTGATATATATAGCTTTTATATCCGCTTTCCATATACCACTTAATAGACTTGCAGGTAACTCTCTGGGGGTCCTGGAGAAGTTGTCAATATAACTCTGATAGTCACTAAGACAACGCTCCTCACATAATTGCTATCAAGTGGAAAAATGTCAAGATGGCAAAACTCACACGTACAATAAGGTAGCAAAACTTTCCTTTTAATGGGAGACACCTCTAAAAAAATACACATTGCAGAGCTGCTTTAAACAAAGTGTATCTTTGCAATGACAAAGAGCGGTAAGGTTTGGCCACCTTAAGTCCATATAGTAAAAACAAATAAACTGAAGGAAGTTCAACACTCACCTCACAGATATATTTTCTCACATATGTAATGGTTTCTTATTTATATTAAGAGGCTGCTGCCATTTCTGTAGAAAGATACAAGGGGTACAATAAATACATGAGACTTAAGACTATACAAATCTAAATATTTTTTGTTTTTTATTGTCCAACTCTCCATGACCCTATGGACCACAGGAAGCCAGGCACACCTATTGCTGGGTCTCTGGTCATACTCACCCATAAGGTTTTTTGCTAGTTTAGACAATTGGACACACTTTTCTCTGAGTCTTTTCCCAAGCTTCAGACAAACTGTCCACACTTCAGCAACCCAGGCACACCTATTGCTATGTCTCTGACCATGCATACCCATAAGGTTTTCTTGGCAAAATTCTGGAATGGGTTGCTAGTTCCTTCTCCAGTGGACCGTGATCTCACTGCTATAACCTGCCCATCTTGGTAAAGCTCACAGCTTCATTGAAGTACACAAGCCCCTTCACTACCACATGGTATCGATCCAGAAAGGGAAACTAAATAAAAAGTAGTAGAAAGTTGCAAGAATTAAATACATTTTGTCCCCCAATTGTTATACTGTACTTTTTTTTGTCTGTACAATTCACCTAATTACCAAATTATTAAACCTTACCTTTATCTGTAAAATCTCTCACTTTCCATGTTCATAGTCATGTTTATAGGACACCAACACTTGGTTGTTCAGATGCTCATCTGTTGATTTCCTGAATTAAATGACTTTACCTCCCAACACAGCTCCTCATATAGTGCCCTGGGCTCTGTGACATCATCTGTTATGACACATCTCTGATGTCAGAAGTGTTTATTACCCAGAGGGCCCAGCTCAGCCTTGTGATATCTGCCATTAGACAACTCACCGTACAGTGCTTTAGATAATCTCAGTTTTCTCCAAAATGTCATGTAGAACAGAGGTTCTTTTGCACACATGAGGGTTCACAAAAACATTAACATGCCCGCCTCCATCTTTACTTCTTGTTCTACTTTTTTCTTTCTGTTTCCTTCTTATTAACTTCCTCCTGATGTTTACCCTCCACTATATGAGTACTACTCTACTAATAGTTCAAGACTTGAAGGGAATTATAGGCTATAGGCTGGTTTACAGGAGAAGTGAGCAAGGCAGAATGCAAAAAAGAGTGTTTGGTATATTAATAGACGGTCCTGTTAAAAGTCTAAAGCAGTGCTCTTCAACTCCAGTCCTCACGGCACACCAACAGTACACATTTTAGGTATATCCCTGCTTGAGCACAAGTGAGCTTATCAGAGGCTCAGTACTTCTGTTTAACCACCTACAGAGTCTCTGATTAGCTCACCTGTGCTCAAGCAGGGTTATACCTAAAATGTGTACTGTTGGTGTGCCCTGAGGACTGGAGTTGAGGAGCACTGGTCTAAAGCACCACTGTGGTCAGACATTTTCTATACAGTCCTTTCAATATTTAAACTTAATTGTGGACAAAATGTAACTATATATATATATAATATTACATTGTGGGTTTTATACCAAATCATTGAGCTTTCCATTAATGCTACTGAGTTCTGATGCTTGTAGATGCCACATTCCTATTGTGTAGATATAAACTTCCTGTGCAATCCTCCTGTCACCTAAGGAAGATCCCCAAAAATCAGAATGGTAGATCCCAATGCAACAGAATTGTACATAAAAGATATTACAGGTTGTATTATTTTATCTTCCATTTTAAAAATATTTTGAATATTTTCAAGTGTAGTTCTTCAAAATAGTATTATTAGAGCACAGTCATGCTCTAATAGTTAAATGGACTCAGTCACGCTACAAACAACTTAGTTTTAATAGAGAGGCAATCCCAACATACATTCTCTCTCTCTCTCTCTCGCATCCTCCTCTGTTCTGTATCCTTTGTTATCAGTATACGTTCGCAAATATACCATGCTATACCAGGCTCCAGCATCAGTGTCTCTTTACATATTACACTGTGTGTATGTTATACAGTGCAAGCAGGACCTTTCGGACCTGCTAGGTCAGCAACTCTCCTATATACTTTTTTCTTCCCCTTAAGATAATTCTAAATATGATCAATATTAAGAAGTTAGTTTGAGGTATATCTTGGTGTATTTAACATACATTCTATACAAAATAATCTTTATTTTTATGCACTATTACTTTTTGACATTATCTCACATAACCCCATGGTATCCTTATAAACCCCCAACATACCACGGGGGTCTATTCAGACCTCCATAGTATAACTATTAACCCCCTATATACCAAGGAGGGCTATACAGACCCTCATGGTATCCCTATTAGCCCACAACCTATCATGGGGGTTCACACAGACACCCATGTTATTCCTATTAACCCCTTAACTACAATGGGGATCCAAAAAGAACCCCAATGGTGTCTAAATTAACCCCTAACTGCCATGGGGGTCCTCAAGGACTGCCATGGCACTCCAAGTAAAAATCACAATAAATAACCCCAACAACTTAGAAAAAATAAAAAACAATGAATTATCCAAAATGAAAATAAAAAATAAATTACAAAAAAATTAAACCTAAATTACAAAAAAAACATAAAAAATAATAAAATGATACAATAAAATTAAAAAAACTATTAAAATTGTAAAATAGAATTAATAATACTTACCTTCCCAAATAACCATCCATCGATGATCAACGACGCCCTGGTCCTCACTCTTCTACCCTGGACTATACTGGCTATCCATCTTGATTGAAAAAGATCTGATCCTCTTCAATCTTGATTGAAGCCAATGTTCACATCTTGTGGGCCAGGAAAGAGCCCTCCAAAAAAAAACAAAAAAAAACTTGTCATTCTATAAATTAGGATTAGTTAAACTAAACGGAGCTCCTCCTAGTACGAACTCCTCCGCCTTAAATGTCTGTTGCCGCACTTAAGTATAGAATTTTTTTCACATTCTGATTGGCTAAAATAGATGTCCATCATATTTCAGCCAATCAGAATGAGATTTTTGATGTCACCCTGCTCAATTTAAATTTTAAATATAATTGAACCAATCTAAACAATATGATTTTATTGTGTTTTTTTTAAATGTAATGTTTGTTTTTTTACTTTTGCCATTAGGGACCCCCATGGTGAAAGTTAACATTTAGCTGCCATTTAGGACATTGGATTAATATTTTAGGTGCCATGGGGTTCTCAATGGAACCCCATGGTTACGTAGATCAGGGATCAGGTGTGATCAGGGGAATGGGGATCGGTCTTAGCAGGGTCGGGGGCAATGACATGTGACCTTTACAGGTGCTATTTAGTACTAATAATAATTTTAGCAAAAATCTGTGATATTATGAGTAATATGTAATTTGGAGTAATTTGGAATTGGTTAGCTATTTTGTGTAAAAGCAACTCGTAATATTTCTGATGTGTGAAAATCAATGGGGAAGCTGGTGTAATATATAGTGAGTGGGGTTTATTTGTAGACATTATGAATAGCTCTTTCCTAACCATGTTGAGAGAGGTATATAGAATATCTAGGGAAAGTTACTGAGCACTTTTTAGTGGTGTAACTTTACAAAATAGAGAACTGCTTGGGGGCCTGTGGTATATTTAGAAGCATAGGTACATTTACCTCTAACAACACCGTTGTTAATTTTTGGACATGACCATCAGGTACACATATATGAACCTAATGTCCACAACGTCTGAAGCAAATGTGTTGGGAGCTAGGATAGATAGTGTATAATTTATATGGAGTATAATACGCTCTATGTAATACCTTTACATTAGTTTTAATAAATATATAGTTAATGTAACAGCAACATTTTGGGCCGATTTTTTAGAATCTATCTGTGCCTGCAGATCCAATTCCCATGCCATTTTTAGTTTGTGTTGAGGGCCCTTTTATGAAACTGTATAACACTAATAAATTAAAGACAAGCAACCCTACCTTTCTGGATTACTATTCAGTCATTAGATTTAGTCATTACAAATAATATCGATATAGTATCAAATGTTGGAATAGGGCAACCTTTGGGAAACCGTGATTACATCACAGTCTCATTTGAGATTGAATTAAAAAAAATTTTTTTAAGGGGCCAACGAAAACTCGTAATTTTAAAAGGGCAGATTTTAAACGTCTAAGGGCAGCAAAACAAAGTATAGACTGGGACAGAGAACTGATAGGTAAAAACACTGAACATAAATGGACAACATTTAAATCCTTACTGAATATACATACACATCGGCATATACTGTGTGGGAATAAAAGTAAAAGGAGAAAATCCCATCCAATGTGGCTTAACAATGATTTAAAGATCAAGGGCCTCATTAAATTCTCCCTCATAGTTCTCTCGGTCCTCGCAAAAGGCAGTTTTTTTGCTGTTTGCGAGGACCGAATCTCTCATAGCCTGCTTTGCGAGATGACTACTAAAAATGGCAGAGAATAAGCTCCGAGAGAGCTACGGAGTCACACGCAGCCATAAATCTACAAGTGATTCTCGCATCTCAGAAGAATCCCTACGAGCACAAAGAGTGCTAGCAAGGGATCCTAAAGCCTCTACGTGTTGCCTCTCGGAGCAGCCCGAGACAGCCGTATGAGGCTCCCCCCTGCTCCCTATATGCATCCACATGCTGCCGGGGTCTCTATTGGTACCCCTGCAGCATCCCCACATTAACCCCTTGCAGTGCGGGTCCCTGATCGGCACCGATCAGGCCTCCGATGCATTTAAAAAAATGTAATTCCCCGCCGCGCCTCCTTGAAGGACCCTCGGCACACTATTACTAATCCCGGCTGCGGCACCTAAAATTAACCCCCCCCCCCGAAGTGTAAACCCCTTGCTGCAGAGGTCCATAGGGACCCCGGGAGCCCCCCCACACATTAACCCCTTGCAGCGGTGGTCCCCGATCGGCACCGATTGTGATCCCGCTGCATTTCAATTTTTAAATGTCCCGCCCGTAAAGGTCCTGAAAGGACTCGCACTAAAAAATATTAACCCCAGGCAACTAAAATTAACCCCATAACTAATGGGGGGCAATACAGACCCCCATAAGGCCTTAATTAACCATATAATTCATGGGGGTCAATAGAGATCCCCATAAGCCAAAAATTAACCCTATAACTCATGTGGGTCAATACAGACCCCCGTAAGCACTTAATTAACCCCATAACTCATGGGGGTCATTACAGACCCCCATAAGTACTTAATTAACCTTGTCACTCATGGGGGTCAATAAGACCCCCATAAGCCTCTATTTAACCCTATCAGTCCCATAAGGGTATATTATGACCCTTAAGGGGCTGTTAAAACCCTAACATTAACCACATAAGTGCCATGACGGTCCACAAGGACCATCATGACACTAACTACAAACACTACACTATAACCCCCAATAAACCATTAAATCTAAACTAACCCCCCTCTACACTAATCTATTAACACTTACACTAGCTACCTACACTACCTACCCCCTAATAACCCCCCACCACTCTAATTACCAAAAATAAAAAACACCTACCTTACAGAAAATAATAAATAAAAAAACCTAAGTCACAAAAAATAAAAAAATAAACCACTACAGAAAAAAAAAATTACACACCTGAAAAGTAAAGAGACATACACAATACATACATACATACAATACATTACATTACATACATTACATTACAAACAATACGTTACATACAATACATTACATATAATACAAATAAAATACCCCCTATCTATCTAACATACAATCTATTTAATATACAATAAATCCGAACTACATACAGAAAACCTCATTCTAATGTAAAATAAACTAATTAAAATCCTAACTACATACACAAACCCTAATTCTAAGCTAAAATAAACTAATTAAGACCACTTACCTTTGAGATGTCCCTTCAGATCACCAACCTATGGGTAAAACAAACAAAAAAAAATAGTACAAAACATTAACATAAAATAAATAAACATTATACACATTGTAAATATTCTACTCACCTTTCCAGCATGTCCCATCCTTCTTTTCTTCTCCGGCACGGCCCTGTTAAAAAAAAACACAATATATTACTACACATACAGACACAAAATAAAATAAACATTTAAACATAAAAATACACATTCAACTTACCTCCCCGCGATGTCCCCGGCCTCCTCCTCTTCAGCCCCGGCTGGGCCCTGGAACCATCCGCGCTCTAAAAAAATAAAAAAACTGGCAGACCTACCCGATGCTAATGAGCCTCCCGGAGCCTTTTCTTGAAGGAAATTGGCAATCGCGGCTTCTGATTGGCTGAAAAAGCTGTCTATCAATTTCAGCCAATCAGAAGTCGGCAATGTGTGAGCCAATCCGGATGGGATACACCCCAAAATCCCACCCTAATTTGCTAAAGCACCTGTCAATCTTTATTGGAACCAATCACAAGGCGCAGATGCCTTCAGCCAGTCACAATGGGATACTCCCCCATGGAGTGATTGGGTGAAGACATCTGCGCATTGTCATTGGCTGTTGTCAACCAATGAGAAAGCACAGATGTTTTCACCCAATCACTCTGTGGGGGTGTATCCCATTGTGATTGGCTGAAGGCATCTGCGCCTTGTGATTGGTTCCAATAAAGATTGACAGGTGCTTTATCTCAAAGGTAAGTGGTCTTAATTATTTTATTTTAGCATAGAATTAGGGTTTGTGTATGTTACAGGGTTAATTAAGTGCTTATGGGGGTCTGTATTGACCCACATGAGTTATAGGGTTAATTAAGTGCTCATGGGGGTCTTTATTGACCCCCATGAGTTAAGGGGTTAATTAAGGCCTTATGGGGGTCGCTATTGACCCCAATGAATTATGGGGTTAATTTTAGTTGCCTGGCGTTAATATATTTTAGTGCAATTTAAAAATGTAAATGCAGCGGGGTCACGATCGGTGCCAATTGGGGACCCCCGCTGCAAGGCGTTAATGTGGGGGGCTGCAGGGGTCCCTATGGACCCCTGCAGCAAAGGGTTAATGTGGGGACACTTCGGGGGAACTTACAGCATAGACGGGGGTTAATTTTAAGTGCCGTGGCCGGAATTAGTAATAGTGTGCCAAGGGCACTATAGAAGCACCGGCGGGGAGTTTAACATTTCTAAATGCAGCGGGGGCCGGATCTATGACGATCGGGGATTCCTGCAGCAAGGTGGTAATGTGGGGACACTTAGGGGGTCCCAATGTGGATCCCCACATAGAGGGGGGTTAATTTTTGGTGCCGGGGGGGGGGGGGGTAGTTGGAGTACCCCCCACGGCAGGGCTTATGTGGGGGACTGCCGCAGAGGTCCCGTTTAGGACCCCTGCACTAATTGATGAGGTGCGGGAGTCTGCAAGATCATCTCTCAGGCTGTCACTTATTTTTCATATGGACGGCCCTGCTGCGTAGCTCATACGTTACTCGCAGCAGGGCTAATGTAATAGCGTCGTAACTTTGAGAAATTTTGCAGTACGTAGGGTTTATGTAGAAGCCTCTTATTTACAAAGCTGGAATTAAATAAGGCTGCAAGATACAGAGTAAAAAACAGGCATTTAAATTATACAAACAAGAGGGGACAGAGACTGCTTTACGGGAGTACAAGGAAATCAACAAGGCTTGCAAAAGCGCGATTAGACTAGCTAAAATAGAAAATGAAAAATTAGAGACTAACACTAAAATATTTTTTAAGTATATTAATGGGAAGAAGGCGAGGAAGGAAGCTATAGGAACATTACAATGTGACACAGGCCGTCTGAAAATTAGTGACCAGGAAAAAGCAGATGAGCTAAATCGGTTCTTTTCTTCGGTATACACAAGGGAGGTACCAGTGGTTGGGACACTGCAACATAATGGGGCTACACTACCTTCACCAAATAACTGGTTAACACAGGAAGTAATCCAAAAGAGGTTGGAAAAAATAAATGTTAATAAAGCCCTGGGTCCTGATGGAATACATCCAAGGGTAATGAGGGAACTGGGTTCTGTAATAGCCAAAACATTATATTTAATTTTTCAAGATTCACTCAACACAGGGTCTCTACCAGATGGCTGGAGAAAATCTGATGTGATACCTATATTTAAGAAGGGAGCAAGAGCAAATTCGGGGAATTCTAGACCAATGTCTATTTGAACAGGATTATAAGTAGGAGTCAACATGGATTTATGAGGGATAGGTCATGTCAAACAAATCTACTTAGTTTCTATGAGGAGGTTAGTAGGAACCTGAATCAAGGCAACTCAGTTGATGTAGTCTTTTTGGATTTTGCAAAGGCTTTTGATACAGTGCCACATGGGAGACTTTTGTGCAAACTAAGAGATACAGGAATTGCAGTAAATATCTGCTCATGGATTGAGAGCTGGCTAAAAGACAGGAAGCAAAGGGTTGTTGTCAATGGAACATACTCTGATTGGACTAATGTGGAAAGTGGGGTTACTCAGGGTTCAGTATTAGGTCCTCTCCTTTCTAACATATTTATTAATGACTGAGAGGTAGGATTGGAGTGTGGTGTCTCCATTTTCACTGATGACACGAAGTTCTGCAAGGTAATTAAATCAGATAATGATGTGCTTTCCCTCCAAAGGGATTTACATAAAATTGAGGAATGGGCATCTAAATGGCAGATGAGATTTAATACGAATAAATGTAAAGTTATGCTGTAAAGTTGGAAAAGGTACAGAGGAGGGCAACAAAACTAATAAGGGGAATGTAGGGGCTAAGTTATGAAGAAAAACTAACCAAATTAAACTTATTTTCTCTAGAAAAAAGGCATCTAAGAGGAGATATGATTACCTTATATAAATACATCCAGGGCCAGTATAAAGATTTGTCAAGGGAGCTTTTTGTGCCAAGAGGTTTTCAACTGACAAGAGGACATCTCTTGAGGTTAGAAATAAAAAGATTCCACCTTAAAGAAAGAAAAGGGTTCTTCACAGTAAGGGTGGTTAATCTGTGGAATTCTCTACCAGAGGAGGTGGTGACAGCGGATTCGATTGATAACTTTAAAAGGGGTCTAGATTTATTTCTAATTAAAAAGGGAATTCAGGGTTATCATGGATAACAACTAATTAATGAATAGTTAATCCGCATATTGCAGATCAGAAGAGATCTTAAAAGGTTGAACTTGATGGACTGAAAGTCTTTTTTCAACCTTAAATACTATGGCCCTCATTCAATTGCAATTTGGCCAATTGAATAGGGGTCTAAATAAGCACATAACATATGTTTTTTAAAGAAGTTAGTAAACATCTATCCAAAAGCAAGTTTTTCACTAACTAAAAACTTATTTAAAAAAAATATGTTATGTGCTTATTTAGAACCCTATTCAATTTGCCAAATCGCAATTGAATTAGGGCCTATGTAACTATTGCATACCCTTACAAATTATGTTGGAAGAAATTTTTGTTATTTCTTAAAGAATTTTATAACAAAATTATGTATTTGGCTACATCTCAAAAATTCAGAATTTTGGAATATCATATAAGGACTACAGGTTATTAAAAGTACAACATTTAGCGCCATCAAAAAAGCTGTCTTTTTCGTTACAAGGTGCCATTTAACCAAAATTCAACTATATGGCTGAAGCTGCAGGGAATTGATAAAATTGGCCCCTGACCTATTAAACATACAAATTTTACATTTTTGCTATAGTTTATATGAATAATTAGTATATAAAACAATAAAAACAAACACAATAGAGGCGCTCAATCAGATAATGAATAAACCTTTATAGGTTAGTTCTATGGACATGATAATCCACTCAGGGGGCAGCTTCTTTTAGGTCACTTGTGCCTTTCAGAGGGAGAGATATCCTGTAATATATCAGTCTGGTCTCTCCCAATAGAGTGATCCTGCCCCAGAAATACCAGGCAATTCTACCCTGAACAGGAGAAACAGCAACCCCCTTTTGTTTTTTTGTTTATTCAAATGACCCCAAGGGATAAGTCTCCCTAAGGGTGATAAGGGACTGCAGATGTGGACTCCTTGCTCCTTAGGGAGTTATCAGCTACACCTCACTGACGAGGCCCAATGAAGGCCGAAACGTACATCTTGGGGTTTGCTGTTTCTCCTGTAGAATTGCCTGGTATTTCGGGACTGGATCACTTTATTGGGTGAGATCAGACTGATATACCACATTATGTTTTTCCTGTGAAGGGCACAAGTGGCTAAAAGAGGTTCCTTTAAGAGTGGGTTATCATGTCCATAGAACTAACTTATTAAGGTTAGTTTGTTCTCTGATTAAGCACCTCTATTTTGTTTTTTGCAATATTTAGTATAGCAAACTAATCCTTCCCATTCTTTTATTGTGAGTTTATCTAGCCATAATACGTTTTCTAATGATAATTTAGGATTTATATGTTACTCAATGTCTACGCAGGTCGGTTTATCGTCTTTAATATGCCATAACGTTATTTGACTAATTTGTGCTGCTTCATAATATTTTAGCAGATTTGGTACTGATAAATCTCTATTAAAGTTGAAAGATGGTTGTTGTTCAGTCGTTCAGTCTAGTCAAACTCTCTGTGACCCTATGGACTGTTTGTGTCTGGGTATGCCAATACATAAGGTTTTCATGGCAAAGATACTGCCAGTTCCTTCTCCAGTGAACCAAAATTTTTCTCACCTCTTTGCTATGGCCTACCTATTTTTGGCCATCCTACATGGTATAACTCACAGCTTCATTGAGGTTCACATGCTGCTTCAATACAACAAGGTAGCAATCCAGAAGGGTGTTGAAAGATTTTTTTCTATTAATTCTTGTTTTATTTTGACCCCAAATGAATTTCAAAAATATTCTTTATAGATATTCTATATCTGATTTAATGGTGCTGACTGGCAAAGTTCTGAAGAGATATACAATATGAATTAGTGAGGCCATTTTTTTTATTATTATTAGAAATAATTACTATTGGTTAATTATTTGAAAAGATTATATTTAAAAGAGAGCAGAAAGATAAAAGAAGGAGAAAGTTTATTAGTAGGATAGGAACACAGCTTTCTGGTGTAAGTGTCCAACAGTGCCAGGGTATCTATCTATCTATTGAAGGTGACAGTGGCGGAGCTAGTGCATGAGGGGCCCAGGTGAAAAAATAAAATTTGGGCACCCTGATGAGACACAGGGGAATTTTATCCCGGTATTAATATATATATTAATCTACATATATAGAAACACACATATATAAATATAAATATACAGTAGGCTCTAAATGTAGTTTCTGGTTGCTTGAGTGTTACTATTGAAAGAAGCCTAGATTAGCTGCACATAGGATGCTCTGCTAAGTATATAGTCTGTGAGGGCTGTTCTAGTAGCAGCAGCTTTCACTCCTCACTTACACACAGGTACGTTTTGGCTGGAGGGTGTGACGCTGAACCCAGGGAATGTAACCCCAACACTGCACTGGCTCAGTCACTCATGCCTGTCTGCTTCCAGATAAAACTGAATTGCAGAAAAATACAGTGGATGCAAACTGGTTGCCTGTAAGCATTTTGTGGCATGACAACCTGGCACTTAGCATTAGTTGAGTCCTGTACATTTTTAATTGTATTTAAAGTACAGTATTCAATATTTTTTTCTGGTTGCTTGAGAGTTCTGGTTGCTTGAGTTCTGGTTTACTGAGAGTCTACTGTATATGTATATTAATACATATATATGTATATATATATATATAGTATCTCACAAAGTGAGTACACCCCTCATACTTTTGTACATATTTTATTACATAATTTCATGTGACAACACTGAAGACAGTGTTACAATGTAAAGTAGTAAGTGTACAGCCTGTATAACAGTGTAAAGTTGCTTTCCCCTCAAAATAACAACACAGCCATTATATTAAATTTGGTGTTATCGCTCTCACACCCTCTCATACTGGTCACTGGAAGTTCAACATGGCATCTCATAGCAAAGAACTCTCTGAGGATCTGAAAAAAAGAATTGTTGCTCTACATAAAGATGGCCTAAGCTATAAGAAGTTTGCCAAGACCCTGAAACTTAGCTGCAGCATGGTGGGCAAGACCATACAGCGGTTTCACAGGATAGGTTCCACACAGAGCAGGCCTCGCCATGGTCGACCAAAAAAGTTGAGTGTCATATCCAGAGGTTATCTTTGGGAAATAGACGTATGTGTGCTGCCAACATTGCTGCAGAGTTTGAAGGGGTGGGGGGTCAGCCTGTCAGTGCTTAGACCATACGCCGCACACTGCATCAAATTAGTTTTCATGGCTGTCGTCCCAGAAGGAAGCTTCTTCTAAAGATGATGCACAAGAAAGCCTGCAAACAGTTTGCAGAAGGTAAGCAGACTAAGGACATGGATTACTGGAACCATGTCCTGTGGGCCAATGAGGCCAAGATAAACTTATTTGGTTCAGATGGTGTCAAGCGTGTGGGGTGGCAACCAGGTGAGGAGTACAAAGACAAGCATGTCTTGCCTACAGTCAAGCATAGTGGTGGAAGTGTCATGGCCTGGGTCTGCATGACTGCTGCCGGCACTGGGAAGCTACAGTTCATTGAGGGAACCATGAACGCCAACATGTACTGTGATACACTGAAGCAGAGCATGACCCCCTCCCTTCGGAGACTGGGCCGCAGGGCAGTATTCCAACATGATAATGACCCGAAACACCCCCCAAGACATCCACTGCCCTGCTAAAGAAGTGGAATGTAAAGGTGATTGACTGGCCAAGCATATCTCCAGACCTAAACCCTATTGAGCATCTGTGGGTCATCCTTAAACGGATGATGTCATCACAGAGGAGTGGTAACCTGTTAAGCTCTGGTGAACTCCATGCCCATGAGGGTTAAGGCAGTCCTGAAAAATAATGGTGGCCACACAAAATATGGACATTTCCATTTAGGGGTGTACTCACTTTTGTGAGATACTGTGTGTGTATACAGTCAGGTCCATAAATATTAGGACATCGACACAAAACTAATCTTTTTGGCTCTATACACCACCACAATGGATTTGAAATGAAACGAACAAGATGTGCTTTAACTGCAGATTTTCAGCTTTAATTTGATGGTATTTACATTCAAATCAGGTGAACGATGTAGGAATTACAACAGTTTGTATATGTGCCTCCCACTTTTTAAGGGACCAAATGTAATGGGACAATTGGCTGCTCAGCTGTTCAATGGCCAGGTGTTTGTTATTCCCTCATTATCCCACTTACAAAGAGCAGATGAAAGGTCCAGAGTTAATTTCAAGTGTGCTATTTCATTTGTTGCTGTTAACTCTCAATATGAGATCCAAAGAGTTGTCACTATCAGTGAAGCAAGCCATCATTAGGCTGAAAAAACAAAACAAACCCATCAGAGAGATAGCAAAAACATTAGGTGTGGCCAAATCAACTGTTTGGAACATCCTTAAAAAGAAAGAACGCACCGGTGAGCTCAGCAACACCAAAAGACCCGGAAGACCACGGAAAACAACTGTGATGGATGACCGAAGAATTATTTCCCTGGTAAAGAAAACACCCTTTACAACAGTTGGCCAGATCAAGAACACTCTCCAGGAGGTAGGTGTATGTGTGTCAAAGTCAACAATCAAGAGAAGACTTCACCAGAGTGAATACAGAGGGTTCACCACAAGATGTAAACCATTGGTGAGCCTCAAAAACAGGAAGGCAAGATTAGAGTTTGCCAAACAACATCTAAAAAAGCCTTCACAGTTCTGGAACAACGTCCTATGGACAGTTGAGACTAAGATCAACTTGTACCAGAGTGATGGGAAGAGAAGAGTATGGAGAAGGAAAGGAACTGCTCATGATCCAAAGCATACCACCTCATCAGTGAAGCATGGTGGTGGCAGTGTCATGGCGTGGGCATGTATGGCTGCCAATGGAACTAGTTCTCTTGTAATTATTGATGATGTGACTGCTGACAATAGCAGCAGGATGAATTCTGAAGTGTTTCGGGCAATATTATCTGCTCATATTCAGCCAAATGCTTCAGAACTCACTGGACGGTGCTTCACAGTGCAGATGGACAATGACCCGAAGCATACTGCAAAAGCAACCAAATAGTTTTTTAAGGGAAAGAAGTGGAATGTTATGCAATGGCCAAGTCAATCACCTGATCTGAATCCGATTGAGCATGCATTTCACTTGCTGAAGACAAAACTGAAGGGAAAATGCCCCAAGAACAAGCAGGAACTGAAGACAGTTGCAATAGAGGTCTGGCAGAGCATCACCAGGGATGAAACCCAGAGTCTGGTGATGTCTATGCGTTCCAGACTTCAGGCTGTAATTGACTGCAAAGGATTTGCAACCAAGTATTAAAAAGTGAAAGTTTTATTTATGACTGTTTATCTGTCCCATTACTTTTGGTCCCTTAAAAAGTGGGAGGCACATATACAAACTGTTGTAATTCCTACACCGTTCACCTGATTTGGATGTAAATACCCTCAAATTAAAGCTGAAAGTCGGCAGTTAAAGCACATCTTGTTCGTTTCATTTCAAATCCATTGTGGTGGTGTATAGAGCCAAAAAGATTAAAATTATGTCGATGCCCCAATATTTATGGACCTGACTGTATGTACGGTCCGGACAGGTTATCTAAATGAAACTTTCTGTGTGTTGCATGTGGACTGAGACAGCTTTGGATCATCGGCCATTCCTACGTGTACTGAGCCCACAGGTTAGCCCCAGTCACAAGGAATAACACACAGCTGGGCATACCTGAAATGGACCTACAGGTACGATGGTTCGGGTTCCGAGTTTTGAGGTGGCTGCAAATGCCCGGCTTGCTGGACAACTACGCTCATCACTACGGTGACCCTTATATGGTGCAATGATTTAGGGGTGGTCCCTATGCATAAAATGCTGAAGGACATGAAGAGGAATATTGGGAACTGGGTACCTCAGTTCCTGGGCCTCTTTATCATCTGGTCCGATATGATAAAAAGGCATTCATGGCGGAATGCTAGCGACCCAGTTTTAGTGAGAGATAAGACCTGCAAAAAAGTAAATAAACAGATGTCCAGTTTTGTGCGAAATTTAGACTTTATTTCCATCAGGTCCCGGGAGTTCGAAGGTGTAGACGCTGATGAATTTTTTGTCCTGATAAGGTGCACCTAACTGAGATTGGGTTGGAATTGCTGTCATTGGAGTTCAAGGAAGGGAAAACTTGGGCACTAGCTTTCTTGAGCGAAAGGGGGGGATCGCAGCCTTAGAAGGTGTCCCTCAGTTGCCCTGCCCACTAGCTTAAGTGGGCGTTGCCCTGTCTCAAGGGCGTGCTTGGGAAAGCACTGGGTGGCCTTGGGCGCGGGCCCAGGGCGTGAGGTTACTGTCCTGGCTGGGTTCCTCCTACATTATGTTAATTAAGGAATGTAATGTTAATTTTGGTAATTATGTTAAGTTATGGATTATGTTAATCTGGTTGGCTAATAAAGCTGTGGCCCATGTTACTCCCAATGTGGTGTCAGTCTTTATTTTACAAAATAATGGATCATGCTGGGGTCATGGCCTGCGCAGAGACAGCCCCAGGCACTGGGTCTGGCGCAGCATGACCCAGCGGAGCCTGGGAAACTCCTGATTGGCTGGGAGAGTGGAGTAGGGACTTCCGCCCGTTTCACGGGCTTGCTCCTTCATTCTGCGCCGGCCATTGCCAGGATTCCCTCCCTCCCTGCCCCAAGTTTTAGCGATCGTTGGGTTATTTCTTTAAAAAAAAAAATAATAATAATAATATCTGTGTTATCGGATGTGAATGGATTAGGAAGTGTGTAATATTTAATGTTGTACCAAACTGCTTTCCTGTTCTTTGGATTACAATTTCTCGTGGCGGGAGGTGAGTGAGTGGGTTTCTCCTCCATTATGTTAATTAAGGAATGTGATGTTAATTATGGTAATTATGTTAAGTTATGGATTATGTTGATCTGCTTGGCTCATAAAGCTGTGGCCTGTGTTACTCCCAATTTGGTGTCAGTCTTTTTTTTACGAACTAATGGATCATGCTTGGGTCAAGTGTATATGTATGCTGCAGTCCCTGTATGATACAGGACTTTTCCCTCCCAGCAATTCTGATTCGATGTTGCTGAGTTTGACAGACAGGTTCAGCTCTATGTGTTATAGCATCGTTTGGGCAGAGACCCACACAGTTTAGGCAAGACACCAGCAGGGGGCTAGATATGATAAGTCAGTGCATTTAACTTCAGCACAAAGGGTTTTGAAATTTAAAGTGACAGCAGCAGCTTTTAAAAAAACATAATATTGAACATGATAAAACATTTTTTTATTATATAAATTATACAATTAAGTAAGTGATGGAGGGATTAAGTCAGTACATTAATTTAGGGAGGGCGGTTGACCATTTGCCCCTATGCACCAGCTGCCCCTATAGTTTTTACCAAAATGTTTACGTTTAAAATAGGGGGTCATCTTATACACGGATACACCAAGAAAGAGCCAGCAGCAAAACTGCAAGTGACCATTAGATGGCTCTGTCGCTGTTTGACCTGTGGAGCCATTACTGTAACTTCACAGAGTACTGTATTAACATTTTTTGAGCACTAGCCCATAAAAATTTCAGAAAATAAAAAAAGATTGTCTAAATATATCAGTAAAGTTGTTCTGGTTTTGAATATTTAATAAAATATCAGAGTTGTTCTGTTTGGTGTTTAAAATATTTATTTCTTAATTTTGGGCTCAAAAAATAGGGGTTGTCTTATACATTGCGGCGTCTTATACATGGAAAAATACGGTAATATTATTTGGTTTTGTGTATATGTTTTTATAACAGTTTTATGTGTGGATCCATATGTGTATACAGCAGGTATTTGTGTGTGTAGATGGATACAGTTATGATGAGGATATTTGAATGATTTTAGGCAGAAGGGTGAAAAGAAAAAATAAGTTTGTACCTATTTGAGTATGACCTCCGTAGCTTATGCAGCTTACGAATATTCTGTGAATTGCAGTGTTTCATATTAGCCAATCAGTGACCATCTTTCAAGTATCATATTGCAGAATGCCACTGATTGGTTGCTATGAGACAGTAGAGCCCTAGAAGTACACTGTCTTCATGAGCTGCAGAGGGCAGAACATTTTTGGCAGAAAACAGAGCGTTTAGCACTTCTTAATAAAATAAAGTGTACAAAAGTGAATAGATACAAATATATATTCATAGATATATTTATAAGTACCTTACAAAACATAGTGGCTGTGGTGCACAGATCAGTCCTATACATCTTCCTGAGAGAGCTGCTGCTTGCGTGAGAATTGTTTCATGTACGAGGATCTGTGTGCCCTCAGGGACACTGTGTGTACAAGGGTCAGTTTATCATCTTTCTGACCACTTTTGTGTTTCCAGATAGTGATCCTGTGTATTATATAATGGAATTCCATAAATGCTCTGGATTTAATTAAACTGTGTGAATCATACATGGAATATTATTGTATCAACATCTTTGAATAATTATATTTCCTGTATTGTGAATTTCTTTGAACTGCTATTTATTTTTAAGGTATATTGTTTTTCTAATTATTTCAAATGCTGGAGATACTATAAATATTGTGAAATCCTTTTTCATGCATAATTAAGTATCACAATGTAATATTTAGACATATGATGTGAAATCAAAATATAGTCACAGGATAGTGCTGGCTCTGGCTCATAGATGTAGGTCATATAGCTAATACATGGAAACATAGATATGATGACACATAAGATCCAATATGGTCCATCTAGTCTGCCCAGTTTGTCTATGTGTAAGATTTGCTGAATTAACCTTCAGGATTTCCTTATCCATAACCCAGACATGTTTAAAATCATTGAAGGGACACTGAAAGTTTCCAGATATTAATATTAATGTAACTCTTCCTAAGAATTGATCGACTGTGTTGTGCTTGTTTTATTAACAAGCACTTAAAGGCACTCTTTTTAAAGCCTGTTTAGAAGCTGTTTCTGTCTACTTTGCATTTTAGCCCATCAGAGGCCACATCCAGCAGCATGTAAAAGTAATATGTTTAAAAATATTTTGTTACTAAATTAAATACATTTCAGTTAACTGTAGCTTTGACAAGAAATATCATATATTATTTATCTACCTGTAGGATTTTGCCCTTTAATTAGGATAACAAGTTGTCCATATATACTGAGGATCTTTGTCCCAGATGCAAGATATGCTGATAAGTGTGTCATTAGAAAATAGCTGATGAAGATTGATGACAATATTTAATTTTGAGCCAATACATGTAGGTGTGGGCTGCTGTTCTTCCTTGCCTTATATAACAAGAAGGCTTGACAGTGTGTATGTTCAGTCCAACATGCATTTCCATTTTAAATAATATCTATGTAAAGATGTGTTTTTCCAGTTCCTCACTGAAAGAGGAGTCCTTTGTTCTGTAATAGACATTACATAAGCAAATTCCATAGCTAGGGCCATATTAAATTCCAGCCTCATATGTCCAACGTGTAGCACGTAAGGGCTGAGTGCTTCAAATCTGGCCGTTTTACATTGCTATTAAATTAGAAAGGTCTGCGAGCTACGAACGAGAGACGCTATCACATAAACCAGTGCTCAGCCCTCTGGGTTGCGTGCTCGAACGCAAACATTTAAGCAGTCACTTAGTTACGGGTTCAGATGGAGCCAATGGAAAAAGAAATTGTAAGCGTTACATCACTGAAAGAGGGGAGGGGAGGTTTCTAAGTCCTACATGCTCCAAATCCAGTTTGCAATCAGACCCACAGGCCAGAAATAATGCAATATTAATAAAGCAGTAAATATGATATTCTATTACATGCGAGTTACCATATATGTCATAACACATTGATTGCAGGGATCAATATAACACTAGAGCACACGTTGGCCTTGGGCTCTATTTGAGCGTTACGTGCTTGCTCGCGAGTGACCACTTTGCAATTGAACAAGTAGCGGTTACAGGCTCGCCAGATCAAAGGATTTACATGCCCGAAGTTCAGTGTTGCTCTGCACCTAGCCTATTCTCGGTTGTCCTGCATGTTAATGCGCCAATCCTGCTGCGCGCAACGTTACAGGGCTAATATAATACCCGTAACATGTAAAATCGGAGTTATGAGCTACATTAACACGTTGCTCCAATTTAATAGGGCTGCTAATTGGTAAAGTTAACTTAAGGTTTATGTTTCTTAAAGATAAGAAGATTTTCCTCCCTAAGTTCTCATACATATATAGACTTGATGTTTACTTTCTCAATACATAACAGTTTTACATTATAATGTCCATGTTAGCAGATAGTGTTTTAATTTTACTACTTGTAGTTCAAAGGTCAATTTAGCTGATTTTATTTTAATTATTTGTTGTAATTTGATGATCCAAGGGCACCATCTATTGGTAAGATATTAAGTGATACTGTGTCTATGGAATAACAATACATAATTTTCTTATTGGTTAAAATATTTTGTAACATCATTAGGATTTCTGATTGGTTGTCAAATACATAACCTGATTTGAATTTCTGATAAGCAAATTAAGTTGTGGGTGTAATTGGGAGAGAAACATGGTCTCTGGAGATAAGGAGACACATACACACACCTCTCAACAAACACAGACTCCTGGACAGACACAACCCAGGGAGAAACTTCCTAAAAAGACATATTAACAATTATTGCGATTTTCCTAAAACACATAGCTAATTCAAAATGCATTCTCCAATATCTACAAATAAACCTTCACAGATTACTGACAAAAAAATGTATACACTTACATACCAATAACTTCTTCTGAAATATAAGAAAAGATCCAGACCTCCATTGGGCTGAGTCATTTGATGAAATTCACACAAGAACTAGGTATTGTATCAAAGTTCAATATTTCTATAAATTGTATTTCTTTTTCATTACAATCATGAACATATTTTGTTCATGTACTATAATATAGATAGCTATATCAATATTTATCTGATATATACAATAACGCTGTCATTTGTAAATTATAGATCGACATATCATTTACAAATTAATTTTATAAATACCACAAATATCAGCTAATTGTAGTGAAAAACATTTTCTCTTTTGAATTAGAGATAATATCTACATTAGACTATAAAAGCTACCAAATATCAAATTAGTATAATATCTTAATAAATAGATATTTGTAAACATACCAAAATAATCAAAAATCTATCTGATGTCATAAATTACCATATTAATTATAGTAAGCATTTTCTGCATGTCATTTATAATTATGTGGACAATGTGATAATAACTGTTACTTAATAATTGCTGTACCTTGATATATATCTGTTACAAATGTTTTTACCATCTTGTTATATTAAAATAATAAATATCTTTTCACAGTTCTGTTTATTCCATGAGGCCAAGGTATATATATATATATATATATATATATATATATATATATATATATATATATATATATATATTGTGTAGTAAGAATTAAAAATCAGTTGCAATTGGCAAATATATAAAGTATGTAATTTTAATTAATATTAATAAAGGTTATTGATATTAATAATATCACCATATTAATTGCCAAAACCCACTACAGTATATATAGTGTGTATGTGACAAATGTTCCAGAGGCCAGTTGTGTAACTCAAATGTACCCTACAATAGACTATTTTAGGAATGCTGCTCACCGTGGGGGCATCCCCAATTCACTTTAGGACATAGGGATAGGACAACCTTCGTCTTATGTCCCTGACAGTGACAGAGCTTTAGATGATATGAGGTGCCCTTCATACGCCACTCAGTCTGAGCAACTCAGTTGAAGGGCATTAGACAGGTGTGGGTTCATTAAAAAGGTTAATGAGTATGTGTTGACTTGGGGGTCTGTCTATGTCATGTACCACGGTTGTAGTTAGGGTGGAGTCCCCCTGAGCCCACCAAAAATGGCTTTTCAGGGCTGTTACAACCATATGGACATTAGAACTTTGTGGGTTGTTACTGTTTATTTTGGTTTAGTGCAGAAATTTAACTTTTATCATTATTGCATTGTACAAGTCGGTTGACATGTTGTTAGTTTTCCCTTTTGTTACTTCCCATAGCAGATTTGTTCCAATCTTTTTATTGAAGACAATAAACAATAAATAACAAAGCGAATTGAAAGAATTGCAGATTCCACAGTAATATTAAGTATACATGAGTGTTATTTTAACCATAAGCACTAAAAAATAGTAGTTGGCACGTCAAAATGAAAACATAAGATAAGGTCAGACTTAAGGAAAACTTGCATTCAGACTGTGGTTTATCCATTGCCTTCTCACATTTTTTACCCTTTTCTGTGAATAATACAAAGAGAAGTTCCATCTAGTCTTAACTTAGGTCCGGGGTCCCACTGGTCCCACCACGCCTCCGGGACAAGGTCCCAGAGCAAAGAGTAGTTTACCTAATTGAAATTTTTTATTAAATAGACAAATAATAATGGAAAAATAGGCTGTTGTTTTAATTTTAAAATGTTTTATTTGTACTTAATTACCCTCTAATTAATTTATAAAGGCATTGCTCTCAATTTGTATTTTTTTATATTTTTGCGGTGCCATGAACGAAAGGGCCAATGTTATTTTTTTATTTATCTATGCTTTGTTCAAGCTAATCCTTGGATTACTATAATTTGTTAGTACAAATAATAAAAAAATCTTTAAAAGCAATCTTGCTAGGGTCATTCACCAAATTATATACATAAGGGATACAAAGAAATACAGCTTTAGTCTGAACCAGTCTTCTTATATCTTGAACTGATATTTCTATAAAGACTGCCTTTTCAAGGACAACATCGCTGTATAAAAATAAAAAATCCCTTTGTTATATTGTAACCCTTGTTGAATCCACCATCAATTAGTTTGTAGAGTCCTTTGTAACCATGTTACTTTGAAATACCTATAATATACATTACTATTGATTGTGAGTGACACTCTGTGCTTTCTATATGATAATCTCAATTGAAAAGGGTGTTCCAATATATCTTTGTTGTTTGTAGACTCAAGTTTATTTTTGGACAATCAAAATTAAATAGAATTTATCCACCTCATATTGCAATATTTATAATGAACCATGGTAATAAATAGGTTATTCAACCATTATATAACAACACTTTCCATGGATGTGCCTTAGATAATTTAAAGCTTAAATATTTTCCCTTTATATTTTATTCCTTTATATTGTACTAAATCATTCAAAGGTGCACTGTTGTAACTATAGCATGCCTTCACATATTAGCTGTACCTTAAGGTTTAGATAAGGGATATCCTAAAGCACAATCCATAAATGCAGTTATGCGATACCACAAAACACAGTTCACAGGTAACATAAAGCACTCTTCAATGATACCACAGTTATGAAGTATATTCATTCCCAAAGTACTTGGCATGTAACTACATGCCATAGAAACAATTTAGCTTGTTTTCCCTTCCTCCATATCAGAGGTACGTTACTTGCGTTTCTGCTGGTATAAATGATACAGGATCAAATGATGGTGGATGCACCTAACAAGTGATAAAAATGTCTGGATCAAGTTGCCGGTGGTCCGTTTCGCCTAATAGAACTTAGGCTTTCTCCAATTACCTAATTGAAATGCTATGTTGGGAGTCTGGCCACGGTGTCTATGTCATCAAGAACTGGGGATACTGGTCAGTCTCTAATTAATCATAATGAAGTTAATCTTGAGGATAATCTCTCACAAGTTAAGCGTAGATGACTTCCAATTTCTAGCAATATGGTGTTTTACTGCTAGAGCGATAACTGCAAGAGTTTATTTTGAGTTATAGTCAATGTGTCTATATGTATACCTAGAAGGCAATTCTCAATGGAGCTGTTACTTCCCATGACAGATTTATTGTTCACATTATCTTATCAACCATGTTGTGTCAGATCCTGCCAGAGGAACCAGGATAAGCAGGATAATGGCTAAGTAACTCTTGTGGTGTCCATGATCCTGTCAGAAGGGGCCAATAAGCCAGTATAATGAGACTCTCTGGCACCTAGGGGGTAGGGAAGACAGGAGGTCTACAGCTCCTTGGAACTAATCGTGTCCCATGTGGTGATCATTTAAAGCAATTCTTCTTTGATATTTTGCATTTGGAAATTATATAAAAAAGGTGAACTGACCATTAAAGAGATTCTTAGTTTGGCTTTACATAAGTATGGTGTACTTGTCATTCTTGAGGAAAGGCGTGAGCTAAATCAATTCCTGGTATCCTGATAGGTACTATCTTAAAGGGACCTACACCTGCTCATGTTGTACCTGTATCCTGATCCTGTATTCCTGATACCTGGAGAAGCAAGTTGGGCACAGAGATTTCCAACCCATCATGGTCCCAAGGGTGGTCCTGTAAGCTGGAAGCAGGAACGTTTTGGGGTGCACCTGGTCCCCTCACCCCTGGGTCATGACAGTCTACAATCTGTGTTTCGTTACCTTGGAGAAGGTGGGAGGTGGCCATCTCAGGACAATAGCCTCAAGGAAACCTTGCATCTGTTCCAAAGAGGTGCTCTTCCATCAACCTCCAGCAGACAGCATGGAGTCACTTTTGATTATGGTGATAAAGGGCATACATACAGAGGCCATGGATCGCAGAGTCAAGAGGATAGCCCCAATTTGTTAAAGGCAGGTAAGCCATGGTTGGTAGCCCTAACACTTGAGGATTTCTCTTGTGTATATAAGTTGATGTGTGTGTATGTGTGACAATAAAAAATGGTTATAGATGGCAATACTATAAGTCCTTATGCTTTGTTTCTTGCAATTTCTGGTTTTAGAGTTTGCTTTACACAACACATTCCTTTGTTCCTGATTGCATCTGCAATGTGTGGACGTTTTTCCCATTGTCGATAGTGTGATGACACAAGGCACTACCTCAACCACAAACTGGTATGACCTACACTTATTTGGAGGATTAGACCTCCAGGGAAAAGTAGCAGAGGTGAAGCCTAGCAAAATAAGCCAAAATAAGCTCCAGGATCTCCCGGCAACTTAGAATGACTTGTTGGGTTGAATTCATTTACATCCTGGATGTTCTTGAAAATAAAGCCTAAGAAGTGTTAGAATTAAGAAGTGGGATCCAGAGTATAGAGAAGAATGTTAGAGGACTTTCTGGAAGATATAATCAGGGAAAGAGTGGAGCTGGAGCATCAGTAGGACTTGTTGATGTCCCTGAAGATGCCCAGCTTTGCAAACATTCCTTTAAACATGAGCCTGATTGCATGTAGTTGTTCTTCCATTCTAATCCTATCTTTGGAAGCTGTATAGCCAGCCAACAGTGACTATACTGATAGGAGTTGCCAAGACATAGGGTTTTCAAATGCATCCACAACACGTGGATTTCTGAAGGGGTTAGGTAATCCATCTGGAACTATCCTATATAGATCTCACCTTAAAAGACCAGCAAATAGGCCCCATCCGAACCAGTCGTCAGAGAATTTCTCACATTCTCACCTAGTGTTTTTTAGTCTCAGCAGGAGGATAGCCACATGCAAGATCTGATCTGATTCTTGGCATGTGAAGCAGTGTCACAAGTACCAATTGGGACCAGAGGTGGTTTACTCTGCTGTGAATTTGCCTGGTTATTGCCAATTATTCTTGATGGAAGAATCAGGGCCAGGTGGTGGCAACTCTTTCATTTAGATAATTGTGTGGAAGAGTGATTACACCGTGTCCCTGTCAGATCTGCTTCAATTTACCCCAGAATGGGACACAGCTACGAATGAAGCAAACAAAGTTGGAAACCTCTTCAGTGGCAGATGGGCAGTCAGGTGGAAACCCATTGGAGCTACTCCAGAATAACCTTGGTGGTGGCTCCATGTATGCTGGGATACTTCAGCAGGGGATGGAGGGAGGACTATTTCCCTTCTTCAGAAGATTGTGTGAGCATCTTATTGGATCTACTCCCTTTTATACTGGAATGTGAAGCAAGTTGCACAATGCAATCTCGGCCACAGATGGAGGAAACAGAGGTGGAAACTCATTTTTTAGGATGACACCCCTGATAACTGCATTCTCCAGCAGCAGACAGAGAGAGATGGTATGACTATATTCAGTTTTCTCCAGTATGAAATTTTTTTTTGGGGGGTGGTCAGGGTTGCCTCCTGTGCTCCCCAGTAGCCACTCTCTATAGAGAGGGGAGGCAGTGTGATTCACACCCTGTCTTGGCAACAGGTACTGTATGTCCCTTGATTCCTATTAGGCATCTCGACGGCTGAAACCTTTTTTTTACCAGTGCCAATGGCTATCATAGCAATAGTTGAACTATGGACACATGGTTGTTTATTTTCTCATTAACCTGCCCAATCCAAAACTGGATTGTTAAAAGTGGAGTATCATTCATGTGCCTAGGATTTTATATCATTGTAGGTTTGGATAAAACTATACATATTTGTGAAGTATGTACCAACAATGTTAGCAGCTATGTAGATTGGGACGTAACAGCATTTTTAGAAAATCTTACTATTAAAAGTCTCTGCTTGTTTCTGGATGCTTCAACACTGAACCTCTAGAGCACTGTATATTTGTGTAGAGCCTGCAGGTCAGTATAATCCAACCGTGAGGTAGAATTAATCCTATTGGGGAGCACCACAACAATGCCTTTCAGTTCTGTTGACATTCTGAGATAACCAAACCCAAAACCACAAATAGTGAGTGGGATATATCAAAAGGAATGTTCTTGACGAATAGTTAAACATATCAAATTCTAGAAGCATTCTTATATGTCCCTTGTTGCATCCTCTGAGGTGCTATGACTGATAGTGTCTTCGCTTTCCATTTCCCTATCAGTGATGAGAGAGAGTGTATGTGTGATTTCTGCTGTTGCACTACAAAGATATCATGTGGATAATAACATATTAATTAGCTGGCCTGCAGTGGCAGAAGAGGCTGTGAGTTACCTTGTCGGATTCCTCCAAAAGTCTAGGTTATATATTGGTTATATACACAATTAGTTTTTAATATCATGTACATTACAAAAGTTGTTCAGTACATTCTGAGCACAGATTATGGAATCCATAAACTTTATATTTTCAACAGAGTTCCAAGAACTGCAATTATCAGGAAGGTCAAAGAAAAAGTTATCCTTAAACTCGAGCATCTGTTTTACCTATTTGCCTCATCCTTTTACTTCCCCTTTTGCACATTCAATTTGCTGTGTCATTCCCACTGATCTACCATTTAACTTATTTCCCCCCCCCTTATTCTTTATTTTGCTCTTTTTCCTCCATTTACTTTTTAACACCCTTTCCTCTAAACCATTTACTTTTCTCTCCCTATTTCTCCCTCTCACCATTTCTCTTGGAAGTCTAATCACTTTTACTCTGACTACCATACAATTATTATCTCCCCCTTTCTGCATCTCTTTCTCTTCCCCTCAAGTTTCCTCTCATTTTCCCATATCTTTCTCCCTCATAGGGTGGGTCTGAAAACTGACCCAAAACTGCAAAGGGGCAAATCCATGGCAGCATTGCAGTATGAGAGAAACATACAGAGTGATAGCAGCAATACATTTGTGTCATGGGAATAGGAGACTGTAAGGACCAGTTTAAGTACAAATGGAGGTCATTCATCTGATCATCCTCTCTCCTTGTTATTTTAGAATTTTTTTTCTTCCTGGCTAATTTCCCAGCCAAGACAATGCAGACATCCATTGGATGCAGTAGACTGCATTAATACAAGAGATATGGAAGGGTTTGAGATGAAGTGGTATAAATGCAGTTAGTGATCAATAGTGATTTTTCTGCAATTAATGTCAGTCACGTGATAGAGAAATGTGCACTTGGAATTAATAAACTGTATGTATATCATTCTATGTGCATACACATACAAAATACACTAACACATACCTTTAAAATCCTAGTCATGCTTTAACAGAATTTGAATTAATTAGCATTACATAGAATGTACTTTTTAGGTTTTTAGCATCTGTTTAAGGAAAACTGTGTATTTTATTCTCAACATTTAAAGATTCCTAAACAGTTTTAAGCAGCATAATGTTCAAAAAGTGCTGAATAATGTGTGATCACTGACTAGCATTTATTGGGTAGCTGTCTGCTGATTTTTTATAATAAATAAAGACTTAACATCTATGCATGTTTGTGAAAGTAAATATAATGTATACAGTGTATTGTTCATTACTGTATGTGAATATATAAATGATTTGTTCCCCTAGCTAATGAATTGTGTTTATATCTTGTTATCCTGCTGTATATCTCTGTAGGCACAGTGCTGCATACAGGTATAATCTTCTGCTCCGGTTTGAATCTGTAATGCTGGGCTCGCTGAGAGTCAGCGTGTAAGATGATGAGTGTGTTGCAGGGTGGTGTCTCTGCTTTGCTGAGTTAAGAAGTTTGCTGCAGTATAAATACTGATGCTGTCCTCTGTCTGCCGCAGTGCCCTGCATCTCTCTCACTGTGTGTGCATCTGACTTTCAGCCTCTGGACAGCTCCCTACAGCTCAGCACCACTCCCACTATCCCTCAGCTCTGCATCCCTTGAACCATCTCTGAATTGTCCTCTCCATTTCTGAATCTATATCTCATTCACTCGTTTTCCATCTCACTTTTCTTGTATCAGATTCTTTTTCCAACTCTATCTTAATCACTGTTCGTAACCTTCTCTCCTTGGATCTCATGCCCTCTGCTTTTCTCACTGCAATACTTCTCTAACCAGTCTTGCGCACATCATGCTCAGCTACAGCCTGGAACGATCAATGGGTCCTGCCACCTACCGAAGATCTCCAGGGGACTCATACCTCCGATCCAGCTCTGTCTCCCTCACTCACAGTGGCAGCAGCAGCTATCAGTCCCACACTCGGAGCCGCCGCAGCGCCCCATCATTCAGTGAGAGTCCTGAACATTCAAATGGACCCCGGGATGAAAAGGAGGCCTTACAGGGATTGAACGAGAGATTTGCTGGGTACATAGATAAGGTGCGGAGACTGGAGGAACAGAACAGGAACCTACAGCAAGAAACAGCAGCTCTGAAAAAGCAGCAGGCTGGTATCTCTGCCATCGGGCAGCTGTATGAGAGTGAGATCCGGGACATGCGTAACCAACTTCTGAAAATCAACTCAGATAATGGACAGGAGCAGCTAGAACGGAACCGACTAAATGAGGACATTGAGATGCTGAGGATGAAGACCCAGGAGGAGGAGAGGCTGAAGGAAGAAGCCATTGCTGCAGAGAGGGCTTTGAGGCAGTACTTGCAGGAGTGCAGCCTGGATAGGGATCAGATGAATAGGAAAGTGCAGGCTCTTCAGGATGAGGCAGACCATCTGTGCAGGTCTCACCAGGAGGATGTGGAAGAAGTACTAAGTCAGATACAGGGCAGCCAGGTGACTTCTCAGCAACTGTCAGAGGGGCCTGGCATGGAGCTGGCTCTGGCTCTGAAGGAGATCAGATCACAGCTAGATGGACACATCAACAGTATTACCCTGCAGAATCAGGGGTGGTTTCAAGGTGAGTGGAGGAGGGTGTGGTGGGTCCTCATGTGATGGGGTCTGAAACCAGCAGGGGCCTACAAAACATTGAAAAGCAATAAGAGCCTTCCTACTAAGGCTAGGCCTCTCTAAGGGCATCATTCAAATGTGATTTGTCAATTGAATAGGGCTATATATAAGCACATAGCACATTTTTTTTACAGTTGTTTTTAGTTAGTGAACTTCTATCCATAAGCAAGGTCTTCCCTAACTAAAAACTTCTGTAAAAAAATATGCTCTGTGCTTATATAGAGACATATTCAATTGGCCAAATTGCATTTGAATGAGGGCCTAAGTCTTGTGTAAGGAACGTCTTCACACTTTACTGAATGTGCTCCATATAATCTAAGCACTGGAGAGGTCTTACCTCACTAGTTAGAAAGCTCTTATCTTAGTGATTACAGCCCCTAGAGTCAGTCACACACTCCTTTTCTTAGTGACATGAAAAAAATATATCTATCTGACTTCATTAACCAGATGGATCTGTAAGTTGTTGCTCTGCAATGTGCTACACAGACTTACTTCAAAGCCTGTTGTAGTCCCATATTGTTGATTGATTATGCCAGTGACTTATCATATTCCCACCTCTCTGCATACCATTGATTCCAGTGCAGATATTTCTATTTGGTTTCTACTTTCTTTTTGGCAGTGAACAGGTTACGTATTTGGCAGTGAAGAGGTTACGTATTTGGCATGTGAAAATCCTGAGTCATGTTTGGTTCTATATTTGGAGCTGTGCCTTCCCTCACCCTCCCTCCTGTGCCTTACGTAGCTTCATCATTAATAGGCAGTACAAACACTGAAGCATCTCACACCTTGAATACTGCATCAAGAAGCATTTTGTATTCAGCTGCTATGTAAACCTGCACTGTGGGGAAATCCAATATCAAATATTAATACTCCCTACATACAAACATTTGCATTATTGAAAAGTCAGCCATATCACTGTTGCCATCTGTGTAATGTAGAAATTAAAAATGATTTCTAACAAAAACATACTTATCATATATGTATAGTAATACTGTGAAAAGAGCAGCCAGGGAATGTTAACGTAAAGTAAAGGAAGATTGTCCCAAGAGCTTACAGTCTGTTAGTACTCAAAACAAGTGGTCTAACATTTTGCAGTGTCTGAAAGACTCTATGATTATAACAACTAAAAGTGTTTTCCCCATTACTAACCAATGCCATTGTACTAAATTGCTTCTTTGTTGCACTCCTGATTTTTTTCTAAATACTCCAACCATTTAAACTTCCAAAACCCATACTCCACACCCTGTCACTGCATAACTATGCTGCACTGCAGAACTGTATTAATTTAATATTCAACTCTGACTCAGCATCCCAGCCAAGCTTTGTATGACATGCGGATTGCTTAAGATATTCCCAGTGATACTTGAGATGTCCCAGCGCAGCCCACACTGCAACCTATTCCTGCATTGCAGCAGATTAAACAGTGCTGGCACAGAGCACACTCAGTGTCCCTCAGTCCTGCACTGCAGCTGAGTGTGCAACTTCCATCTGCTATGCCAAGTACTATGATTTAGGACTTGGATATTCAACATGAAGCCTGCTACTCCAGATTGTGAGCTCTTGCACTGTCCCAGCTTCTCACTCTTACACTGCAGCAGTGTGTAATATTCCTGTAATAAGTACATAAACTGCTTATTCTATATTACAGTGGTCTCTACAGTAAATGTAATAACTATATATAGGTTTTCAACTTCAACACTGCAGCCCATTGTACTATTATCATAATAACTACACATAGCTTTCCACCTTCTTCTATAATGCAATTTCTATAACTACAAGCAGCTTCTACACTGCCGCACTCTTATTCTCCGGTAATAGCTACATATAGCTTGGCAATTTCTACAATGCAGCACTCTATACAGACTAAAGTTGAACTCATCCTTTACTACAACCTTCTCCTTACAACCTTACTCTTACAATGTGGCCCTTTCTGCTATTAATATACTGACAACATACAAGACTTTCTATTATTCAGGTTTAACTTATATCACATATCTCAACCTTTAGGATCTTTCCTGTTGGATGGCCGTGCACAGTGGTGGCCATCGACCATTAGGTGGTGCAGCCGAGATGTCCATGAATTTCTTATCAGTGTAACACTTATAATCTTCCAGTACCTAACACCTCTCACCCAAGAAATTAACTGGAAAAGCAGTCGCGCGACCTAGTGGCCGATGGCCGCCACTGCATGGTCAGCCAACAGGAATGGTCCAACCTTTATTTACAACTACTGTCATTACAGTACAGCACTCTTTCCAGTGTCTGTACTGACTACACATTGCTATTCTGCTCTCCTTGCTCCTGCACTGCAGAACTCTCTTATTCAAGTAATGACTACACATAGCTTCACCACTTCTCACTCTTACACCACAACACTCTCTGCTGTTCAGCTACTTACTACACATAGCTTCACCACTTCTCAATCCTTCACAACAACACTCTCTGCTGTTCAGCTACTGACTACACATAGCTTCACCACTTCTCACTCTTACACCACAGCACTCTCTGCTGTTCAGCTACTGACTACACATAGCTTCACCACTTCTCACTCTTACACCACAGCACTCTCTGCTGTTCAGCTACTGACTACACATAGCTTCACCACTTCTCACTCTTACACCACAGCACTCTCTGCTGTTCAGCTACTGACTACACATAGCTTCACCACTTATCCCTCCTACACCACAGCACTCTCTGCTGTTCAGCTACTGACTACACATAGCTTCACCACTTCTCACTCCTACACCACAGCACTCTCTGCTGTTCGGCTACTGACTACACATAGCTTCACCACTTCTCACTCTTACACCACAGCACTCTGTGCTGTTCAGCTACTGACTACACATAGCTTCCCCACTTCTCACTCCTACACCACAACACTCTCTGCTGTTCAGCTACTGACTACACATAGCTTCCCCACTTCTCACTCTTACACCACAGCACTCTCTGCTGTTCAGCTACTGACTACACATAGCTTCACCACTTCTCACTCCTACACCACAACACTCTCTGCTGTTCAGCTACTGACTACACATAGCTTCACCACTTCTCACTCCTACACCACAACACTCTCTGCTGTTCAGCTACTGACTACACATAGCTTCCCCACTTCTCACTCCTACACCACAACACTCTCTGCTGTTCAGCTACTGACTACACATAGCTTCCCCACTTCTCACTCTTACACCACAGCACTCTCTGCTGTTCAGCTACTGACTACACATAGCTTCGCCACTTCTCACTCTTACACCACAACACTCTCTGCTGTTCAGCTACTGACTACACATAGCTTCCCCACTTCTCACTCTTACACCACAACACTCTCTGCTGTTCAGCTACTGACTACACATAGCTTCACCACTTCTCACTCCTACACCACAACACTCTCTGCTGTTCAGCTACTGACTACACATAGCTTCACCACTTCTCACTCTTACACCACAACACTCTCTGCTGTTCAGCTACTGACTACACATAGCTTCACCACTTCTCACTCCTACACCACAACACTCTCTGCTGTTCAGCTACTGACTACACATAGCTTCACCACTTCTCACTCCTACACCACAACACTCTCTGCTGTTCAGCTACTGACTACACATAGCTTCCCCACTTCTCACTCCTACACCACAACACTCTCTGCTGTTCAGCTACTGACTACACATAGCTTCCCCACTTCTCACTCTTACACCACAGCACTCTCTGCTGTTCAGCTACTGACTACACATAGCTTCGCCACTTCTCACTCTTACACCACAACACTCTCTGCTGTTCAGCTACTGACTACACATAGCTTCCCCACTTCTCACTCTTACACCACAACACTCTCTGCTGTTCAGCTACTGACTACACATAGCTTCACCACTTCTCACTCCTACACCACAACACTCTCTGCTGTTCAGCTACTGACTACACATAGCTTCACCACTTCTCACTCTTACACCACAACACTCTCTGCTGTTCAGCTACTGACTACACATAGCTTCACCACTTCTCACTCCTACACCACAACACTCTCTGCTGTTCAGCTACTGACTACACATAGCTTCATCACTTCTCACTCTTACACCACAACACTCTCTGCTGTTCAGCTACTGACTACACATAGCTTCACCACTTCTCACTCTTACACCACAACACTCTCTGCTGTTCAGCTACTGACTACACATAGCTTCCCCACTTCTCACTCCTACACCACAGCACTCTCTGCTGTTCAGCTACTGACTACACATAGCTTCGCCACTTCTCACTCTTACACCACAACACTCTCTGCTGTTCAGCTACTGACTACACATAGCTTCACCACTTCTCACTCCTACACCACAACACTCTCTGCTGTTCAGCTACTGACTACACATAGCTTCGCCACTTCTCACTCTTACACCACAACACTCTCTGCTGTTCAGCTACTGACTACACATAGCTTCACCACTTCTCACTCTTACACCACAACACTCTCTGCTGTTCAGCTACTGACTACACATAGCTTCGCCACTTCTCACTCCTACACCACAACACTCTCTGCTGTTCAGCTACTGACTACACATAGCTTCACCACTTCTCACTCTTACACCACAACACTCTCTGCTGTTCAGCTACTGACTACACATAGCTTCACCACTTCTCACTCTTACACCACAGCACTCTCTGCTGTTCAGCTACTGACTACACATAGCTTCGCCACTTCTCACTCTTACACCACAGCACTCTCTGCTGTTCAGCTATTGACTACACATAGCTTCGCCACTTCTCACTCTTACACCACAACACTCTCTGCTGTTCAGCTACTGACTACACATAGCTTCACCACTTCTCACTCTTACACCACAACACTCTCTGCTGTTCAGCTACTGACTACACATAGCTTCACCACTTCTCACTCCTACACCACAGCACTCTCTGCTGTTCAGCTACTGACTACACATAGCTTCACCACTTCTCACTCTTACACCACAGCACTCTCTGCTGTTCAGCTACTGACTACACATAGCTTCACCACTTCTCACTCTTACACCACAGCACTCTCTGCTGTTCAGCTATTGACTACACATAGCTTCGCCACTTCTCACTCTTACACCACAGCACTCTCTGCTGTTCAGCTACTGACTACACATAGCTTCACCACTTCTCACTCTTACACCACAACACTCTCTGCTGTTCAGCTACTGACTACACATAGCTTCACCACTTCTCACTCTTACACCACAACACTCTCTGCTGTTCAGCTACTGACTACACATAGCTTCGCCACTTCTCACTCTTACACCACAGCACTCTCTGCTGTTCAGCCACTGACTACACATAGTTTCGCCACTTCTCACTCCTACACCACAGCACTCTCTGCTGTTCAGCTACTGACTACACATAGCTTCACCACTTCTCACTCTTACACCACAGCACTCTGTGCTGTTCAGCTACTGACTACACATAGTTTCGCCACTTCTCACTCCTACACCACAGCACTCTCTGCTGTTCAGCTACTGACTACACATAGCTTCACCACTTCTCACTCTTACACCACAGCACTCTGTGCTGTTCAGCTACTGACTACACATAGTTTCGCCACTTCTCACTCCTACACCACAGCACTCTCTGCTGTTCAGCTACTGACTATACATAGCTTTGGCACTACTACTCAGTACTGCACTTCAGAGCTATCTCCTGTTTTACATACTAACTACACACAGTTTAAGTACTAGTACTCAGTCTTACAATGCAGTACTCACTGTTACGCAGGTAATGACTGTACGCTGCTTTTTTTCTGTTACACAACTATACTGCAGCATTGTGTGCTGTTAAATTACCACATGTACCATATTTCACTATTAATCCATAGCACTTTCTGCTGTTTAAGTTTGTCACTGTTACTCTTTGGCCCTGCCTGTTATCCTCTCCTCCCTTATCACCAGTATATGTATTTGTTTTGTAATTATTTTTAATTTTGAAAACTTAATACTGTAACTCTGTCACTAATCCTTATTTCTTCACTACACATTTTTATCTGCTGTTAGTGTACTAACATCGGCTTCCTCTGGCACTTACCCCTACACTGCAGTACTATATCCTATTAACATACTAACTATACATAACATTGCCACTGTCCTTTGCACTGCAACTCTTACTCATTGTATAGTACTAGCTGCATCTAATTCTGTTATTGCAGCTCACTACTATCCTCTCGCTGATAAGTACTACTTGCTTTGTTTCTGCTCTTTACAGTTCAACACCCTCTGCTATTCATTTATCTGTTCTCATTATTCCTAAATTTTATTTCTCTCTACTGTTCTCATACAAACTAAACATATCTGTGTGATTAGGCCATTATCTGTTAGTTTACACATTACTCTGCTACAGAATCACTTACATCGCCCCTAACCACAGCATATTTGATGCTTGGACCTGGCTGCATGCCATTGTGAACAGGGCTGTAATATGATCAGGGCACCAAATGTTCAGTTACTTTTTCACCAATTTGAATGAGTAAAACAAATCTAAACTGAAGGTTATATATATATATATATATATATATATATATATATATATATATATATAATCAATGGCAATAATAAATGTTAAGAAGTCAATCTTTCCTCATCAACTCTGTGTTGAATCAAGCGTAAGTCAGTGCCATATTAGCATTGGAAAGGGTTGAGTAGGTATGATACCTTTAATTGGCGAACTGAGTAGAGTTATATAGAAAACCTTCAGAGCATACAAACAAGCTACTAAATCATCCTAAAATTCATCCTGGTAAAGGAGCTTGCTCCTATGCTCTGAAAGCTTACTGTGTAACTCTACACAGCCATTAAAATATATCATACTTACTAAGCCTACTTAATGCTCATCAACTCTCTCTCACCCAATCCTTATTTGTTCCTGAGAATCAGCAGATAATGTTTTAAGTCCTGGCACCTTTCTTTGGACCAGCTGTTGAGAAAAACTGCTTTTATATCATTCTTGTACTAATGCTACTCCTATACTAATCACATATAACGATTGTTGTTCCGTTCATTCTAATGTAGTTAAAGGGCCTGTTACCTCACCATAAATGCTCTTCAAGGTGTGAAGAAAAACAAGATTTTATATTAAAAAAATGTTTTTTTCTTTAATTATACTTTTAACAGTAGAAATCTAAAGATTTAGGTCTGTTTACAAACACACTGACTATTCCATGATTAATAGCATGTGCTGACACCTGTCGGTGATGCTTTGTGCAGAGAAAGATTTATATGTTTTTCTTGGCATCCTACATCCCAGGAGTTAACCCACAAGTAACTTATTTAAGAGATTCTAACACTCCTTTCTATGTACAGATGAATTTATAAAGGGTTAACTCTAGTTTTCCTTTGCTCTCTGCACAGAGTTTGCTGTCGGGCTGTCTGGTAGCTTGACAGTGTCACATGTAAACATACATTTAATTAATAAATATCTCAGGATTTCAAATATTTTAAACGTTTTTCAACATGCTATTAATAGATATTTACATTGGTGTGCTACACATTGTACTCAATTAAGTGGATGTTTAATGTGGTTCTAATACTAAACACACACAGCCCTCTCTCTACTCCTGTACTATACATGCACAGCTTTCATCACTCATGATAATCTTCTAGCGTGCGATGCATTGCAGTACCACATAGCACCATGCTGTGTTACTTGAAAGTCACGTCCTTCAGCAAACACGGACTAAGTGGCATTAGGATACAGCTTTCAAAAAACACAAAGACACTTTAGTTGAATTAGATTGTAATAATAGTGTAATATTCATATGGATAGAAATGGACAGTTTTTGTTTCATATTAAATATTAGTTGATCATTACCTTGACATTTGAATGGTTGGCCTGACATATAGAGTTCTGTATTAATAGACTTAATTCTAAGGAATATTGTCCTGTTGTTAATGTTGGCATGAACTCACTTCTATTAACTGAATAATGAGCAATAATTGTATGGTTAACATTGTATAGTTAGTATTTAAAAACTTAAATTACAGTAATGTACATGTGTTTGTACTGCATTATAATCATAAGCCTATATTTATGAAGATTTATGAAGGTTTTACATTATTATACACAATACAAAATGATAATGTACATATGAATGTTTGAAAGTGGTTATCATCAAACTTTAAGAACTATTTCTGAATTAACTGGGTTTCATAAAAATGTATGCAAATTTATGCAATTTATTTGCTAAAGACTTTCAAAACTCATTCAATACATTTGTTGTGAAATTTGGTAACTTTGACCAGTGCCCAATTAAAAAGGGAAAACCTGTCCTCAGGTATTCTGACACCTTATAGACATTCTCATCTACCTTGCCTGTGTTTCATCCTGTATCAGTCCCTACAATGGTTTCACATATCCTCAGGGATAGAGTTTAAAACTCAGAGCCTAACCTACAAAGCCATTAGCTGCACAATTTCTACAAACAGGTCTGCTATTAACTTCCAATATACCCCAATAGCCCCTGCCCATGATTTGTGTCCCTCCCAATGCCTGCCTATAATAAGTTTATAGTGCCACATCAACCATGTGGCATTTTCCCCCTCACTTGATCAAACTCTCTCCAATGTATTATTTCTTCAAGAGGACCTCTGGACAATGGAAAAAAAGGCTCTCAATGCCCTCCTTTCCTACCCTCTCTCCAGTGGCGGAGGCCAGCGGAGGAAGTGCTATAACAAACACAAAATGGATTCCAATACTCAATCTTCAAAAAATCAGATCCCGCTACCTGCCACCCTCCAAAAAAATATTTATGTCCATGGCATACACAGCTGCCAATATTGTCAGTTTGGTGCATTGTTGATCCACAAGTGCTTTTCTTTCTTTGCTATGGTCCTTTAAATACTTTTACAAACACTCATGGATTTAACCCCACATTACTTGTTAATTCACAGTTATCTATTACATAGTTACATAGTTACATAGTATTTAAGGTTGAAAAAAGACTTTCAGTCCATCAAGTTCAACCTTTTAAGATCTCCTCTGATCTGCAATATGCGGATTAACTATTAATTCATTAGTTGTTAATTAATTATTAATCAATTATTTAATGGGTTTTTTTTTATTATTATTACTAATTAGTCTAGAGGAAGGCAAATAGAAAAATAACAAAAAAAACAAGCTAGACTTAGCCAATTGTCTCAAGGGGAAATGTAAAAAATTTGGATCATTACTGTCTCTCTAATTATCCATGATAACCCTGAATACCCTTTTTAATTAGAAATAAATCTAGTCCCCTTTTAAAGTTATCTATCAAATCCGCTGTCACCACCTCCTCTGGTAGAGAATTCCACAGATTAACCACCCTTACTGTGAATAACCCTTTTCTTTCTTTGAGGTGGAATCTTTTTACTTCTAACCTCAAGGGATGTCCTCTTGTCAGTTGAAAACCTCTTGGCACAAAAAGCTCCCTTGACAAATCTTTATACTGACCCTGGATGTATTTATATAAGGTAATCATATCTCCTCTTAGACGCCTTTTTTCTAGAGAAAATAAGTTTAATTTGGTTAGTCTTTCTTCATAACTTAGCCCCTCCATTCCCCTTATTAGTTTTGTTGCCCTTCTCTGTACCTTTTCCAGCTCTAAAATGTCCTTTTTATGAAGTGGTGCCCAAAATTGTACTCCATATTCCAAATGAGGGCGTACTAGAGATTTGTACAGTGGCAGAATTATATTTGCTTCCCTGGCTTCTATACCCTTCTTAATACATGCTAATATTTTATTTGCCTTTGCAGCTGCTGCTTGGCTTTGAGCACTGTTACCTAGGTGGTTGTCCACAAGCACTCCCAAATCCCTTTCAATATCTGATACACCTAGATTTGCTCCATTAAGATTATAAATTGCATGGCTATTTTTCCTTCCCAGATGCATAACCTTACATTTATTCGTATTAAATCTCATCTGCCATTTAGATGCCCATTCCTCAATTTTATGTAAATCCCCTTGGAGGGAAAGCACATCATTTTCTGATTTAATTACCTTGCACAACTTTGTGTCATCAGAGAAAATGGAGACCCCACACTCCAATCCTAACTCTAAGTCATTAATAAATATGTTAAAAAGGAGAGGACCTAATACTGAACCCTGAGGAACCCCACTTACCACATTAGTCCAATCGGAGTATGTTCCATTTACAACAGCCCTTTGCTTCCTGTCTTTTAGCCAGCTCTCAATCCATGAGCAGATATTTACTGCAATTCCTGTATCCCTTAGTTTGTCCAATAGTCTCCCATGTGGCACTGTATCAAAAGCCTTTGCAAAATCCAAAAAGACTACATCCACTGAGTTGCCTTGATCCAGGTTCCTACTAACCTCCTCATAGAAACTAATTAGATTCTATTATTATTATTATCAACTTTTGTTTGTAACGTGCCAACATATTACATAGTGCTGTAAAGGGGATATCTAGAAGTGATATTTCACTCACTGTCTGAACTATCCATTGAGCCGCCACTCGCTTCTGTACAAATGTACGGTATGTATAAATGTCCTGAGTTTATGGTACCTCTCATTGCTATGGAGAATTCTAGTGATGACAAATAAAAGGTAATATCATAAAAAGGGAATACTCACATTCAACTACATTTATTTAAAGGCTATGCTGAAGTGTCATGTTTTCATTATGTTCTTTTAAAAGGTTTAAAACTCATAATGGATTGAATATTTTTATAACGTAGTACAGCTAAAACCATGGGCGTATTTAGGTTTCATGCTGCACTAGGCCATTCAGATTTGTTCTCACCCACGCTCCACTTGTAGCTCCTCATTTACCATTTATATATCTCAAATAATAGGTTTATGTGTGTGTGTGTATATATATATATATATATATATATATATATATATATATATATACAGCCTTATTAAATTGTGATTTGGCAAATTTAAAAGGGCTCTATTTCAGCACATTTTTTTTTTACAGAAGTTTTTAGTTAGTGAATTTCTATCCAAAAGCAAGGTCTTCACTAACTAAAAACTTCTGTAAAAATAAAAATGCTCTGCGCTTATATAGAGCCCTTTAAATTTGCTGAACCGCAATTTAATAAGGCTGATAGTATGTTAGAGTGTCAAGTATGCTTACAGACATAAACATCACTGCATTATAGATATTTCTGTGCAAATGCAGCCATGTTTCAATGTACTGCATTGACCTCTTCAGGCAGCTTGCTGCCCCCTGATAAATTGCTGCACTGGGCAGCTGAATGTTGAAAATATTTTTTTTTATAGTATGGTAGCCTAATTAGTCTAGATCCTAGATCCATTATTATTGACCCCAGGGTCTCTACCAGCAACCTACTGCCCCATGGAGGACCAAAAGGAGGAGGGGAAGGGAGTGATCCTGGTGACGACCCCCCCCCCCCCCCTTAAGTAGTGAGGGAGGTCCTGTGCGACCTAGTTATATTTTTTTGTAGGACTAGGGGGTTAAACATATATATATAAGTCACAAAGTGGTGCATGTTAGGGTTTTATGTATTGCAGTTGGTATAGCAAGTCCATTGCTAACTGGAAGGCAAAGGGCGTTTTCTAATGCCTTGCTGTAGGTGTGTATAAATCAGTCTGCAAGAAAGTAGTCAGAATGTAATTTAAATTGGGGAAGGGAGCTTGCAAAAAGTGCAGATTTATTATAAGTGTGGGAGTTTAAATAAAAGGGGTGAATGCAGTTATAGTGTACATGTGGGAGTTTACATAAAAGGGAAAGTACAGTTATAATGTAATTGTGGGAGTTTGAATAAAAGGGGGAGTTCAAAGATACAGAGTTATGACATATACAGTAAAACAAATAATTTTCTGAGTAGTTAAGGAATTCAAAAATATGTTATAAAAATGTATAGAATTATTTTGTTACATTGTAATCATGAGTCAGTCCTTTAGCAAGTTCCATACCTCTGTGGCAGTTGTGATCGTGTAGCCTCTCTTGAAACTCAAACTGGATAACCTGAAAGGAGAATTGTGGCACTTGGTGATATTGCTAATCTGGAAGGGGAATTTGTGCTCACTGAGCACAGTTTAGCTGGGCCCAGCATTGTGTGTGGAGGTGGGACTAGTGTGGATTTCCAGGGAAGTAGCTGGGATTAAGTGAAACTGTTGGGGATATCCATTCAGTAATGTCAATGCCAGATAAAGCTGTTCCCTCTAACAGTCGGGAGACCAGATCTACTGGAGGAGTGGGAGGGCAGAATAGGCAGAGTAACAGAAAGGCGTTGGTGGTAGGGGACTCTACTATTAGGAAGGTATACAGGTTATTTGTCACCCAACTCTCATCAAACATTTTGCTGTCTCCTGGTTGCTTGGCTTTGGCATGTTTAAATGAGGTAAATTAAATTAGATAAATTATTGTGAGGGGCTGGAAATTACCTTTGGTACATATTGGTACCAATGACAAAGTAATTGTAAAATGGAGTGTAATAAAAAAGGATTTTATAGATCTAGGAAATAAGCTTAGGGCAATTACCTTCAAGTATTTTTCGAGATATTACCAGTGCCACATACTAGCCCAGAAAGATAGAAATAACTTAGGGAGGTTAATGTGTTGCTAAAAAAAGTGGTGCAGGAAGGAAGGTTTGGGGTTTTTAGAGCACTGGGTTGACTTCTCTGTTGGGTACAATCTCTATAGCAGGGATGTATTCAAATGCTGGGAGAAAGGATGGTAGAAAGATTTGTGGAGATTTCAACCGAGTAGGTGGGGGTGGGAGTAGATAGAAGTAAAATGGTAGAAAGTGTAGAGGTGGTAAGTGATGGATTAATTAGTCATGGGGAGGGGGATTTAGTATAGTCACTTGGGAGGTCATGGTGAGTATTTAGTTTTTTTGCAAACATAGTAACAAGTACCTCAAACCTGCAGAGACTTAGCAACTTGAAGTGTGTGCTTGCTAATGCAAGAAGCTTGCCAGGGAAAATGGGCAAGCTAGAATTATTAACAGTAAATGATAAATCATTATTATTATAATTTATTTGTAATGTGCCAACATATTCGTTAGCGCTAAATGGGAGAAATTGAATTTGGTATGTTTTATTGAAACATGGTGGGATGATTCTCCAGACTGGGCCTTTAATTGGGAAGGTTATAACCTATTTAGGAGAGATATGGGCAATGACAGAAGGAGAGGAATATGTCTTTATGTTAAACCTGATTTAAAGCCTACAGTCAGAAAATATATTTATGGTGGTATTATATTAGTTGTAATATTTAAACATTTTGGGTAGAACTAAATGGTGGAGGAACAAATCCTAAAAATATATATTGGTAGTAAGATGCTATAAATCCCCAAATATAAGTGAGAGCAAAGAATTGCAATTATTGCTGCAGATTGGAAATGTGGTCGAATTCTAATAACCCTAAAATAAAATAAATTGAATGAGTGAGACCAGCAGTTCAGCTAAGGGGAGCAGGTTCTTGAGTACACTCGGAGATCATTATCTGACCGAAGTTCTAAAAGAGCCTACCAGAAATGGTGCAATCTTGGATATAGTCATCACGAATAATACTGTATTGATATCATATCAAATGTTGATGTAGGGAAACCCTTGGGGAGCAGTGATCATGGCATTTGTAGTTGTGTTTTAAAAGACATAGTTATAAGTTCTAACACAAACTTTTAATTTTGAAAGGACACATTTTAATGTTTAAGGGCAGCAATACAGTGTATGTAGACTGTGACAAAGAACTGGCAGGTAAAAGTTATTTAAAGCTTTACTAAATAATCACACATATTAGCACATACTGTGGCTAGATAAACATAAAAGAAGTAAATCACAACCCATGTGGCTTAGCAATTATTTAAAAATCATGATACGGAGTAATACACTTTATCTGTTTGTGTGTATATATATATATATATATATATAAATATATATATATGGAACGAAGGGTAGGAATGAAAAAATTGGAACCTTAAAATGTGAAACAGGAAAATTGATTAATAGTGAACAGTAAAAGGCAGATAAGTTGAATAAAGTATTTTTCTTCTTTATAGACAAGGGAGGTACCAGTGGTTAAGCTACTGCAATAAAATGGGGCTACACTACCTTCACCAAATAATTGGTTAACACTGGAAGAAATCCAAAAGATGCTGAGTAAAAGTTAATAAAGCACCAGGTCATGGTGGAACACATGCAAGGCTTCTGAGGGACCTAAACCATATAATAATCAAACAATTATATCTATTTTTCAAGACATACTCACCACCGGCTCGTGGCAGATGTAATACCTATATTTATGAAGAGGACAAGAGCAAATCCAGGGAATTATAGACCTGTAAGCCTCACGTGTGTAGTGGGGGAGATCTTAGAAGGATTGCTAAGGGATAGTATACAGGAATCTGAATAAGGTAATACGTAGGAGGCAACGTGGATTTTTGATGTATAGGCCATGTCAAATCTATTTACCTTCTACGAGGAGGTAAGTAGGAACCTGGACCAAGGCAAATCAGTAGTCTTTTGGTGTATGAAAAGGCTTTTGATACAGTGTCACATGGGAGGCTATAAGAGGATACAAGAATTCCAGTAAGTTTCTGCTCATGGATTGAAAACTGACTAAAAGACAGGAAAAAAGTTTGTTGTAAAAGGAACATACTCAGATTGTACTAATGTGCAAGGTAATTAAATCAGAAAATGATGTACTTTCACTTCAAAAAGACTTACATAAATTAGAATAATGGGCAACTAAACGGCAGATGAGCCTTAACCTTACATAACACGAATGCATGTAAGATTTTTGAAGGAAAAATAAGCATGTAATTTATAATCTAAATAGAACAAATCTTGGGGTATCAGATATAGAAAGGGATTTGGGACTACTTGTGAACAACCACCTAAGTAACAGTTCTCAATGCCAAGCAGCAGCTGAAAGGCAAGTAAAATATTAGCATGTATTAAGAAGGGTATAGAAGCAAGGGAAGCAAATATAATTCTGCCACTGTACAAATCCCTAGTACTCCCTCATTTGGAATATGGAGTACAATTCTCAGCAGCACTTAAAAAAAGGACATTTTAATAAGGAGAATGGATAGACTAAGTTATGAAGAAAGACTAACCAAATTAAACATATGTAACGGCTACCCCGGTAGTGAGAGGGTACCAGCCGTTGGAGACGTCCTTTTCCCTGGCAAGCTGCTGTGTAAAAGTGAAGTTGGTATAATCCCATCCAAGAGTTCCAGAGGGAAAGTCAGGTTCAGCATTAAATATCCATATAGAAGCACTGCGCAGTCTCAGAAGCCCAGACCACCCATATTGGACGACACTTTCTTGGGAGTCAAAGAATACTGATTTTATTTTGTTATATGCAGAAATATATATACACCTCTTTCCACAGGTAATACACATGCCCATATTTGGCCACACACAATACACATAGGGACAATAGGTGAGCCACACCTCCCAGGGACAAGCCGGCTACTTTTGATACAATCAGACATTGATAAGATAATGCTTCTCTTTGTTCCATCTTTCACAATGTGAACACTTTACACAATAGGGCTCTCCTGGCTCTAGGAGACCCTAATAGGATTATGTATTATGCTAGGTGTCTGCAATGGTCTGAGCCAACATCCTGCAGAGCACAAACCAACACATCGACAGCACAGCAATGTGACCATACCTCAACCACAATAATTAAATAACCATAACACAGGGCAAAACAGTGATGGGTTCCGTTACAACATATTTCTCTAGAAAAAAGGCATCTAAGAGATGATTACCTTATATAAATATATCCAGGGCCAATACAAGGCTTTGTCAGCAGAACTTTCTGTGCTGAAAGCTTTTCAACTGAAAGGAGGACATTATTTGAGGTTATAACAAAAAAGGTTCCACCTTAAGGAAAGAAACATTTTCTTCACAGTAAGTGAATTATGGGGTCAGAAGGGAATGTGTTTTCCCTTTATGATACAAATGGCAATGTTTCAATGTTTTTTTTGTTTCCCTTCCTCTGGATCAATAAACAATTAATCCAAATATTACAAGGATCAGATAAGATCCTAAAACTTTAAACTTGATGGACTAAATGTATTTTTTCAAACTCATTATATATATATATATATATATATATATATAACAATTATAGTATGTCTGAAGCAGCAGAATGAATTGAAGCTCCAACATCATCACTGACTCTTGTGTACAAACCACAATTCTTTCTTAGGTAGTAGAACCAATCCCTATGAGTACAAATTCTATTGTGTACATTAGTGGCACATCAACAGTCACCCCCAGGGACCACCATTCTTTTATTAATGATATATTATTGGCATTAATTACTGATAAGCACACATGGCATTGAGTCTCTTGTCTTCAATGCAGTCACCTTCACATTGAGTGTCTGTTTTTGTGCAGATGACTGCACAGAAGACTATGGACCCAATGCCAATGATCTCTCATTAACAAAAGATTAGGATTTATTTTGAGGGTGGATCAAAATGGCAGACTGACAGCTCAAATTGGCAAACTTTAATGTAAGTTTATCGTAGTAAAGTGTGATTTTTAAAAAGCCTTCAATTGATTACTCATTACCTATAGTTTTGAATGATATCATATTTGAAACCTGTAACAGAAAATATGCTATGCTATAAATAAGAAATATGGAGTACTTGAGTATCTACTTAAACCATACTCTTTCTGCACTCTTTCTTTTGGTAGAGAAGCTGGATAAACTAAATGTGGCATCCCATGTGAACACAAAAGCCATCCGCTCTGCCAGTGATGAGATAACTACCTATCGGCACCAACTGCAGAGCCAGATTACCCAGCTGGAGGTTTTAAAGAGTTCACAGCAATCCTTGGAGAGACAATGTATGGATATGGAGGACCGTCACCAGGCTGAGGTGGCATCCTATCAGGTAATCACTCATGATAATGTAGAAGTGATATTGTGTCCCTGTCACCCATCACAATTAGAAAAGCTTTTCCAGTTTACTCCTATAGGGTTTCCATTACTTCAACAAATATAAAGGTCCCTAACGAGCCACTGAAATGGCCCAACTTTCATAAGACTAGCATAAGAAACTATAACGTTTTCCCATCCATCTTTTACAAACATCTTCCTACATTCTGCCATCGAAGCTGTGCAATTAGGTAGCTACAGGCAAAAGTGCTCCTCCACACATGAGAGGGGTTCACACTAAAGTTTATTAGAAAACTGTTATATTAATTTATACTGATCTTTTCTACATAAAAGCTATGAAAATTGGATCATTACATTAGCTTTTTAACTAGATGACAGTCCAAATTATTTTCTGGCTATTAGCTCTCTGTTTCTCTACTTAACTACTAACATGGCAAAGTGTACACATGTGCAACACAAGTATTATTGATAAAAAAGAATTAACATCCACAGACCAGTCTTCTCCTTCAAGTATATGCTGATGCAATCATATTTATTGTCACCTGACCTTCAATAGAACATGTGCACTCTCTTTTTCTGTCTCAGGATAATTTTCAGCAACTGGATAATGAACTTAGAAACACTAAGTGGGAAATGGCAGCTCAAATTCGGGAATATCAGGATCTGCTGAATGTGAAAATGGCCTTGGACATTGAGATTGCTGCCTATAGGTGAGAGTTTAAAGTAAGAGGCTGGTAATGGGGCAGCATGCCTTGTGCATTATACTGCCAATCAAATTTAATTGTGAAACATGATGGATGACAACAAACTTCTGTGTGTACTATATGTTCCTTTTTATCTTCACGCACTGTGTCTGCTATGTCTCCCTAGTATCTCCTATTAATCTTATACTGTCAAAGTCAGGAAAGTCACCCAATATATATCTGTTTATGTTCCTGATGATTTCTCTTTATTTTTCTTCAGAAAGTTACTGGAAGGTGAGGAGTGTCGAATTGGCTCAGGATTTGACCTTTTCCCATTTGAAGATAGGTTTCCAAGGGTCCCAAGTACACCAAAACACATCAAAGTGAAAAAGGAGGAGAAAATAAAGATTGTAGAGAAGTCAGACAAAGAAACTGTTATTGTAGAAAAACAGACGGAAGTAACTGAGGAGGTGACAGAGGAACAGGAAATAGTTGAGTCTCCTGAGGAGGAACCGGTAGAAGAAGGAGAAACGACACCAGAAAAACCCTTTGATGTGAAAGAAGAAGTTGAGGAAGTTAAAGAAGCTGATAACAAGGAGGCAGATGAGAAGGAGGAAGCTGCTGATGAAGAGAAAGAAGAGAAAGTTGCTGATGAGGAGCAAGCTGCAGATGAAGAGACAGAAGAGAAACATTCAGAGGAAGAGGAGGTCACAACAGAAACTGACAAGGATGTTAAGAAGGAAGATACTAGTAAAAAAGCTGATAAGAAACAAGACAAAGACCAAGCTGAGAAAGAAGAGAAGAAACCAACCAAGAAAGAAGAAAAAGAAAAAGCAACCCAAAAAGAAGAAAAGAAAGAGCCAACTAAAAAAGATGAAACAAAGGTGCCAATAAAGAAAGAGGAAAAAGAACAGTCTACAAAGAAAGAAGAGAAACCTGCAAAGACAGAGGAAAAGGTTCAGCCACCTAAGAAAGAAGAGAAGAAAGATCCAGTTAAAAAAGAAGAGGAGTCAGCCAAGAAAGAAAAGAAAGACTCTGCTAAGAAAGAGGAAGAGTTTGTTAAAAAAGTGGAGGAGCCAGCCAAGAAGGATGAAAAGAATGAGCCAGCAAAGAAAGATGAGAAGAAAGAACCAGCCATGGCAAAGGAGATGAAGGAGCCAAGCAAGAAAGATGAAAAGGAACCAACAAAGAAAGAGGAACAAAAGGAGTCAATCAAGAAAGCAGAGAAAAAAGAGTTGCCTAAGGAAGAGGAGAAAGAGCCTGTAAAGAAAGATGAGAAGAAAGAGCTAGCCAAGAAAGACGAGAAGTTGGAACCCTCCAAGAAAGAAGAGAAGTTGGCACCATCCAAAAAAGAAGAGAAGGTGGCACCATCCAAAAAAGAAGAGAAGGTGGAGCCTGCCAAAAAAGAAGAGAAGGTGGAACCCTCCAAGAAAGAAGAGAAGGTGGAACCCTCCAAGAAAGAAGAGAAGGTGGCACCATCCAAAAAAGAAGATAAAGTGGAACCTGCCAAGAAAGAAGAAAAGGTGTCACCATCAAAAAAAGAAGAGAAGGTCGAGTCACCCCAAAAAGATGAAAAGGTACCTACTGCAAAGAAAGAAGAGAAGGTAGAGCCTGCCAAAAAAGAAGATAATGTGGCACTCTCCAAGAAAGAAGAGAAAGCAGAGCCTGCCAAGAAAGAAGAAAAGGTAGAGCCCACCAAAAAGGAAGAGAAGATAGCACCTTCCACAAAAGAAGAAAAGGTGGAGCCAATCAAGAAAGCAGAGAAGGTGGCTCCTGCCAAGAAAGAAGAGAAAGTTGAGCCTGTCAAGAAAGAGGAAAAGAAAGCACCTGTGAAAAAAGAGGAGAAGAAAGAGCAAGTCAAGGAAGAGAAAGAACAAGCTTCTAAAAAAGAATCATCAAAGAAAGAAGAGCCACCTAAAAAAGAAGAGCCAGCAAAGCCTGCAAAAGATGAACAAAAAACAGTTAAGAAAGAGGAGAAAGTAGAACCAACCAAGAAAGAAGAGTCTCATAAGAAAGAAGAAAAAGCAGAGACTCCAAAAAAGGAAGAGAAGAAGGAGCCCACCAAGGAAACAGAGAAAAGGGAAGCTGTTAAAGAAAAAGAAAAGGAACTAGAAAAAAAGGAGGAAAAGGCAAAGCCAGCTAAGAAGGAAGATTCACCAAAAAAAGAAGAGAAACAAGATACTGTAAAGAAAGAGGAAAAGAAAGAACCAGCCAAAGAGGAGAAGAAGCCTACTAAGCTAGAAGAAAAGTCAGTAAAGGAAGAGGAGAAGAAGCCACTTAAAAAAGAGGAAAAGGAGAAAGAGCCTCCTAAGAAAAAAACAGATGAAGGAACCAAAAGCCAAAAAGAAAAGTCTCCTGTGACAGAGCAACCTCCCAAGGAAGTGAAAGGCAAGGAGGACAGCCCGAAGTCCAAAGATACAAAAGCCACCAAGAAGGAACCTGCCGGGGGCAGTACACAGGTTGTGAAATCAAAGACAGAGAAAATAGAGAAGTCTTCTGGTACTGACCAGGCTGGTAGTGAGTCCACTCAGGAAGCAAAGAGTGGGAAATAAACCAGTCTCTACAGCAAAGCAAGAAGAGGGTTAGAACCACCAAAGAGACCTTATAAAAGCCACATATCTTACTCTGGAACTGTCAATCTCAGAGACTGCTTTGAAATGATGAACCCCACTTAACTGCTGAGTGATCATGGGCAGCAGCCTCTGCAAATCTCTCTAGTGCAGTGGTTCAACCCTACCCTCAAGAAACCTCAACACTTATGAGCTATAGAACATGTGAATACACTTATGCGGAAATGTATCAAGGGTCACAAAGGGGGATTATGATAATATCACACTGTGTTACTTTGCTGCACTGTGCAAGTGTGAATTTTTGAAGGGGATTCCATTAGGAAATGACTTGCATATATTATGAGAGAAAAAGTTAGAGGAGGCATTAGGGGGGCAATCAGTGGAGTAGTAATAAAGTATCGATATGGCCATAAGGTCAGTTACAAGTGAAATTATATAATCAAAATGGGATGTGTTACTCAAAATTATAAAATGAGTTATATAAAATATTAAGAGAGGAAGGCTAAAATCTATTAAATCTGGTGTTACAGGATCAGTAATAACTTCTTAAATAATCTTTGAGAGTTTATACAGACAATTATTATCGGGGCAAGAATGTTGCATTTAAACTAAATTTAGGGGAACAATTAGAAGGTAGATTAAAGATGGTATAATTGTGACAATGCCCTAGGGTTAACTGTTTAGATCAATATTGTCAAAATATATATGAAAGTATGGTAATCACATAGCAGAACTAAGGTGGCACAGTTAGGAACGTTTCAGGAAACAGCTGCTGGCTACACTGTTATGTTTACACCATATTCCCAGGTTATACCAGTGGTCGCTGCAGCTTCCCAGTCAACATACGTAACATGACGTAATCCCTCTACTGTTGATATAACTTTAACCTCATGACCCAGGAGACCAGCATCTAAAAAACTTCCATTATTCTTAAATTGATGTTTAGACCACATGAATCCTCAGACATGTTCATTTCTCGCCCTTGGGTTTTCATATAAGCCACAGATTTAGTTAATAGACAGACTGAGGCATTTCAAACATTGGGGGACATATTACTCTAAGAGGACAAGTATAGAAAAGGATGTAACCCTTTAGTGATGAAACAACAGTTAGTAATGTTATGGCGACTATAATTAGAGTGACTTGAAAATTAAAAACTCAGAACTTGAATATAATAAAAATACTGCCTCCTAGTATAAGTGCATTATTAGGCTGTGGGGCTTGGAGGTCACACATGCAATAACCGCTCTCACAGCTTTCAGGGTGGAAAGGACACTCAGCCAGCTTCAGATGCCTTCTTAGCATATTATTGAATGTACTGAAATAGATTCAGGGAGAAGAGATACAGAAAAATTACACAGCCACATACACACAAGAAAATACACACACCAGTGCACACACGGCAGAACACAGTTAATAACACTTGTGCCACATGGTAGCTGTTTAAGCGTTATGCTTTAGTCTCACTAGGTATAGATAGAGGTAATAAGACACTTTTTCCAGCCCTATCCACCTTGCTTAACAATTTGTGCAATAATATATATATTAATAAAATGATTACAGAAAGTGTGTGTGTGTCACTTCTGTGTGCATTTTGAACTTAATGACTGATAAGACTGAAGCTTCAGAGATGCACCATACATCTGGATTATGTTACAAAAACACCATCGTGCCACACAGACAATGGTCACGTATCCCTTACCAAATCCTGATCTCCAGGAGAGTTTACATATCTGGAGAGCAGGGATGGAAAACAGTGATTCTTGTATACTGAGATTAAAGTATCTCTAATCTGACCAATATCTTGAGAGAGTGCCTCCATACAGATGCAGTGAGCAATGGCCAGAGTGATTTATGGGGCATAGTAATGAGAAAACATCTTCTCTCTACATTTAAAATCTAGCGAGCTATGGTTTGTCATATAAGCCCCGTCCCTACCATGCAGCCTTTATTAGCTATTCCACTTTACTCCATAGCCTGTAGAAAAGAGATAAATTACCTCCAGTAATTTTAAAACACATTTCATTTGTAACTTTTCCATTGTCTGTTTTACTAAACATTCTTTGTCTTGAAAGAAAAAATATCAGATTGAATTGGGAAACATGACTGAGCACCATGCTCTCGCTGATTTTTCATGACTGGTGATCCAGATGAAACATGGACAAAAAGATGGCAATCTGAGGCGCTGGCAGTAGCCAACACTCATCTGTGGTGATATATACAGGGTGGGGGAGACCATGGGTGCATGATGCTTCCTTTTCTCACATTGTCTTTCTCAGAATGGGAATAAACAATATTGTGTCCGATATAGAGCAGATGCAATGGAGTTGCTGCCCAATGAGAGAACCATATTCATGCTTCTGCCAGGGTGTCACACTTTCTCACCGAGGTATGCCTGCCCAGAGAGATGGCGGCCATCCAACCAGCATAAACATCATGATATGACGTTTGCAATATGTCAGATTCAATCATTTAGTTTAATATCTGCAGCTTAAAAAATGTGCAGTGAAAATGATTTACCTTTTGTGATTCTGCTGTCTGTTATGACTTATTATGTCACAGGGCATTGGGTCACAGATCCACAGCACATTGGTGTTACTTGACATAGAGGGTAAGGTTGCACTCTCACTGGTGACTCACCTCCTCTAGCACAGATATCATTACAAACTTTGATCACTGCAAGGAACGCAGACTCTTACCTTTTTGGTGCTGTTATGTATCTTACACCAGTGACAATCTAGCAAGTCGTGAAAAGGGATTGTGCAGAGTTGGCTATGCTTCTCTTTTCGATCAGTTGTTGAATAGTTAAAAACTGAAAAGAAGAACCATGTCCAGTGCGAAACATTAACAAGTAGGCAGATCACTGAACACAGGAAGGCCGATAGAAAGCATGAACCGGTGGTGAGGTATATGTTATTTGAAACAGTTGGTGGGTCCATTTAACACCTGTTGTTCTTGTTGGACCCTTGGTGAGTTAGCATAGTTCCAAGCTATTGCTAGCAGTGGGCTCGACAACATGTCTCCTCGCTTTCTAAGGGCTCAAAAAAGACATAGCCCTCCGGATTATTTAATGACATATTGGAAGGTCAGCCTACAGAAATTCTAGGTTGTCCTTGGAAACTGATTAATAATTGTGATCAGATGGCAGTACAAATACTAGAGGCTTGAAAATTGTTTCTAAAACAACGAAATTTGGATTTGATGGCAGATAAGAGTCAAAAAGGTCCATCTGTTCTAGCCATTCTATCTACCTAAAATGTATATGGATGTTTCCCTGATTTTAACTTGTTGTAATCTGACACAAGCCGCTTATATCAGAAACACACATTACATGGAGTCATTCTATACACATACAGACTTATTTTATTTAAAATAAATTGGTTTCCACACCCCCAGAGGTGCCTACATCTGGTACTAGACAATGGAAACACTGTATTTAAATACAGTTTTTAACCCTATACTAAACTTCACGCCAACAGCATCACAATGAAGAAATCCACAGCAGCAATGTCTGAGCACCACCTTGCTATCCTGTGGTGGGGACTACACCTCCCATGAGGCTTTGCAGATTGCAACAATGTTACAGCTGCCTGTGATTGGCAAAAACAAATCATGAATTTTATGCTAATTTAGCTAGGATTTTCAGGGACACTCCTTGTCAAAATCAACTACCAATAAAGCTGAAGAATTTTGCAACTGTCAGGGTAAGTTTATTAATGTTTATTTTGGGATTTTTTCATGCAAAAAAAATGTTTTCATAAAAAAAAAAAACGATTATCTTCTATCAGATGCATTTATAATCCATAAAACTTAAATATGTCTTTAAGACTCAGGTCTGCTCACACGCATTTTAGGAGGACCTGTTATGCTGAGCAGAATTTATGCTGGTGTTCCTTGGGGCCTTGTATGTGGGAAGTAGATTATTGCAACTACTAGGAAACATGGGGGATGGGGGCATTAACTGAAGACATGAGTTGGCCAGCAGAGGGTGTCTTTTTTTCTTAACCCACCATACTAACTTACCAATTATTATTATTATTATTATTATTATTATCATAATTTATGTGTAAAAACATATTTGGTAACGCTTTACAAGTCAAAAACAGTTTAAAGCATTGCAAAAGAATGGAGGGTCCTGTCTTTGAGCTTAAAATCAAAAGTAAATAGTGCTTTTAAATAGCACAAATAAAGTTTGAAAACTCGCAGACTTACAATATAAAGGGTATGGCAGAGGTATGGAAGGTTGATAGATACATTGTTCAAATTAAGACTGAAGATGATAAACTTTATTAAACAGTTTTTAGTGAGGTTTTGGAGGATTTGAGGCAGGAGGATAGGCTAGCGGAGCGAGGCAAAGATTCCTAAAGAATAGGGGCAGCACAAGAAAAGTCCTGAAGGCGGGAGAGAGAGGAGGGTATAAGAGAGGAGGATAGAAGAAGGTTGTTAGCAGAGGAAAGAGGGTGGGCTTGGGGAGTATTTTGAAATCAGAGCACAGCTATAAGAGGGTGAATTATTGTTGAGGGCTTTATAAGTTAGGGAAGCCAATGGAGTGACTGACAGAGAGGTGTCGCAGATACTGAGCGTTGATTTTGGCGTATAAGTCTAGCAGATGCATTCAGTAGGGATTGGAGTGGAATTTGACAAGGGTAACTATTTTTAGCCCAGTGACTGACCTATTGGGCTTTTTAGCTACATGATTAAAAGTGTTTGGGTCACTTTTCTGGGTCTTATGGGTGCAAGTTAATTTGATTTCAGTTTGCAAGAGGGGTGTAGACAGTGTTAACCATGGGTGATATGTTCTGGTTTGTGATGGAGACATTTTGAACTGGACAGGCTTTAGAGGTCTCCAGAAGGGTTAGAACTGGCAATATAGTGCACAATCACATATAATAGTTGTCAAACTGCGAGCCGTTGTCACACTTTGAAAGCTCGCGAAGCGAGCTCGCATGAACGGGGACGCAGCTCTGGCTGCAAACGCATCCCCTCGCAAAGCGATGACCCGCATTTGCGAAGGGGGAGGCTCCAACATCGGCTGCAATGAGCCTAAGGCTCCACGCCGCCTCACTCCCGGTAAAAAAAACAAACAGAAAAGCCCAACTTTGAAAAGAAAAACCACGCCGCGGTGCTTAGAAAAAAAAAATACAAGTTCACAAAAATATGAACCTAACGGCCAAAACACGTACACCAAAAAACACAAAAAACTATGAAAAATAACAAAAACATCACACACAGCACGGGGGGACAGCCAGGACGTCTGGGGGAGAGGTTGCACCCGAATTAAAGTAAATTTTAAGGAGTTTCGTTACTTGAAAATTGGCTAAGCGATAAAAAAAATGGCGGCCCAATAAAATGAAAACGAGGCTCCACGACCCCGAAGCGCAGAAAACACTGACGTATGACTTTTAATTACGACCCGCAGAACTTAGAAAAAATACTAGGTCGCAAAAATACGAAGTTAACGGCCGAAATGCGTTCATTCAAAAACAACAAAAACAATACAAAATACAAAACCACACAGAGCATGGGGGGACAGCCATGACATCTGCCAGTGAGGTTACACGCTAATTAAAGTCAAATTTATCGAGCTTAGGAAATTGAAAACCGGCTAAGCGAGAAAAAAGATAGCGGCACAAAAAAAGGAAAACGAGGCTACACGACCCAGATATGCGCAAAACGCTGCCAGACACCTCCGACTTTTGCCAGGGTAGTACGAGGTACAAAAATACACACTTAGGAAGCACGGAAAATGCTCGCGACCCGTGTAGCACATAGACAAACAATGCCACATTACGACACTAACACATTACGAATCTAAAATGGTGCTTTACATAACTAAACCAACGGTTTGCCCTTGCGCACTCAGCATATTTCTAATGCACAGTTGGGACATTGATGACACTTTCTCCTCTGGGCAGCAACAGGCACCTGTGTGCAATCTAAGTGTCACATGATCTGTGATTACATATACACACATTTTTTGAAAGGCCCCAGAGGCTGCAATGCCTAGGCAAGAGGCACCACTAACCAAACACTGCCATGAAGACCAAGGAACTCTCCAAAACAAGTAAGGGACAATGTTGTTGAGAAGTACAAGTCAGGGTTAGGTTATAAAAAAAATATCCAAATCTTTGATGATCCCCAGGAGCACCATCAAATCTATCATAACTAAATGGAAAGAACATGGCACAACAGCAAACCTTCCAAGAGACGGCCGCCCAAACTCACGGACCGGGCAAGGAGGGCATTAATCAGAGAGGCTGCACAGAGACCTAAGGTAACCCTGGAGGACCTGCAGAGTTCCACAGCAGAGACTGGAGTATTTGTACATAGGACAACAATAAGCCGTACGCTCCATAGAGTTGGGCTTTATGGCAGAGTGGCCAGTAGTAAGCCATTACTTTAAGCAAATAACAAAATGGCACGTTTTGAGTTTGAGAAAACTCGTGGGAGACTCCCAAAATGTATGGAGGAAGGTGCTCTGGTCTGATGAGACTAAAATTGAACTTTTCGGCGATCAAAGAAATGCTATGTCTGGCGCAAACCCAACAAATCACCCAAAGAACACCGTCCCCACAGTGAAACATGGTGGTGGCAGCATCATGCTGTGGGGATGCTTTTCAGCAGCGGCGACTGGTAAACTGGTCAGAGTTGAGGGAAAGATGGATGGTGCTAAATACAGGGATATTCTTTTTTTTTTTATAATTAACTTTTTTATTGAAAGAATAAACAAATAGAACATCGTAAGTTCAGCAAATCATATAACAAATCTCTCAAGTATCAACAAGATATATCAAAAAGTTTCTTTCAAAGTTTTTCTTTTTTGGTTAGAATAACACATGAACATGTAAAACATATATATAAAGTCACACAAGGTCTTGAACATATATACATTCCTCAAAGCAGACATGTGTCTAGGAGGTACAGTAAGGTGAAACCATAGATCAAACATCAGGTCAACCCATAAAAGTAGTTCACACGAACCTTATTGTGGACCTCGTAGAGTCCATAAGTCCCAGCAGGAGGCCCATCGACGGTATCTTTCATCAATTTCAGCTGAAAGTGAGCTCATAGCCCGAATGAACCTGATTTTGTGAAGTACTTCAATGTGAGTAGGGGAGGTAAGTTTCCAGTGTTTAGCTATGATGCATCTCGTGGCCAAAAATATCTGTGTTGTTAAACATTGTTCTGATTTGAATAGCCCCGTAATTGGAAGGCCTAGCAAAGCTTCCTCAGGCTTTTGTGTTACTGTTGTCCCCAAAAGTGTTTCTAATAGGTCGTATGTTGCTGTCCATATGGGTCTTATTTTCGGACACTCCCACAGCATGTGAATCAGTGTACCAGTGTCTGTGCAGCCCCTAAAACATGTGTCAGGGCGTGTTTTGTTCAGAAGATGGAGTCTTGCTGGTGTAAGGTACCACCTCATTATTGTCTTAAAAGAGTTTTCTTTTAGTGTCAAGTTTAGTGAAGAGGTATTGGCTTGTTTTAGGATCTTATTCCATTGGCTGTCGTCTAGAGTTACCTGCAAGTCAGCCTCCCATGCAGTTTGGTAATGTGGTTTAACCCTGTTGATTGTAAATGATGGCTATATTGGCCTTACCTCCGGGATTGTTGATACAGCATTTCTCAAAGGGAGATTTGGTGTGATATTTGTTGATTTTCGTAGAGTGTGTTAGTGTCTCATTAATTGCCATCAGATTAAGCCACTCTCTATGTGGCACCTGAATTATGTCAGTGATAATTGACGATGTGTTGCTTTGTGAGGTCACCCAGGTATCTGCCACAATTGTTATTTTGTTCTTTATCCACCATTTCCTCTGGGTAAATTTATTGAGGTGCTGACCTTTGTGTGATTGCCATAGTGGAATCAAGCCAGAACCCACGCTCAGGAGGTCCACCCTTCTGTTCAGGTCTTTCCATAATTTCAAAGAGTGGCTAATACAAATCGGTAACTCTCCTGTTCGTAGGTCCCGACTTAAGCTAAGCCATAAAACCTGCGATAATACCCAATGCTTGTCTTCTAGAAGTTGCCTCTCTATGTCTGCCCACACCGGTATGGCCTCTTTTTTAAACCAGGTCGTGGTTTGAGCTAATCTAGTGGCCTTATAATACTTGATTAGATCAGGGAAGGCTAGCCCCCCTTTCTGTTTAGGCGCACACATTGTGGTTCTATTAATTCTTGGTTTCTTGTTATTCCATGCGAACTTAAAAAGTGTTTTTTGCAACACTCTAAGGTCGGGTAACCTGATCGGGGTTGGGATTGTCCTAAATAGGTATAATAATTTGGGAATCACATTCATCTTGATGGAATTTATTCTGCCCAACCATGAGATGTTAAGGAAGGACCACTTGGAGATATCTGCCTTGATTCTGTTAAAGACAGGAGGAAAATTTGCCTCGTATACCAACGCTATAGACCGCGGAATATGAATACCCAAATAAGTTATCTGTTTGGGTGCCCATTTTATGGGAAAGCTGTTTTCTAAGTTCTGTTTCACCGTTTGGGGTAGTGTAATGTTGAGGGCTATGCTCTTGTTAGTGTTGATTTTGAACCCTGACACTCTGCCAAAGTCTGTGAGCAATTGGAATAAATTAGGCAGGCTTGGTATTGGATCTGTAAGTGACAGCATGATATCGTCTGCAAAAAGGTTGAGCTTATGCTCATTAGAGCCAATCTGCACTCCTTTAATGTTTGGACAATTTCTAACTGCCGCTGCCAATGGTTCAAGACTAAGGGCGAAGAACAAGGGGGAGAGTGGGCAGCCCTGTCTAGTTCCCCTAGTAATATTAAATTGTTTGGACACAAATCCCTGATATATAATACATGCTCTGGGATCGCTGTATAAAGGCATAATGCCCTTCAAAAAGCCGTCCCCCAGACCAAACTTCGCCAATGTTTTCCACATAAAAGTCCAGTCTATCCTATCAAATGCCTTTTCGGCGTCTAAAGATAGGAGCATTAGCGGGATATCCTCTCTGGTAGCCAAGTCTATCAGGTTAAAGATTCTCCTGGTGTTGTCGGGTGCTTCTCTACCTGAGATGAAGCCTACCTGGTCCGGATGGATCACGTCCGGCAACAAAGGGGCCAATCTGTTTGCCATTATTTTGGAATATAGTTTGAGGTCCGTGTAATACAGGGATATTCTTGAGCAAAACCTGTACCACTCTGTGCGTGATTTGAGGCTAGGACGGAGGTTCACCTTCCAGCAGGACAATGACCCCAAACACACTGCTAAAGCAACAGTAGAGTGGTTTAAGGGGAAACATGTAAATGTGTTGAAATGGCCTAGTCAAAGCCCAGACCTCAATCCAATCTGTGGTCAGACTTAAAGATTGCTCTTCACAAGCGCAAACCATTCAACTTGAAGGAGCTGCAGCAATTTTTCAAGGAGGAATGGGCAAAAATCCCAGTGGTAAGATGTGGCAAGCTCATAGAAACTTATCCAAAGTAACTTGGAGCTGTTATTGCCACAAAAGGTGGCTCTACAAAGTATTCACTTTAGGGGGGTGAATAGTTATGCACATTGACTTTTTCTGTTATTTTGTCCTATTTGTTGTTTGCTTCACAATAATAAAAATTCCTCAAACAATCCATGTTAATTCCTGGTTGTGAGGCAACAAAACACGAAAAATGCCAAGGGGGGTGAATACTTTTGCAAGGCACTTTATATTATCTTACATGTATAAGATTCGCGTCCGCGAAAAGCATATTCAATTTTAGTTAATTCCCATGTAAAAAAATATTTTATATTTGTCTGATTCAGTAACCTAGATTAATAAAGAATATAGAGGTTCTACTGTACCTATTTATATACAGGTTTAAACATAATAGCAAACTTATTCCTTTGGAATGTATATGCTTCTACCCCAAATTTCTCCTTTCAGTTATTGATATGAGAGGTCTAAATCTGGGATAAAGCTAAAATAGAAAATAAATTGTGTCCAGGCACACTGCTTTTGCTAAAGAAACTATTCCCTCCATGCTTATCCCCCAGAATTTGTCAAGGTTCAGAAACAGCTAAATCCCAAATATTTCACCAGATGTCCAAACCCTACAAGAAACACATGCATATTAACTCCACTACTTGTAGGTCTCCAGCTTTGCAAGAAAGGAACTAATTAAACAGGCATACACAAAGAGAAAACCCTATCTGGAGCGAGCATATTTACTATCAGAGCAATCAAATTGGACTGATACCCGTTTTGAAAGGACTTATAGTTTTTTTTTCTTTAATTGAAACCTAAATATTTATGCTTTTTTAATCATACAACAGGCTTTAAATCAGGATTTATCTGCGAATACAGTATACTGTAACCAAGAATATCCATATATCTTAGCATGGGAATAAGAAGTTAGCTTGATCCTTGACATAACATATTAGTCCGATATCTGGATGGTCATAGCCAAAATTTCTACATATGTATTAATACCCTTGTGCAAAGATGCAAAAATCGCCAGTGTAGGAGATAAAAACACTTGTTCAGAAAGAGCTGTGGAAATGTTGGTCTATTGTACCACACACTGCAGACATGTCCCCCAATTAATAATTGGAAAAAAATGATTTAGATGACCAATGATTGACTATAAACAGACATGATCAATGATCTCTGGCTCTGTCTTCTTTCAAAACCTTACCCAGACCTGTACAGACAGTAACAATATGATGAACACCTTTAGATGTAGGTAGCAGAACACTGGAAACAAGTTACACTGCCTGCTGTTCATATTGTGCAAAAAATGTATAAGCTTAAACTTACAGTAACGGTAGAAAACACCCTTCCATTATTTTACAAAATCTGAGATTTTGATGCCACTTAAAGGTATATAGAAGTTTCATTGATTATGAATGTATCTGATAGAGGAGAATCGGTAGTGTATGAAAACATTTTATGCATGAAAAAAATCCCAAAATAAGCATTGAACATGTTTTACAAACTTTAGGGGAATTTTATTATTTCTCTGGCAGTTGACTTTGAGAGTGAACGTCCCTGAAAATGCAAGCTAAAAAAGCATAAAATTAATATTTAGTTGTGGCCAATCAGAGGCAGGTATAACAATGTAACAGTTTGCATGTTAGTGGCTTCTGACATGCTCTGTACAGCCACCAAGGTCTGCCATTCTGTAAGTCACATGGGTTCTCTAGATCTCCTCTGGTATCAATTCATTTGGTGCATCTCACTGTTGTTTCAGAGAGAGAGATTATTACTTTACAAACTCTCACTTTGGATGTAACTAGTTATGGCTGTTTCTGTGCACATTCAATCTCTCTATATGGTTGCACCAGTGGAGTGGTCCTATGTGATTGTTATACATTTGCAGTTGTGCTCAAAAGTTTCCATACCCTTTGCGAATTGGTAATATATGTAAAATTTTCAAAGAAAACAGTGAGCAGACAAAACACATTTCTTTTATTTCTTACTAGTGACTTGCCCGTCAAAAATGACGGAAATAACATTTTAAGCCTGGCAATGCGGTTTGCAAAAAAAATGTGAAGATATGGCCTTCGGCGCTCATTGCGAGCCTCTCCCCCTGTGTACTTTATATGCCTGTGTAGATACGTAATGTTATTATTTGACTATATCAAAGTTAGTGTTGTAAAATGGCAGCGATTGTCTATGTCTTACATGCCTTGCGAGCATTTTCCATACTTCGTAATGGTGCTTAGCCGATTCGTAATCTTTAAAAAATGATAAATATGCCTTGAGTTAACTTGCAACTTCACTCAAAGGCTTCCTGGCTCTCCCCCTGTGCTGTGTGTGAGTTTGTAAGATAATTCGAGACATATTTCAGTTTTTTTGGTTTGTTTTTCGATTGCCGCGGTTCGGCCGTGAAATTCGTATTTTTCCGTGGTCGGAATTCCCTGAGATCGTATTTTTCCTTCCCCAGATTCACATTTTTCCAAAGTCCTTTTGCGCTCATTGCAGCCTAAGAAGTCCTACATGCCTCAACTGCTTGCCTCTCAAGGCTCACAGTGCAATGAGCGCCTTTAGCGCTCATTGCAGCCTAAGTCCCGGGTGCCTCAACTGCTTGCCTCACTTTGCGAGGCTCGGAGGGCAATGAGTGCCTTCGGCATGAACCACACGTTTGAGATCTCCCCAGAGTGGCTTGTTGAAGTGAAGGTCAGAAGACTTATGGCCACTTTACAACCTTCACCTTTATCTGCTGTAACCACTGGAGGGTCAACTTGACCTTGTGCTTAGGGTCATTATCATGATGGAAAGTCCAAGAGCATCCCATGTGCAGCCTTCGTACAGAATTCAAATTGTCTGCTAGTATTTTCTGATAACGTGCTGCATTCATTTTGCCATCAATTTTCCCAAACCTTTAGACCTCACACCCCTCCCAAAACATCAGTGAGCTACCACCATGCTTGACAGTGGAGATATTCTTTTCACTATAGGCCTTGTTGACCCCTCTCCAAACACAGTGCTTATGGTTGTGACCATAAAGCTCTATTTTGGTCTCATCACAAAAAATTACAGTGTACCAGAAGCTGTGTGGCGTGTCAAGGTGTTGTTGGGCATATTGTAACCAGGCTTTTTTGTGGCATTGGTGCAGTAAAGGCTTCTCTCTGGCAACTCGACCATGCAGCTCAATTTTGTTCAAGTATCGTCATGTTTTGCTCCTTGAAACAACCACACTGTCTTTTTCCAGAGGTTACCTGTGAGGTTTTCTTTGTATTCTGAAAAAAATCTTCTGGCAGTTGTGACTAAAATCTTTCTTGGTCTACCTGACCTTGGCCTGGTATCAAGAGATCCCCAAATTTTCCACTTCTTAATAAGTGATTGAAGAGTACTGACTGGCATTGTCAAGGCTTTAGATATCTTTTTATATCTTTTTCCATCTTTATGAAATTCCATTACCTTGTTACGCAGATCTTTTGACAGTTCTTTTCTGCTTCTCATGGCTCAATGTCTAGCCTGCTCAGTGCATCCACATGACAGCTAACAAACTCATTGAATATTTATATACAGACACCAATTGCAATTTAAAAAGCCACAGATGTGGGCAATTAACCTTTAATTGCCATTTAACTTTTGTGTGTGCCAGACATCCAAGGGTATGTAAACTTTTGTTTAGGACCATTTGGGTGATTTCCGTTATCATTATGATTTAAAAAGAAGCCAAACAACTATGTGAAAATAAATGGCTTCATGCATTTTTGCATGATCAGTCATATTTTCTAAATAAATGCCAAAATTTCACAATTTCTGCCAGGGTATGCAAACTTTTGAGCACAACTGTATGACTAAGTAAGGGATGGGCTCCTTGTAGCTGTAATATGGCAGTAAAGTGCTTGCAATACAATTATCTGGTATTAATACTAAGAGAAGTCAGTGTTAGCATTTTTTTGTTACCATTTATATAACTATAGCTAATAAGATATCTCACTAAGAAACAGAAAAAGGCTGCAGAGTCTTTACGTATAAAATATACCAAATACAGGCTGCAGTGTCAGGGTTCACCCTTGGTTGCTTGTTGTATTTTATGCCAAAGAGAACAAAATAGAGTAGAAACACAGGAAAAACACCCTAATCCCATCAGCCTAAATTTGTATCAATCTTCATTTGATCTGCCCTGTGGTATCTTGGGAGAGGCCGATAGGTTTAGGCAGCGCTAACTCTTGAAAAGAGAAGCAAGGTGAGCAGAGTTAGAAAAAAAACTTGGGCAGAGACAAAGCTTGCCAATCAAACATTTTTGCAGGGACATCACACAAGCATGTAATTGCTTAAAAACAAGGAAATAGGACTGCACCGACGTTAGGTGAGTAAAAAAGACAACAGAATGCACTCACAACCTTTATATGCAATTATTCTTTACTGTAGGGTTCTATTTATTTTCTTGCTTGCTGCTGTTTGTTAACTCTCAGAAGGCTATGTCCTTGTAAACTAATGAGCTTCCCTTTAGACCTGCTGAGAGCACGGAATATTGCAGGCAGAAAGCAATTTGCTCCACTCAAAGCAGCAGGTTCCACAGCAGCATCATTTGCATATAAAAAATACATAAGAGCCAAATTATTATTCAAAATTTTAAATATTTTTTTTTTTTAAATGACAAAGCATACAAACCTCTTAATGGGTTGGAAACGGCCCATCTGTATATATTGCATAACATATCTATTTATTTCTATCACAAATTACATTTATGTACAGGTTTACAATAATCAAAAATATCCATACATATCTCTACAACCCATCAGATAAGACAATTAGAAAGATGAAAAATATTTTATTTTGATCTATTAAACAATTTGAAACACGCAACACTAATAACGTCCTGCATGAAGGACAACAAATCAATTCTTCAGTACGTCGTAGGCAAAGAAGTCAGGAAATTAGCGATGGCTGAAGAATCCACGAGGATGATTATACTTGAATGGCTTTGTACGGCTTGGACCCCTGAAACAGAGACATGGAAATATGTGATCGAAGAGGAAGAACAATGTATGGCAAAAAAAAAGGGAGGAGATGAATGAGGGGAAGAGGAGACAATAAAAAAAATGGAAAGAGCGCTCACCTAACAAGGCGCAGACATATCTTCTCTGGAGGGAACTCATGTGGCCCCTCTACACTGTTATCACGGCACTCTGTCTCCAGGTAGACATCTAAGAGCATGCAGAGCCTCTGCAGCTGATTGGTGAGTAACTGGAAGCCAGGAGCAGGGTCCAGTAGTTCCTTGTAGAAGACATTTACCTCACTTTCCATTACCTGAAGAGAAATGTTAATTTGTTAATATGCATTCCTTAATAATAATAATAAAAACAACAACAATTATATTTAAAAAAAAAGAATCACTCCTTCAGGCACCCATGTGATATACTGTGACAGATTGTGCTCAGTCTTGATATTAACAAGGGCTTTGAAGCTGCCATTTCATTCTGATATATTCTATCCTTAATGCATCCATTTTACAAATGGACTTGGGGTTAGTATCAGCCATCATAGCAGATGCCGACCCGGGCAATTCATTAATTGTTGGGCCATCTAAATATTAGCTGTCTTAAATAATTAAAAGGACACCTGCTGAAAATGTAAGTTATAGTAACAAGCCAGCCAGAAATGTGCTGGAGCTCAGAAGAAACAAGTGAGGTTTCAAAATCTAAAAAATATGAAAGGAATAAAAGTAAAAGTACATTTGTTTACCAGCACATACTACTGGGCAGAATATTTATATTTTACCCTGTTCCAACCAAGAATGTAAAAGCCCACTAGATCTAAGCCAAGACTTCCTGCCACAATATGCAAGTAGTAATTGCCCTGTCTGTACCTGGGTGCAGGATCCATATCTCAAGAGCTTTACTTACCCGGATGTTCTCATCATTGCTAGAGTTACGTTCCCCCTTCCACAGGAGGCAGAGGCTGAACACTGGTGGGATGATGCAGTACCCTGGGTTCACAACTACGGCCGCGTGCATCTTAGCTGTGGAGAAATACCATACTCAGTCAAGAAGGTGGTAGTGCAGATATGTGAATCATGCAGAACCAGTTTCTCTAGGCAAGGGGGCACCAGGAATGAACAGTGGAGGCAGCAGACACTTATTGAAAGGTCCACCTCTACAATATAGTACCAAAGCTTGTTCTTCAGTCTTTTCCATCCTTACAATAACCTGGCACTATCTAATAACTAAGAATAATACATAACAATAATAATAATAACTACTAGTGGGCCACCACATTTCTGTTGAAGAATCTGAAATTCACCTGTGCATTTAAAGTCTGCCAGAAGCAGATACAAAAAAATGGTGACTCCCACTGGAAAAAAACTAGAACTGCATATAATCCGTAACAAATTAAATGTTTCATTTTATTATTTATTTTTTAATGGCCAAACATTTTTTTTATATTGTTAATATTGGATGATAGTGTTTATTTAAGATATTGCATGATCTATAGAATGTACAGGATACTATCTGCTAGGAAGGACAAAAGTTATATTGAGAGAAAGGCAGTGTGACATGATAAGATGTTTAAAGTGAGTCAGACAGACTGGTTTGATGCTACCTGCCACAATGTTTACATACTTTAATGTTCTTCACAACTCTCCTCTCCATTTCATACCTGTTCCTCTCTCAATCAGGAGGAAGTAGTACTGATGAGTATCCTGCGCTAGCCCAGATTCCACTACATCCTTTGTGTAAGGCAGAGCCTGTAGACAGGAAACCAAAGACACAACAACAAGAGAGTTTAATCAGCAAATAATGGAACTTTTTACTCACTTTTTATGCACACAAAAAACAGCAGCTGCTTTTAGAACTCAAAAATAAAATAGATAGACCTAAAGACACAAAGCAGAAGTGTTGCTTCTTCATAGCTAAGTCATGTATTAAAAGGACACATTAGCAGCTTTTTAATTGTTTAGCAGAATTTCCTGTCCACAAAAATAACAGAATGATTTCACTCACCAGATAATCCTCGTAGGTGAGGACGTTCCACCTTGACAACTGTGATACTACCTTAGATGGGAATAAGTGCTGACACTCTGCTGATACTGGGATACATCCATGCTCTGAAAAGTCAAGAACAACTATTGTAAACTTCAGATCATTCTGCATTGTTGGGGAGCGGGGAAATAATTAGGCTGATATACTTACCCAAAGAAGCAAACTGGCGGTGCAGTGCCAGGCGAGAGAGCAACCGGGACCTCAAAAGGTTGATGGTCTTCTCCATGTGACTTGCACTGAGATTGTTGTCAGCCATAACTGAAGGCTGTTGAGAGAAAAAAGTATTGATGTAGCAACTACGTACAAGAAAAGCAGTAAGGCAAATTGCACATTTACATGCACAGATATAAAATGAAAGAAATTTCACTTAAAATATATACTAAGCATATATTTCTGTTATTTTTAAAATCACAAAGCATGCGTGTTGTTGCGAACACTTGTGGGCTCGCGTAGCAGTAGGTGCTCATCTCCACGACCCCCTACGACTTTCGGACCGCAAATGCGGACCCTCGCAAAGTGAGGGGCCGTATTTACGGAGACTCCCACCTTAGCTGCAATGAGCCACAGGCTTATCACAGGCCGTAAAAGCAATCCCTCGCGAAGCGAGGGGCCACATTTGCGGAGGTAGAGGCTCTACGCCGCCTCACAACCGGTTACAAAACAACCACACAAGCGGGACTTGGAAACAAAACCATAAACACGCAATGACTAACTACGGACTTACAATTACAATTACGCCCGGCGAGACTTAGAAAAAAAACACTACGGCCTCGCAAAAATACGACGTTAACAGACAACCCACGCACAGTGGCAAACATTCAAAAACACAAAAATAAGCCGCTAAGTTCTACAAAGCAATTACGGCTTTTACAAAAACCTGTACGACCTACAACATACACCATTAGCAAGGACGCTTCATCATACAAACCCGCCTGCCACATACACATTCGCCGACATTTTACAACACTAACTTACAGAATGCGGAAGTACCCAGCTACACTAACGGCTTTCCCTCGAGCATGCAGCCTATTTACACTACACACATTGCTGACACTTACACCTCAGCTCCACAACAGTTCAAACCTACATTATATGCTGCAGGAACATCAAAACAGATTGTCAGCTCTTCAGCACAATGCTTCCTGCATATATTACTTACAAATAGGTAAAGTATATTAATTTATTACTTATTTAAATTTGCATCACAAAATACATATACACAAAAAAAAAAAAACACTATCGCAATAAACGCAAAACACATTCACTGCGCGCCTCACAACCAGCGCCAACGCTGCTCATAGCACACAAACTACACCAGAGGACAGCCTTGCAATAAGCGGAAAAAGCAGATCAGCGCCGACCTTACAATGACAGCAAAAGCGCCAATGATACAAAAAAAAATACAACAACCAAGAGGCTCGCAATGTCTGTACCAAAAACCATTCCTTGAATTACAATTCTATTGCCGTCATTTTTTGACGGGCAATTCGCTAGTAAAGTAATAGTTTTAGATTGCTTTAACCTGATGTCTATTTTGCACAACAAATATTTCATTGAAACCATTTTATTTGGGAGTAGAAATCTATATTATAGGGATTCAGAGAGATAAGAGGTAGTTTGATACAGAGCCCTGAACACACCTCTATATTACTGTTCTGAAATAAAGCAATTCTGGAGAATCTTGCTGATGACAAATTTATAACAGTTACGTTTATAATGGTCTAATATATTAAAGAAGAGCATGAATGATATGTTATTGATTGTGAAAGATGTTACTGATTTTGGTGTTCAATATAGCACACTGGTTAGCATTTTCAATTCCCACAACATTACCTAATGTCCTTTAATCCCTCAGCTCCATCCATTGTAGTCTAAAACTTGGTAGATGAACCACAGCATAAATACACTTACTAAAGAGAGTACTTCAAAGTAATTTAATCAATTATACCCAAGACAAACAGGATCTGTGACTTTGGTGGAGAATCAGTTCTATCAGGTAGGGGTGTTTGTGTGTGTATATTAATAATTTCACACTCAAATATTGGGTGGATATAAATGGTGCAGCAATCTGAAACTGGTCCATAATGAAGGTATGTATCCTGTATAATCAGGCTAATGGAGTCCTTTTCTCACCTGTGGTTGGTCTGTTGGGAAGTTCAGTCCTCCCATTGCCTGAACCCATAAATAGGGATGCCCGAGCTCCGAGATATAGTCAGTCAGGGATAAGATCCTGAAAAAACAAGTGACTTTGTTGTTGATCTTTGATACACATAATACACAGTCTGCATTTTTGGACTGATTCACCTTGTCATTGAATGATGCAAGAAAAAGATTTAGGGTGTTCCGTAAACTGGATCTTGTCAACCCTAACACCTATCCAAGTATGCTTGGTTTTCCTTACTGTATTAACTTCAACTGTGAGGTTATTCCTTCCATGTACGACCAGTAGTACTTTCTCACAGTAAGTCTACGACTTTAACCCTTGATGTTCATAAATGACACGTTGTTTATACTGAATTTGAGATACACAATGCAGAGCACTAAGAAGTAGTTCTAGCAAAAAACAGGCTACACAATTAGACATTCCACTGTTATAATATCTAGTCAACATATTCTAGGTATAGCTTTAAGAATTCATGCACCAATAAAGATGAAAGCAAGAATAACACATTTTATTCTCTAGAAAAGTGTTTAAACTAAAACTCATCATGACCAACACATGTCTTTCAAAAACCACAGACAAGGCAATTCTATTCTGTTTCATATTTAACAGAGCACTACGTCAATGTTCTACTTGCTTAGAGAGTGATGAAGTCACAAAGGAAATGGATGTTAGTGTTTTTTTGCCTTATCTGTAACCCACATGAAGTTAAATAACTCACCCAACTTTGTCAAACTGGTATCGATTGGCTGGATTTGGCGTTTTCTTCCCATCATCTCCAGGATATAGGCAGCTCAGCATCAGGTCAGGATTCAGCAGGTCCCTTGTAAAGAAGATAGAAAAGTCACAAGACTCAGCGAAATGTGTTTGTTCCCACACAAGTGACAATGATGGATGGACATGGTCACTATCTTTTCTTGTGTCTGGGGAACAAATGCTAGCAAAAAAAAAAAACGTCTCATCATTTACCCTGCACTGATTGCGGTTATGAGCTCAGATGCTGGTATGACCTTAGCCTTCACAGTGAGGATATTGAGATTCATTAAAAAGTAAAAGGTCAGGTGAAGTGCACTACCATCTGTAGAGAGAAAAGAGGAGGTTGTGTCAAAACCAGTGGATGGCAGGATCATTGGAAAATGGAAATACAAAATCAAAGTTACCTTTGCACTTCAGCATAAGGGACACAGACAGCGGATGCCTTTTTATCATTTCTTTCCTTTTATCATCTAGCTGAACTCCCAGCGTTGGCCGTCGCCGCTTCTAAGAAACCAAAATGTCAAAGGATGTCACTCATTGTCCAGATTCAAATGACAACACATAAAGCACAATTTTACCCTGAGTCTCCCCTACCAATACCAGATAGAGCCGTAACAATCTTGTATTTATCACAGCCACATTTAAAAACTCTTTATTTATGCCGAGTTTTTTTTTCTCTTGTATTGACAATTTGTTCTCGCTTTAATATTTGATCCTTCTTCAAACTGCAAATCATGACCTCTTGTTTGAACATTAGATCCTTTCTGTATATTGCTAAATAATTGTAAACATTTGAACAGTTGACCCCTGTTACTTTTCCAAGCTAAGAATCTTTCTACATGATACAACTGTAAATATAGGAGTATATGACCCCATCTTCTCACCGTTGTCTGCTCCTCCTCTGCATCTGAATCACTTTCATCATCTGTGGGTACAACAGAGGGAGAATAAGTCATTAGCTGCTATTAATAAGGGGATTATAACAACCCAACACCTTCTGGCTGTGGCATAAACATACACTGTAATCCCCTACTATTAGATGGTAATAAGATATTATTAATATAACGTTTGCCAATCATCAATTCATAAAGATTGCATTGTGTTGAAGACCACCAGGACAACAAACTGTTTACATACCCTGAGAATCTTCAGGGGGTTTGAATAGAGCTCTCGCCTCTTCCACACTTCCTTCAATTGTAACTATGAGCTTTTTGTCTGCAAGGTGAGAGAGAAGAATCAGTCAAGTAACAATGTAGCACAGTGCAGCCTTAGCGATCCACATGAATGGGTGGGCAGTGATTGTATTCACTTGTTTAACACAAGTTATTTTATTCACTGCAAGAACATTTTTTTTTATAAAAGTGTTAACGGTGTACTGACTTTATATAACATACATGTACATTAATATGTATAAATGTAGACAATTAAGGGCATTACGTTTCTTAGCGTGAACAATCCCTTTAGTAACATTCTAATTAGACAAGAAATTATGGTGTAATTTGTTGATTTCTCCTAAATATATAAAAGTATTGAGATGTGCGTCCCTATGGATACGTGTGTACATTGGCTGTATATGCATAAATTAATAAAATAAGAAAATAAACAAAACTTACTTCCAGGAACCTCTACGGTATTTGATAACAATATATTGAAATAAAATATAAGAATACCTTGATAATTTAAAAGGAAAAAGATTTGACTAAAATAACAGACAGTACTAAAATACTAAAAACTGCAAAAAATTGTAAATAGTGGATCCCTAGTTCTACCACTAGAACAGGGGTAGTTTCTTGAGGCAGGGCAGGATAGTCATTTGAGGAGTAAGTGGTAGGCTCCGCTACCACCATATAAAACACAGGGTAATTGAATTTTTTATTTTTATGGTTTTCACTTTTTTGCAGTATTTAATAGACCTGCTTGTTAAATTGTATTTCCATCTTGCTGCATCTAATTTACATGTTATATCAGATGTATACTCTAAGGATATTGTAAATTTTGAAAGTTTATTGATCCAATTTGTGACTAATCTAAGGAGGGAACATTTTCTCAGTTTTAGTATTTTAACTGTCCGTTATTTTATAAAAATAAATATTTTCTTTTAAATTATCATCAAGGTATTCTCATATTTATTTCAATATATGGTTATCAAATTCCGTAGAGGTTCCTGGAAGTAAGTTTAGTGTCTTTTCTTTATTAAAGTCTAGTATATACACTTTTCTTCTGGGAAATGTTCTATTATAATCAAATAATACATTATTATATTTAGCTGAGATTTATAAAAATTTAAAGTAGAACCACTCTCTGTGAATTATTGTTTATAGTCTGTATATGCATAAAACAAGCAGAAATATATAGACATGTATAACAATCTGTGTAACTATTATATCAATTTAATAATAACATGCATTATTGCAGAAACTTTTATTACTGGTATCTCAGATTTGAACTCAGTAACTTGAAGTATCAGAATACTTTTTGTAGCGCTGACTGGTATTCATGCAATTTGAGTAGAAGCAAGCAATCAATAACTTCGCATCTGCTATAGTAGCGGGGGGTCAAGCTTCCCTTTCAAAAACCTGCCCCTGCATCACATGCCACCTCAAGCAAAAGCAGTAATAAACTCCAAAAAGTCAAGGTGGTGAACAGAAGAGACATACTCACCCTGCCTATTGGGCTGGGCAGAGCTCTTCATGTGAGCTATGATTGGGGAAAAAGGAGAAAACAGACACGGGAGAGAGGAAGACATGAATAAGGACAGTGAGAGAGAAAAGACAGACATGGCAAATGAAGTAGATTACAATGCAGAAAAAGCCATGACAGACACTTTGGCCAATACTCTGCAAGATGGAATGGGAGTCTGGAGTAGATTTTAGTAACAGATGAGTAATTTATGTGCAAAGGCTGAATGCAATATACAGTATTATCTTTATGCTGTGATTTTCTGCTTATCATGTCTCCTTATTAAGCAAGAGCTGCAAACTTTTCTTGGCTTTTTGCAGTATATTGGTTGCAGCAGTATGTGATGTTTTTTTTATTATTAGTGCACATAATTTATATATATATATATATATATATATATATATATATATATATATATATATATATATATATACACAAAAAGTTTTCATTGCTACTTCTGCTTCATAATGGGAATCTGCAAATGTTTATTTTTCTTGTTAATACAGATACAGTACATCTGAAAATTGCTATAAAAATGCAAAAATGGGACAGTTCATATATAGAAGGCGCTTTGTTTTAGATTAAAAATACAAGGCAATACATGGAATTACAGAGATTTCTGTACTCATTAATGGTTTGTGTACTCACCGCATGCTTGGCTGTAGGCGCTGGTCTGCACAAACAACACGTAAAGAGGGGCAGGGAGGTGGCGCGCTATCTCATACTGTTTGTGCATGCAGTCAAATGGCATAGACAAATATTCCTGGACTGGCAGGGAGGCCTAGAATAGTGGACAATATACATTTGCATAAATTTAAACATATTTTAGCTTAATATCAGAAGACAGATAAAGAAGCATACTTTCTACCAGGAGGAACCTATGCCAAATTTCCCCTTCTAACGTGGTGGCCACATAGTACAGTCAAAACAACCCTCTGATTGTCAAAAGGTAACAATACATAAGAAATCCACTGCATTACCAAGTGGCATGTGTAGAAAGAAAGTAGTGTTTCCTTTTTATTGTTTTTCTTACCTAGGAAAACATTTCTGCTTAATAAACAAGTTGAAATTGATTTAACAGATGACAGTGAATTACACACTGTCTCTGAAGGGCCTACAACGAGGACACCCTCTTTGGTACCTGCATGATGCTATGCAACTGAGGCTGCAGACTGCTCAGATATTCCTTCTTCACTTCTATCTCTTTCAGGATCTTTTCCTTGCTGGCCAAGCTCTCCTTGTATTTCTCTGCCAGTCTGAGTAGGGATACAAAGAATTCAGATAAGAAACACATGGAAATTAAAGTAAATACTTAATTGGGTAAGATGTAAATTCACTTTGCTGAGGTCCAAAATTCATTCTACTGGGTTTACAAGTAAATTACCAAGTGAAAAAAATAATAAATATTAGACTCTTAATCCTCCTAGGTTAAATCCAAACAATAAAGCATTACATATGATAAAAGGGGAAAGAAAAACGTGCTTAACTGAGCGTCTGTCAAATTCTAAACTTAATTGTATATAGGTATTGTCAGGGAGAGAAAAAGGAGAAACCTGTATGGACTAAAAGATAAGTCTGAGAACATTTTGAAATCCATTTTATTCTATCATCAAACAAGTCGAATAATTTTAGGGGGTTGAAGATGGAAGATTCTGCATTACCATAATGTGATGGATATACTTGCGGGCAAGCCGTTAAAGAAAAAAAGCTGCAAGACTACTGCTGAGATGCTGTGGGAAATATTAGGCTATCCTTGTTTTTGATCATTTACATGAGGTACAATATGTTGCATGCACTCTGTTGTAGATGTGTGTGTTCTCAGCAAAAAGGTAAACCAAACCAAAATATTTTCATTAAAACTATTGTAAAAACATTGTGTCTTAGCCCACAAATCAGAGTTTCTTTGCAATATAAGTAGTAACTACAACCTGCAATTTGCTATTGAAGTAATACATTCAAATTCAATCCTAAATACTACATTTCTTGAGGAATATCGTGCCGGGCCACTTTCCCCCCCCCCCATTTGATGTGTCAAGTTCAGACCTTTTTCGCTGTTCCAGTTCCCAGTCTAAACGTGCCAATGTTTGTTGATGGGGATCAGTGGAAGTGGTTTCATGTTTGCTGATCTCAGCCGGGGCTTCCTTATAAAATTCCTCCACACTCACCAGATCAATCTCTTCATGCTTCGATCTGAGAAAGGTCAAGAATGATGGAAAACTTAGGGCAGCCTTCAAACGCAAATCTCTAAATAAGTCAAAGCAATAAATCACAGCATATTGCAACTAAGAACTTATAGGGACATGGGGAATATATTTGTTTGCGTTGCATCTGAAAGAGGGTGTTTAATAATGTACCATAGTGTGTTTTATGGTTTCAGATTATACTCTTAAAGAAGAAGAAAAAACATATTTAAAAGTTTATCTGGTCTGGGGGCTTGCAGTAATACATGTGTGTGAGCCATGCTTGTCGGCTAATGAAATCTAAAGATGTGCATATGCTCGGTGCACTTCTTGTTAGTTTCAATGAAGTTTAAACAGGTCTAAACTTTCATGCAAAACAGAACTTTGTTCAGGTTTAAAGCATGCTCTTTTACATGTATAAAAAAAGAATGGTGTTCCATGTACCTTCAATAATTACAACACTGTTTTTTTGTAAGCCAAAGGGCAAGAAAGGCACCTCTAAAAAAAATAAAAAGACACATGCTTGAAGGATCCTAGACTCACTTGAATTCCAGACACTTGGTGATTTCTTTCTGAAGATGCATGACCTCATATAGTAGGTTCTGCAGCTGTAGGTGATATGCATCCACCTTCTGTTTGGACTGAAATGGGAAGATGGAATATCATTGTTATTATCCTTTATTTGTAATGCACCAACATAATCCATAGCACTCTATAAAAGGTGTAAGAGTAAAAAAAAATACAATATTAACACATGGCTAAAATGGTGGGTCCTGTCTGAGCTTAAAATCTTACATACGTGGTGCTTTTCCCCCAAAACACCTTACAAGATTGGAAACCCACAAACTTACGATCTAAATGAAGTGGGGAAGGCAGAAACCTTACCAGAGTAACTGATAAGGATTTGCATAGGCTAGAAAGAGTGAAGGTTGGAAGTGACAGAGGTTAAAAGAGAAGAGAACACAATTATGTTGCAGTAAGGCAAGTGTAAAGTTTGCCGGGGTAAAAAGTTGAGATGTTTCCATTCAGTGGGAGAGAGTAGAAAGGGATCCATGCTTTAGTGCTGTAGGGATGTTATCTAGTTATGGATCAACGATTCCTCAGAAACTAAATGAGACAGTAAGGAAAGAACAGAGAGGTAAAAGCTAGCACTTAGAGGACCTGTCCTTTTACATTTATGATTTCAGGTGTGAGAAGCCATAAAATACCTGTTACAACACTTTGATTATACAGACAACATACGAGTAACAGTTGTATCTCCACAACATCCTCATAAACAAGAATAAAGTAGTATTATAAAACCTTTTCTCATTTACACAAAACAGAAGTTATGAGGACACACTGCTTAAAGCCTCTGCAGGTCACAGCAACAGCTTTTCAGCAGGAGCTTGTGGGAAAGTGTACCACACAATCCAGCCATCCAATATTATGTAAAAGCAGTGAAAACTGCATCCTCATTAGTACTCTCTCTCTTTTTTTTTTTTTTTTTTACCAATAAATGGGCTGTTTTTGTTGCTTGGTTGCACAGTCTGGACTGAGTTTAGTGGTTTTCAGAATATTTGACCCTACCTTGTTGACTTCAACCTGCATTACTATTTTGAATGAAATAATACACATTGACAATAAGCTGACAGATCTATACCTCATGAGTTTGGTCTCGTGCTTTCTTCAGCCGGATGTGAGCAAGGCGGTTAAGCTTCTTCAAAGTCATAAAGTGCACGCAGCTCTCTATCCGTTTTGCTTCAATCTCTGCAGCCTGGTAAATGAGAAGCATAGATATAATGGCTGTTTATAAAAGTTAATTGCAATTTGTTGAAAGAAGGACTAGCTACATCTGTTCAAAGAGGCCTAAATTTAAATTATCCTTTATTTGTAACAAGCCAACGCATTCTGTAGCCTCTGCATTTTTATATGGTGCTATAATACAGATATTTATAATGCAGTAGAAGCTTGTGTGCAACAGAACAGGTAGATGTGCTCGCCCACACTGTCTGTACATATACTTGTCAGATGCTCACCCCATCTTTGCCTCCATTGCTCTTCAGTTCTTGGATTTCAGACATCAGCCTCTGCAAGTCCTGGCAGGTTTCTTTGTACAGCTCATAATCCAATTTAGGGTTGCGTGAGTCCACCTCTGCCTCTTCACTGTAATATCGTCCTTCCTAGCAGAGCCCCACCACCCCAAACAAAGTTATTTCTGACTCTTAGTCAATAACATTAGATGTTATGTACTAAATATGCAAATCATGGTAAAGTAATATAATGGAGAGATCTGTACAGTAAAAGTTAATGTTAATGCTAAAGGATGACCAAGTGTAAAAAGAGTCCGTTTTGAATCAGATAAAAAGTCAGACTTATCTGCTTGAATATTATTAATTTCTGAAAAAAAAGATACCATTAAACATTATTGCATATATTTGAAAAGTGTATCTTTTTAAATAAAAAAATTGCTAAAATGAATAATCATTTTGTGGTAAATAAGATAAAAATCAAAATACAACAAGGCATACAACAAATTACAAAGAGAAGATGGGTGGGGAGAGATAGCGCACCAATTCCCAGTGCAAAATAACCGAAAAATTAATATATTGTAATCCCAAACCCTTGTTTACAGAGATCAGTAGGTAAAGCTCTCACTTTTTCTAACTTCAGTCTATGAGGTATATTATAGGCTTCCCAACACTTGTTGGCTTGTAGGTTGGTACTTCTTTCCTCCTTGAACATCTTATCTCTTCCAATAGAGTGTGGGTATTAGGGTAATGTATCTGTGTACTTTTCAGAGCATGGGGAATGTTACAACACTATCAATACATAGTGGTGCCCGAATAAAATATTTTGACAGGTTTAATAAATCCCCTTTGGAGTAATAGGTGTATAATCAAAATACTATATAAAACATGGTTTCGATATAAATATTCAATTTATTCAATGTTTGTAAAAAAAAATATGTTCAATAGCGAAAAATAAGAATAAAAATGGCAAATTATACAGGGACTAATATTCTTAAAGAAAGAAATAAATAGGACGCGTTTCGCCACTTTTATCCTGTGGCTTTTTTAATGATCAAAAATACCTAAATAATATGAAATTCAAATGCAGAGTGTAAAGCTCAATGCTTCTCTCTATGAGGCAAAAATTACATAAGGAAGTCATGTTTCATAGAAAGAAGTCATGTCCTGAACTATAGCAATGATGGGTAACCTACTTCATTTTATGAGTTACCAACGTAGTCATAAAAAGGGCGGTACAATATTTTAAAATATATTGGTGTATGCAAATAAAAATGGTAAACTTCACTGAGGCAGACAAAAATGGAGATTACTGGAGTAATGAGGAACAGCCAGCGAGAGGGCTATATGCACATGGGGTGAGGGTCCTGTGAAAGTGGGTCATACATTCCTACTTCACAGAACCAGAATTAGCTGCATGGGAAGGTCAATGTATTACCTGCTCCTCATGTCGACTTCTCTTTCCCTCCTCACTTCGGATAACTTTAGGTTTCCTCTTTTTGCTGGAGTCAGAAGACATGTCTGCTTGATATATCTGATACGGTAAAGAGATAAAATACTTTTCTTAAAGACAAATGCAACTTCAAGCCACTGTAAATAAAGACCTAAAAAGAGTTGATTAATTTTTTTATTTATTTTTTTATTTAATTTTGTGTGGATCAGCTAAATTTAAGAAACAAAATGTCATTTTTTTTTTTGCAGAGCTCTGTAGATGGTACAGCTGACTATACGAAGGATAGTGAAGACTCATCATACATTGGGAGAGCATATTTAAACACTATGAATAATGAGTGAGCAATAATTTAGAGAAACACCATCGCCTTGTCCTGATCTATAAAAAGAGATACAATGAAAAGAAATTCATTTTGTGCTGCATTATTTCCATAATTTTGAATGCTCATCTAGCTAAGCAAACACTTATGGTGATGTGGCAAATGGCAGTCGAAATTATATATATATATATATATATATATATATATATATATATATATATATATATATATATAACTGGTTTCTATTAATAAAACATTATGAGTGGAAGTATTTGAATACAGAGCTTGAAAGTTAGATCGTTTAAGCATAAATGAAAGAACAAATAACTCACACTCTCTTAATGACTTTATCTCAGCATAGGGACAACCCAAGAGAGATAAATAATATTACTAAACAAAACTCTTAGCCAGGGATTGACACATTTATCTGACTGTTAGGAGTCTGTCAAAACAAATTTAGGAGCCTTTTATGGATTATATATAGAAATGTATATAATAGCTCAAAAGCCTTCTCTTCCAGGATTTACCTAAGTCTTCACTTAGGTATTAAAGTCTTATCAATATTGTAATATAGTGTGTGTGTGTGTATATAATTATATATATATATATATATATATATATACATATATACATATATATAGGACATGATATTGTGGCTTCTCATCCCCTACTAACAAAGGACAATAATCAGATGAGAAGTTAAGAGTCTCAATTACCTAAAATGATCACTCTAAGGCGTTATCAACCAACTGTATTTATACTTTTTGCAAATCAGTGTTGCAGTTTATATTATACTAGCGACTTGCCCGTCAAAAAATGACGGCAATGAAATTGTAAGGTAGCTAATGCTGTTTGGTGTGTAATAATTAAATATATAATACATTAATAAATGAATATACTTTTCCTATTTTGAAGCATTGTGTTGAAGAGCTGGTAATTTGTTTTGATGTTGCTGGAGCATTAGTGGTGGGGTGCTGCTGTGTCTCCTTTCCCTCCCTTGTATCTCCTTTTCCCCCTCCCCTCCCTCCCTTGTGTTTCCTTCCCGCCCTCCTCTCCCTCCTTTGTGTCTCATTTCTGCCATCGCCTCCCTCCCTTGTGTCTCATTTCCCGCGCCTCTCACTCCCTTGTGTGTCATTTCCCCCTACTTTCCCTCCCAGGTGTCTCTTTCCCCACCCTCTTCCTCCCCTGTGTCTCTTTTTTCCCTCTCCCTCCGCTATGTATTTTCCCCTCCCTCCCGTTTCTCTTTCCTCCCCCTCTTTCTCCCCTGTGTCTCTTCCACCTGCTCTCCCTCCCCTGTCTTTCCCCTCTCTCCTATGTCTCTTCCCCCTCTACTCCCTCTCCTGTGTCTCTTTCCCCCCTCTGTAACCCCCTGTGTGTCTTCCCCCCTCTCTAACCCCCTGTGTCTCTTCCCCCCTCTCCCTCCCTCTCCCTCTCTTTCCACCCTTTCCCCCCTCTCTCTCTGCTGTGTTCCTCATGACCCTCACCGTGTCCTGGGGGCCCTGGATGTCGTTCTCGGCCCTGTCCCTGGGGGCGGGGTTCCCAGCCTCCTCCGTGGGTGTCGGAGGCCTGTCCGGGTGGCTGGTGGACTCCTGTGTGGTGGGTTGTGGGCCTGGCGCGGGTCCCCGGGTGTAGATGACATCTCCCAGCAACTGAGGCCGAGGGCTGCGGGCAAGGGCCTCAGTTGCTGGGATGAAGCGCCATCCCAGCAACTGAGGCCCTTGCCCGCAGCCCTCGCTACGCGAGGGCTGCAGGCTCAACATGCCATGGGGGCCCTGGATGTCGGGCTCGGCCCTGTCCCTGGGGGCGGGGTTCCCAGCCTCCTCCGTGGGTGTCGGAGGCCTGTCCGGGTGGCTGGTGGACTCCTGTGTGGTGGGTTGTGGGCCTGGCGCGGGTCCCCGGGTGTAGATGACATCTCCCAGCAACTGAGGCCAAGGGCTGCGGGCAAGGGCCTCAGTTGCTGGGATGGCGCTTCATCCCAGCAACTGAGGCCCTTGCCCGCAGCCCTCGCTACGCGAGGGCTGCAGGCTCAACATGCCATGGGGGCCCTGGATGTCGGGCTCGGCCCTGTCCCTGGGGGCGGGGTTCCCAGCCTCCTCCGTGGGTGTCGGAGGCCTGTCCGGGTGGCTGGTGGACTCCTGTGTGGTGGGTTGTGGGCCTGGCGCGGGTCCCCGGGTGTAGATGACATCTCCCAGCAACTGAGGCCAAGGGCTGCGGGGGCTGCGGGCAAGGGCCTCAGTTGCTGGGATGGCGCTTCATCCCAGCAACTGAGGCCCTTGCCCGCAGCCCTCGCTACGCGAGGGCTGCAGGCTCAACATGCCATGGGGGCCCTGGATGTCGGGCTCGGCCCTGTCCCTGGGGGCGGGGTTCCCAGCCTCCTCCGTGGGTGTCGGAGGCCTGTCCGGGTGGCTGGTGGACTCCTGTGTGGTGGGTTGTGGGCCTGGCGCGGGTCCCCGGGTGTAGATGACATCTCCCAGCAACTGAGGCCAAGGGCTGCGGGCAAGGGCAGCGAGGGCTGCGGGCAAGGGCAGCGAGGGCTGCGGGCAATGGCCTCAGTTGCTGGGATGGCGCTTCATCCCAGCAACTGAGGCCCTTGCCCGCAGCCCTCGCTACGAGAGGGCCGCGGGCTCACCATGTCCTGGGGGCCCTGGATGTCGGGCTCGGCCCTGTCCCTGGGTGCGGGGTTCCCAGCCTCCTCCGTGGGTGTCGGAGGCCTGTCCGGGTGGCTGGTGGACTCCTGTGTGGTGGGTTGTGGGTCTGGCGCGGGTCCCCGGGTGTAGATGACATCTCCCAGCAACTGAGGGCTGCGGGCTCGCTATGCAAGCCCGCAAGTGTGAGCAACGGCCTCAGTTGCTGGGATCCATCCCAGCAACTGAGGCCCTTGCCCGCAGGCCCTCGCTACGCGAGGGCAGCGGGCTCGCTATGCGAGCCCGCAAGCGTGAGCAATGGCCCTTGCGCTCATCGCTACGCCCGCTAAAGTTCTACGGGTTAACGGCTCGCCTCGCAAACCGGGCGATGAGCGCCTGCTGCGCTCATCGCTAAGCCCGCTATTCGTACGGACCACGCAAACAGCGTGACGACGACTCGTAGCAGGACAAATATAATATGTGATATTTATATTGTTACATTTGTATACTCTGACAAAGTGGAACAATAAAAAAAATGTCTTATAATTTTGAGTTCCTTTTTACGGCTTAATATTCTTATAGTATTTGTATCCACTTTTTATCTATGTTTGGTATACATATTGTACCCTCACTAAGGGGGATAAGATATATCTTCCTTTTGTTTGTTTTTTTCTTTTTACTTCTAAAACTATGCACATTTTTTAAATATGTTTTTAACTTTAGTATACTACTTGATAGAAATGTTTTATATATATATATATATATATATATATATATATATATATATATATATATATACACACACACACACACACATACATACTAGGAAGATAACTGTATATCCTAACGAGTTGCGGTTTTAAAAAGGAAATCCTTTGAGAGCATATGCAACTACGAGGCAAACAGTTGATTCACGACACTACGCTCATTGCACTGCAAGCCTCGCAAAGCGAGGTGTTGAGGCTTGCGGGACTTGGACTGCAGCACTTAGAAAGGGACACAAAATTACGGCCCATAGTACTTAGGACCACAGGCACGTATATGGACTGTGGGCCTCGCAAAAATAAAACTAATGGCAGAATCACTGAACAGAAAAAAGCTGAAAAAAACTGCAAATATGCCGCAAATTAACTCACACACTCATCCACAGCACAGGGGGAGAGCCAGGGAGCCTGTGACGGAGGTTGCAACTTAATTAGAAGCATATTTGCAGTTTTTTCACTTTTGAAAATCGCCCAAGAGAGAAAAAAAATGTCAGACAAAAAAAACCCTCAAAAGGATGAAAATGAGGTTGAAGCTCGGAAAAAAACCATCCCCAAACCTGTAACACTTAAGGAAAACCAGTAAAACTTCAGGAAAACCAGTAACACTTCCTCCGCAACAGTAACATTTACACCAACGCAGTAACACTTAACCCAAGCCACTAACACTCATGGCGAACAGCATTGCTAGCCTTACAATTTTACGCCCGTCATTTTTGATGGGCAATTTCCTAGTATCGTAATAAAATAGAGTTTTAATATACTACACTATGTTTGGCTCTATGCACTCTATTTTCTTTCTTTTCTGTTTATACTCTTTTGTACACATAGCCATTTGCTGCCACTTTAAACTCTGTATAATTGCACAGATCAAATAAATAAGTCTCCTTTATAACAATGTGTATTCCCTCAATCAGCATGGTGTATACAGAAAGCACCAGAGGAATACCCAGATAACCGTTATTATGTGTAAGTATGGGTCACAGGTCCCTCTTTACTGCTGGTTATGATGAAGCTATCTACATTCAGCTGGCACTCCTATATACGAGGGGCTGTGATGGGTCCTGGATCATGAGGAGCATCTTATGGCTTTAGGTTAATGTTGTGTATAAGCCTCAGATTTTTAATGTGCTCTCCTGGCTGTATAATACAACGTGCAGGTTGTCTTCAGCGATACAGGGGTCTCACAGTTATAGAGGCACTGCTTTGTGTCAATGCTATGTGTACATTTCCGCCATGGCTCTGCTTATGTACACCGGGTGCTCGGTAACCTCAGCTAGGCCTGGTGATTGGGCTGCGGAGATTTGAAGCCTGAATACACACCCAGGACCGAGGCGGAGGGTATCTCTATCCCATGACAACACAGTACATACTTACACGACTTTCCTCGGTAGTTTCTCATTCAATATTATACACTCTTCAGCACTTCCGGTTTCTCTCGCCTGCACTCCAGGAAGTAAAACGCATAACCCCTGGGTAGGTTAGTGAATGATAGAGATTTCGAGGAGACCAGAATGTCCACATGTGAAAAAAAGTGCTTCTGGCCCCAGGGCATTGAAATGAAGCGCATGGGATCATAGAGTTCTAGGCTCGCGATAGAGTGTCTGTATTCGTTTACAGTACATGTTTAAGAGCTGTAACGTAGACGAATAATCAGAGTATTGCAGTAGATAATTAAACCATTTTTATTGGACAACCCTTTCAGTTACTGTGGCAAAAGCTTTGGAGAGTAGTATCTCTCTTTATCGAGTCAGAAGCAATGATGCTTAAAGTTTAGCATGAACATTGGAATATACAGAGCAGGGATTCTAAGAAACCAACCTGGTCAGAAGTCATACATAAAGTATGTGTTCAGTCAAGTGCATGAAGATAATATTTTGTATATGGATGTACACAACTCACACACTTGATTGACCAATTACCTTATGATGCCTGCCTTCTGTCCCATGTGGGTTTGTTGTTACTTACAATCACTGTTCTGTATATCCTAATGCTCATGTTAAACCTTATTACTTACATTATATTATCATACTTGATGCTATCACTCAATTACAATTTTTAGTTTGACAAATTGCACCACTATATGTTGTTTTTAAAAATGAAATTAATCATGGCATACTATTAGGATCCTATACTTCTAATCTTATACATTTCATTACACTGCATCGATTATTCAAATTTGTTTTATTCAAGATATCTAAAGATTTGTTTTATTTAAAATATCTTTTTAGGTAACCTTAAAATGGCATTATTTCATCCAAATATATGACTAAGGCAGGTGTCAAAACAACAAAGTCAGAGGTGCTCATCAGAGAACGAACCAACCTTAATAGGTTAGTTCTTTAGCCATGATAAGCTACTCTGAGAGCAACCTCTTTTAGCTCACTTGTGCCCTTCACAGGGAGAAATATCCTGTAGTATATCAGTCTGGTCCCACTCAAAAGAGTGACCCAGCCCCGAAATACCAGGCAATTCTACCCTGAACAGACGCGTTTCGGCCTTTATGGGCCTCGTCAGTGAGGTGCAGCTGAACTCCCTAAGGCACAGTGAGCAAGGCAGGTGTCATTAGTGCTAGATGCAATTTTCTGACACATTTAGTTGAAAAGTGCTGTTTTTGTCACAAAACAAATGCATCCATAGATAAAATGATAGGGACAGAAATTCCACATGGGAATAGCGTATAGATGGAAGATGTATTGGGATAGGATATGTTTGACAAAAATGAGCAGCTGTGGTCAGATTATTTCTATTTATTATTTTGAATATCTAAATATAATAATATTAAGCAGAATGTTTAAAGAAAAAAAAAGAAAAACATTTAATTTTATGTGCAAATATTCTTTACTGCTGTCACCATTTCCTTTACCTTGTATGGTTCTTTCTACCGTATAGTGTTTTGGTAAGCCAGTGAGCTTTTTATTAAACATAATGGCAACACTGGTAGCTGGAGCAGCCACTGGGCATATAGATGCCGTCTCTGCAGGAAGTGGATCAGGAAAAAAACAAAACGGTATATTCCACTTTAGCAAAAGTGCATAAAATCTCTAATAAAGGCTATATATCCCCATTATCGTGCTGTTTTTTTTCTCCCAGTAATATATTATTATTAGAATATTGCCCGTCAAAAAATGACAGCAATGAAATTGTGAGTGAGCTAATGCTGTTTGGTGTATGGTAATCAAATAAATAATACATTAATAAAGTAATATCATTTACCTATTTTGAAGTAATATACGCAGAAAGCATTGTGTTGAAGAGCTGGCAATCTGTTTTCATGTTGCTGCAGCATACAATGTGTGTTTTCAGTGCTGTGGAGCTGCTGTGTAAGTGTGAGCAATGTGTGCAGTTTGTAGTGTAAATAGTGTGCGTGCGCAAGGAAAATCCGTGTTAGTGTTGTAAAATGGCACCTAAAGTGTGGTACGCGGGCTGTGGCTGATTTTGCTTCCTTGTTCTTGTACCTCGTACGGCTTTTTCGGAAAATCTGTATGTGTTTGGTGGTGTTTTGCTGTGTTTTGCGTCTTTAGGGTCCTGTAGCCTCGTTTTCGGGTTTTTTCGGCGGCCATTTTTTCTCTCGCTTAGGTGATTTTCCGGTATCTAAACTCAGAAATTTGGACTTAAATGGAGGTGTAACTTCACTTGCAGAGGTCCCGGGTGCCCCCCTTGCTGTGGGTAAGCTTTTTATGTGTTTGTTGTGTGTATTTATTGTGTTTCTAATGTTTTCTGGTTTGCGCGGGTCGGCCGTTAAAGTCGTATCTTTGCGAGGTCGTAGTGTATTATTTTTTTTCTAAGTCCCGCGTCTCTTATTTGTTTTTAGTAAGTCCGTAAATGTTGCGAGGTCCACACTCCATGCCAGCAACTGCGGCCACGCTTCACGAGGGCCGCAGGCTCGCTATGCGAGACCGCAGCGTTAGCAACAACCCGCATGCTCACACCTACATATGTGATAGGGACATGGAGGGTTCCCTCCTTATTATTAAAGTAAACTACCTAAGAGTTTATTAGCATATTTAAAGATTTCATTCCAAAAAACCTGAAAGCTGTTTTTACTCACTGAAACCTTCCATATGGTCCTTGCAAAAGTCCCCCCTGCAGAAACATTTTAGTAACATATTGTAACGGAACCCATCACTGTTTTACCCTGTTTTATGATTATTATGGTTAAAATATGATCCTAGTAATATACTGTATGTATGGTGGTTTATGCTCTGCAGAATATTGACCCAGACTAGGGCAGACTTTGGCAGGAGAGATAATCCTGTTACAGATAAGGAGGTCTATTCATTCTCAAACATAAGAACAAAGAAGGCTGATTTAATCATTGTCTGATTATATCAAGTTGCCTCAGGGAGGTGTGACTCACCTATTGTCCCTAAATGTGTATTGTGTGGCCAACTATGGAGAATATGTGAAATGTCTGTGTGTTATGTGAAAAAGATACTTTTACTAACTTTTGAACCCCTGGTCTGATTCATGCCATTTTTTAATATGTTGTTCCCCTAGGTGAGAGCTATTGAACGGTGCTGGACTTAAAGGTGTACCCCCTGTTTTTGGGGTACATCCAGAATGTGGTTAAAATTGGGTGTTTTAATTGTGTTCCCGGTTATCTGAGGGGAGGAGACGTGGGGGTTGAACCATGTATATAATTGGCTGTGATAATTATGTGGGTGTAGCCCTTCAGAGGGCACCATTGCATAAAAGGAGATCCCCTGTCATTAAAGTGATAGTTCTACTTGACCCTTCAAAACGTAGCCTTGTCTCGTTATTGGAGGGGATCGCTATATCATACTGGGGATTGCTATGCTTTTGCATACTCCCTTGAGCTGTAACTACTGAACGCTTGTTCCTGATGTACTCTCCTTGTAGGAGAGGTCTTCCCCACACGATCCTGGATGTTGGAGATTCATACAGGGTGGAAGGAAGACGGCGTGGCTCCAGCTAAACTACAGCGGTTGTGGAGTCTGTGGTGGTTGTGGTGTCCGGTGCGGTGCTTGTAGGCCTCGGCGCAAACTAGGACGCGTCTATCAACGGAGGTACCCGGTTGGGGTGCCAGTAGATCCGTTACACATTTTAATGCTATAAATGGTATAGTAGTACTATAAATGGTAATAGAAAAGGAATTCAAGTACAGCATTTACAACAATTAGCCGGGTTGATCGAATATTACCGCAGTCCTTGGCATTCAGGAGATACATTCTTACAATGAAAGGGATCTTCTATAGAGCAATATCCATACAACACCAACATCTTGATATCTATTATTTTTTTTACTACCATATTTACATTGTCAAACATGGGAGCAGCAACAGTTACAAGACAATAAGACAACATAGATAGAGAAGCAAACACAACAGTGCTGCAGTACAACAGGGAGCTGGTTCAAGATCTGTTTGAAGACCAACCCTGATCTGCAAGATTTACATTGATCCCTGAGAGTAACAATTTCATATTCTTAAATCTCTATATGGGAAAAAAAAACATGAATGCCCATTGAAGCAACTGTGATCGTGAAAGAACCTAAAAATATATAGAATTTTTCATATTTTTCTTTCTGGCAACAAGGAATACAGTGCTGGGCTACAGAGGTATAGTTCTTTGAGCAAAGACATAATGGTATACTACATAAAGAACACGTTAAAAGCAAAGATGACAATTGAGACAAGGTGCTAATAAGAAAGTGAATGTGAAACAAAAGGGTCCTATCCTCTTATGGTAGCACAGCACAATGCAGCAGCAGTGGGGGTGAGAATCCGCTAGATGGCGCTGCCGATATTGAGGTGCCATATCACAGTCAAGGCTTAGGTAAACTGTTAGGGTTAGGCTAACAATATAAGCTTAGAACCTCTCTCACATATGGGCAACGCTGCAAAATATCGTCAGCGCCATCTAGCGGTTGGAGGTCGCACTGCATCGGCGGACCTGTCCCGACACCATAACAGGATAGATCCAAGAAAAGGAAGGAGTGGAATCACCAGAAATGGTCCTATTCTCCCATTTCAGTGCATGGTATCTGATAAAACACAGCACTCTTTTTGGAATACTGAGCAAATAAATGGAAAAATAATAACTAAAAAGATAAGGAAGAGGGTCAAGATGGAGAGAACCAAAGAATAGGAGACAGCTTGTGTTTAGCTCACACATGCTGATATCAGATGGTCCTGAAGGGGAGTACCCCAAACCCATTTTTACTGAGTTGTATGTGGTTTCAGCAAATTACAAGGAGAATTTTTGGTCGCAAAGTAAAATAATAACCTACAAAGCCAAGTTATTCATTAAGCCTTGATTGCAGCAATTATGTCTCAGCCCTGCAGGCACACCCACAGGGTGCGGTATCAACTCCAGTCACACTTTCAGTAGGGAATTATTTAAGCAGCACGATTTGGTCAGATATGTAAAACAAGAACTGGGTCTCGGAAGATCAATGTGTGAGGGTCACTGCAGGGGAGAAATCTTCAGTGGGATCATGATCCGAGACTCCATGTTCCGGACCAGGGGAACTGAAAGGGAAAGGATGAGAGCATTAAAATCAGCCCAGAATAAAAATGCCCATGACAACTGCAAAAACATTTGGATAGGTGTAATTTAAAAACTATAGGTAGAAAGTATTTCACCAATTTAATATTATTAAACTAGTGTTCTCTTACAGTAAACAAATTGAAGTCTCCAATTTTTGCCTCCCATGATTGTTACTACTGCTATATAATTTCCTAGTGCTCTGCGAGGACTGTTCTAAATTTGTTTTTTGTACCTGGATTCTGGAACCTGAAGAAACCAGGGAATAATATGCTTGTATTTAAAAAGGGCAATGTTAATGCCCTACCAATATGAGCAACATGTTTTATTTAGGCATTGATCATAAATAAACATCCATTTTCCTTGATTTCGAAAAAAAATGATGCAAATTGAATTGAAAGTTCAGAGTCAGCTGCTGCTGGTATCCACCTGATATAAGGTCAATGGATGGAGGAAGCTTTCTCTAGCAGGCTGTGCTAGAAAAAGCTTCCTTCACCCACTGATCTGAATACAGCCTGGATATTTGCTGTGCTAAAGCAGTTTCCCTTGACAACAAACTTTGGATGTGGCGACAGTCAATTAAACATTTTTTGCGCTTTTATGTAATTAGCTTGTTAAAGCCATTTAGTCATGTCTCTCAACAAAACTTCTCTTTTTTTCCTCCTTGATGACCCTATAAGGGAGGAGACAAAATGCTCAACTGGAGGCTGATACTCTAATCTTTGAAAATTAATTGAAAAATTGCTATTATACAAATCAATAAATATGAATTTTCTTAATAATCCATGCATAAAATGTTTCCTTTATGAAATCTAATGCTAAAATTGAGAGATGAGTGTAAACATTTTTTGCTCACTCTGCTTAATGTCCTGGGCCCTCATTCAATTGCGATTTGGCCAATTGAATAGTGCTCTAAATAAGCACATAACATATATTTTTTAAATACGTTTTTATTAAGTGAAAACCTTGCTTTTAGATAGATGCTTACTAAGTAAAAACTTACTTAAAAAAATATGTTATGTGCTTATTTAGACCCCTATTCAGTTGGCCAAATTGCAATTGAATGAGGGCCCAGGTTCTTGTAGTGAGGGGCTTTTCTTACCTGTGTAATAAACATTCTCATCCCATCCCCGTTTGGTCCATGCTGATTTCCTAGTCTCCTCTCTGGACTGTAGGTCTTTGTAAGCTGAGAACACAAAGATAACATTACTCAGAATGGAAGTCTGTCATGGTGTAGAAAGGTTTAACATGAAAGCACTTTTCATGTTAAACAGTATTTTTTAGATCACATTCATATACCTTTCACAAGAAAAACGCTTACACTGCCCTTTAAAGTCTATTTCAAGTGAGTTCAGCAAAACATGTATCTGTTTGCATAGAAAGATACAGTGCCTTGTGAAGTAAAGGATAATATATGCTAGATATGTTTTGTGTTATGAGACTTACCCCAAAGATGGTGCACAACGTACAACTCCCCAATCTGAGAGAAGAATCCTCCCACTGCCTCGCTGTTCTCCTGACGATATTTTATAGCACGAGCCCTGGGTGGAGTGAGGCATAGAAGTCAAGGTAAGAGTCAGAGATAATAAATGTAAGGGCGAGACATACAGAAAGGGAAAGAGAAAAAGATAACAATTCATAGAGAGTGAAATTATATAAAAAGAGTGAGACAATGGATGAGGAAGCAAACTATGAAGACAGAAAGAAAAAATATGAGATGGAGGTGGAGAAAATAAAATTGAGAAAGAAGAATTCCCATAAGATGTTCATATTTACCAGTTATTTCCCCATTCAATCATTGTTCCTGGCTGAAAGAAAAAGAGTAAATCATGTTATTTTAATCAATAAAACACTGTATTTGGAGTCACTCATCTTCTCGCTTCATCAACCAACCTTTAACCTGTATGTGCGCAGCTCATAGATGTTGGGTCCCTCACGAGGTACAGGCTCATTCCAAAAACTAAACTCCAGAAGCAGCTGGTTTCTGCGGGAGAGCAGCATGCGGCTCCGTTCCTCTCGGAAAGCCAAATATTCCTACATGGAGATGGATTAGGCTGATCAATACATACAGCAGATAAACAGATGCAAGACTAGTCATGAATAGATAAAGTGTGTTAGAAGAGCAGGAAGGGGGAGGTACTTACAGATATGTATATGCAGCATTTATGGGGGTCTTTAGCTCAACGTAGGGTTTTGTTTGGTGGAAATTTCATGGCAAGAAGTTAACAATTGATTAGAGGACACCCATTGAGCTTAGAGGAAAGACATTAAAGTAACAAATGGGTTATTCCCACTAAGGACAAACGGATTGTGAAACTCAAGAAGGTTGTGACAGCTTAAAAGCAAAACTCTAAAAATAAAAATAGCATAAAGATTAGCATAGACTCGGTAGGTTTTTAATCCAGGGAAAGTTAAACTCTTAAAGTTAAACTTTTTTTCTGCTTGCGTTCTTCTTGATTAGTGTTGTTCAAACTGTTCACTTAAGGTCCCAATTTTGTGTGACCAGGAGTTCCAGGAGAAAATGTCCCCAAAATATTTATAAATCGTGGAAAGTTTTGTGGTGGCCTTGAAATGGTTCTAGACAAAAGGTAATACGATCCTGGTTAGTTTTTGTCTCGTTTATTTTTTGAATCCCAAGAAAGAGGTTTGGTCTCTGGCTCAAGGGAGGAGCTATGAGCTTCTACAGGAGTTTTTTTTTTTTTTGTGGTCACATAATGTTATCACTATTTTTGTATCTCTCAAAAGGGGTTCAATGGTTGAGTTAGTTTGGGAATCACTGCTCATATGTCAGATGAGATCTAAAATAGTTTCACCTGATGGAATAAACTATTTTTCCACCACAGCTACTATGTTATTATGTTCTACCTTGTTATTTCGCAGCTTATTCATACAGTCCATGAGTGCAGGATATCCCCCGGAGAACCGCCATAAGTGAACTGCAAAATAAATAACTGGTTAGTCTGTACAGCACATCATGAAAATATTCCTCTATCCTCCCATCATGCTTGCTCACCTGCTTGATCCTGCTCCCCATACCATGTGTTCCAATTTCCCACCAGGTCACATGGGTAATCTGGGTCCTCGTGTAATTTGGGCAGCACCTTCTCCCTATAAAAAGGAGAGACACTCTTAGAATAAAGGCAACAAACAAAATGAAATAAACTACACCAGAGAATACAAACTTCATTAAATGCAGAGGAGTCTGTAATTACATGGGACTTTAAAGAGTTTGTTTTTCTGCAATATTTGCTTAGCAGAAATTTGGCTCAACAATCACGGAGGATCCCATGGACAAAAACAAAAAGCATATGAGACAAATTCAAGAGTGGAAAGCCATGCTTTATTGGTGAAATGTGGCAATATAAGGGCATCTACAATATATAAGTAGGCTAAAATATTAATTTTTAGCAAGTAGAAAGGGATATGCTGATTTTCTTTTGTCTAACATATATCTATATATAAGGTTTCTGCATAAAGCATACAGACTGACAGGTGCCAGCTTCCCACACACATGCCATGCTTTGATTAATACAGGGCTGATGGTAATTTCTAGGAATGAGTGAAGGGTTTCAATCATGATAAATACAAAAAAAGGGAGGTTAAATGTCTCAGGCTAGTTTAAGCACTTGCTGCCTCAGTTATGCCCTATATCAGTCTCCTCCTATGGGGGTGATCACGTGGGCCTCGTCAGTACACGCTTCTCTTCACACACAGAACAAAACAGCAGGGAGAGGATTAGAGGATTCTCACGTCAGTTTGTTGTAAGCTTCCAGGCACTCAGGCTTCACATTGTGAACTGCAAGAGATCAGAGGAGTTAGTTCAATTACAGCTGAGATCACAGATACTGCATTAAAAGAAATAGCAGGACATCCATTTACACAGAGAAATACTTTTAACAGGAGAGCCAGATTATTCAGTTTTATTAAATAATGTTTATATTAATCTACCTTGAAACTGTATTTAACAGTAAAGATGGTTTCACAAGACTGAATTCTCTAAACCATTTTGGTTGCAGAAATGTGTCAACACAGGGAATTCCTCTTCCACTTTTCAGATAAGCAGTATAATCTCTCCAACCCAATGTAAAAGACAGTGCTCACTTACACAATGACTTGCTGGAGAATTAAAGGACCACTGTAGTTAAAGGCATATCCAAGTTTCCTGGATTATTACATTTTGCATTCTTTAGGCAAAAAGCATCCTTCATATATGCAGGACATTTCATAAAACATTTTATTTTTATTAATATCTAAAAATCCCTCAAATTATAATTTTGACACCCCAAGGGGTGTCTACACAAGCACCTGACACTGTCTAGCAATAATCCTTAATTTCTTGCATGTTATCCAAGGCTAAACCAATAGGTTATGAGTACAAATGTGATAACTGTTCTTAGAATTGATTTCCAAACAATAAGCGTTTGGAAGAACCCATAAAAAGGGACAGTCAAGCTAATAAGAATTTGGTTTAATCTTAAAGATCATTAAAACAAATCTATAAATTGTACTCCCATTCTGGTTCTCTATCTTGTCATGGCGAAGGGGCTTGTGTACTTCAATGAAACTGTGAGCTATACCATGTAGGGTCACCCAAGTCGGCCCCTCATAGCAGAGAGGTCAGACAAATCATGGTCCACTGGAGAAGGAACTGGCAACCCACTTCAGTATCTTTGCTAAGAAAACTTTATGGATAAGCACAACCACAGATGTGCCTAGTGTCCTGGGTTCCTTGGTTTTGCTACCACAGATACAGACAAGTAGACTGTAGTCCTAGTTAGCACATGAAAGCAGCTAATTAATATTCTCTCATTAATATTGCTCATTTGCATAAGAATACAACAGAAAAAAGGTGAATCAGGAACAACACTTAAGAATTAAATGGATTGTACAGTGTATTTATAGTTTGCATGCTCTTTAAGAATAAATAAAAAAACAACAACTTGGTTTTGGATTGACAGAATCCCTTTATAACTGTGTTTATACTCACACTGTATCTTGTACAGACCACTGGTCTCTTTCTTGGACAGCAGATTGGAGTGGGCATCTTTGCGTGGGTCCACCTTTCTTACGAATAGGGAACGAATCCAACCACCCTCCCTAGAGTCTGAGAAAAACCTGGGAGGAGAGAGTAAAAAAGGAGTCTGTGTCATACATTAAGTACGATATTACATCTATTCTATAGTACTGTATATAGTCACTTAAGATTACCCTTTGTAAATTGTCACTTGCTGATCATTTGCACGGTTTTCTAGAACACTTCTGATTTTCACGGCTATAGTTTACTTCTTGTACATCTTCCTTGGCCCTTTTGACACAATGACCTCACAGGACTGAACATTCCCACCACTATATCTTGTGATGTTTCCCTCCAGGCCCAGCCATGGGTCAAAATGGGTCACCCATACAAACAGGTCTCCAAAACAAACTTCTGCTCCTACCCCCTTCAAAAGCTAGAAGGTTGGGAGAAGCATCTCTTCTGGAAGATCTCACGCAACATTTCTAATGCACGTTTTTAACTAAAAATGACCACTACTAAAAACATAATTATTTTTCAAAAAAGTTGCACATCTGATTTTTAATTAGAAATAATAAAAATATTTATGACCCTAGAGGGATCCATGAAACATTAGTGGAAACTATGTGTGTGAGAGGGGCTTCTACATTTCTGGAGTGCTGTGGTTGCATTGAATGATGCAATGTGTCTGCGTCTGAGCTAGTGAGGGGGACGGAGTGTAGGATCAGTGTCAATCTTACCAGATTATCAAATAGAGACTTTGGGACTTCAGTATATTCCCTTCTCCCTCAACTGATAATTCTCAGAATGTGATGTGGCAAACACAAAATGGATTCCTGTACTCATAGACAGATTCTTCAAAAATGTAGATTTCCCCAAAAAATATGTTATTCACATGGCTTACACAGCTGCTTACAGTATATTGGTAGTTTTGTACATTCTTGACAAATCAGTGATTTATTTAACAGTGGTCCTTTAAAGGGCTATTCTAGTCCAAATATTTTTGTCTATATATTAAAAGAATATGATTTATACCCTATGTTACAATCTAGTCCTTTGATGAGGCTCTAATCAGCAATAATACTAATCCTACTCTCTGGTCTATGATCTGGTTTGATATCCACTCACTTCGATTGGATAGATTATGTGTGTGGGCCACTTAATTCAGCACAACTTCGAGCACATCACTGTAAAGTTCTCCTAAAATGATGTTGAAAAACTTTTTGATCTTTTGAAATACATTTATTTTTTACAGATGATTCATGAATGAAAACTCTGTTTATAGGAGTCTCTGGCTGCCCCAGACAAACAGACACATAACAGCGCCATGCATAAGCAAAAAAAAAAAAGTTAGTCCTTTATAAATTCATCTGTGCAGAGAAAGGAATGCCGCACTTACCTATAGGCAATTGGGAGATACCATCTCCTGCTGCGGTCCTGAATTCAGGAAAAATTACTATAAATCTTTGTCTTCAACGTACGGTGTTGGCATATGTTATTAATTATGGGACAGTCAGCAGGCACGGCATAGTGTGTTTGTAAGCAGACCTAGTACTTTAGATTTTTTTAGTGTTATTAGTGTAATAAAAAAAAAAAAAAACACAATAGATCATTTTAACATACAATATTGTGCTCTTTCACACCATGAAGAGCACATACAGTGAGGTAAATGGCCCTTTAAGTATTGTTCACACAAACACTTCTCAATAAACCACACCATACATATATGTTTCAAAGAGAATCATACACATTACTCCCTGGTACCCCTTCTTACACACCCGAACAACAAGAAAAACCAACATTGCACAACTTGGGAATGTTGTAGGTCCCCAGGGGTAAACCGGCACCAGATATTTATAAATTACTATACTGGTATCAGTGTAGTAGTTGGTTTTACATGGGATGCTGTAGTTGTAATATACTATGGAGAAGGACATGGATGATTAATGTATATGACGCAAGAAATATGTTTAACTGAAAGGTGTAGCGATTAAAGCTTAAAAAGGGAACAGTGTATGTTAGGAAAAATCTTAGATGTTTGAGAAGTATAAAATAAAACAAGGGAAAAGGAAACAAACAGAACTCCCATAACCAAAACCTTATCAAACTGTCACTTGAATAAATATACTAGAATATAGACCAGCAAAATGCAATATAAAATGTATTGTTTATTAATTCATAATAAAACCCTCCCAAAAATATGCAGTGTAAAACAATACAGTATGTATCCCAAGATTTTACATCACAATTAGAATATAGTTTTACTGCAAAGTTGCAAATATACACAGAGCCAGTTGCAATATCGTAATCAATTATAGAAAATTATGACATCATAGAGACTATGAAATACAAATTTTTAAAGTACCAATACTATTTATAAAGAAGATAAGCAATGCTTATTATGTATTATTTCATAGTCTCTATGATGTCATAATTTTCTATAATTATTTAATTACGATATTGTAATTGGCTCTATGTATATATGTGCAACTTTGCAGTAAAACTATACTCTAATTGTGATGTATAATCTTGGGATACATACTGTATTTTATTGTTTAATACAGCATATTTTTTGTGTTTTTACTATGAAATGACACCCAGCTGCGGATGTGTCTGGAGGGGAAAGGAAAGTCCGCTGCTGCAAAGAACAATTCTGAATCGGGAACCTGGAATGTTAGAACTATGAACAGAGGCAAACTATTTGTGGTCAAGAATGAGATGACAAGGTTAAACATTGATTCACTGGGAATTAGTGGACTTCAATGGACTTGAATGGGACATTTCACATCAGACAACCACCAGATCTACTTTGGTCAAGAATCCAGCAGAAGAAATGGAGTAGCCCTCATAATAAATCAAAGGGTGGCCAAAGCAGTGCTTGTTTACAAACCAATAAAATGCCAGAATTATTTGAATTCAAGGCAAGCCATTTAATATCACATGGATTCAAGTCTATGCTCCAACAATGTATGCTGAAGAGGCCAAAGTTGTCCAGTTCTACTAAGATATTCAACATGTAATAGATATAACACCAAGAAAAGATGTTACTATCATCATAGGCGATTGGAATGACAAAGGGCCTCATTCAATTGCGATTTGGCCAATTTAATAGTGCTCTAAATAAGCACATGGCATGTTTTTTTTAAAGAATTTTTTACTTCGTGAAGTTCTATACAAAAGCAAGGTTTTTACTAACTAAAATATGCTATGTGCTTATTTAGAGCACTATTCAATTAGCCAAATCACAATTGAATGAGGCCCAAAGTAGGGAACCACAAGATATTTGGAATAACTAGCAAGTTTGGCTTTGGAGTACAAAATGAAGCAGGCCAGAGATTAGTAGAATTCTGTCAAGATAATTCTCTGGTTGTAGCAAACACCCTCTTCCAACAGCCTCCGAGATAACTCTACACATGGACATCACCAGATGGACAACATAGAAATCACTTTGGCTATATACTTTGCAGCCAAAGATGGAGGAGCTCTATACAGTCAGCAAAAACAAGACTGGGAGCTGACTGTGACTCAGACCATGGAGTTTCTTATTGCAAAATTAAACTGAAGGAAAAAAAAAAAAGAAGAAGAGGGAAAATCAGCAGACCAAATAGATACAAAATAAATAATATCCCTTGTGAATATGCAGTGGAAGTAAAGAATAGATTTAAGGCACTAAGACATGGAAGATACTTAGGACCAAAGTTCTACAATGAGCAATGTAAAGAGATCGAAGAAGATAACAAAATTGGTAAATAAAAAGATCTCTTCAAGAAAGTTTTGGGATCTCAAGAGCACCTTTCATGCCAAAGTGGGCAAGATAAGACAAAAAAAATGGCAGGGACTTAACCGAAGAAGCGTCCGGAATACATTGAAGGTCTATACAGGAAAGATCTTACCAGCAGCGATGACCTCTATAGTTTGTCCAATGAGCTGGAGCCAGATATCTTGGAGAGCGAAGTGGGTTGGGCCCTAGGATGTCTTGCTGCAGGAGGAGATGGAAACCCAATTGAACAATTCAAAATTCTACAAGATGATGCTGTGAAAGTCTTACTTGCCTTATGCCAACAAATTCCAAAAAAGACTGTGCCAAAGAGTGCTCCAATTATCAATAAATTGCACTTATTTTACATGCTAAAGTATTGCTTAAGATTCTACAAGTTCGACCTCAACAATATATGGACTGGTAATTACCAGATGTGCAAGCCGGGTTCCGCGGAGGAAGAGGCACAAGATATCAAATTGCCAATGTCCAATGGATAATAGAGAAAGTAAGAGAGTTCCAGAAAAAACATTTACTACTGCTTCATAGACTATTCTAAATCCTTTGACTGTGTAGATCACAACAAAATGTGGCATGTCCTTAAAGAGATGGGAGTACTAGATCATCTCATCATCCTCCTAAAGAATCTGTATGTCAACCAAGAAGCCACTCTCAGAACCGAAAATGGGAAAACAGAATGGTTCAAGATCGTACACAACCTTGTTGCACTTCTTTTCCGGTAACCTTATTTATTCAGCTTCTATGCAGAGTACATCATGCGTAAGGCCGGGCTGGATGAATCCAAAGACAGATTTAATATTGCTAGAAGAAATATCAACAACTTCAGATACAAAGATGATACTACTAGATGGCTGAAAGTGAGGAGAAACTAAAGGACCTATTGATGAGGGTAAAAGAAGAGAGTACAAAAGTTGGCCTGCTACTCAATGTTAAAAAGACAAAGAAGATCATGGCAAAAAGCAATCTCAGTTTGTGGTAAATACACGGGGGAAGAAGTAGAGGCAGTAACAGATGGTGACTATAGTGATGAAATTAAAAGATATTTGCTTCTGAGGTGGACTTGCTTGGACAAGCTAGCAAAAAGTAAAGATATTAAACTATCAACAAAGGTCCGCATAGTTTGAACTATGGTATTGCCAGTAGTAACATACAGATGGGAGAGCTGGACCATAAAGAAGTCTGAGCGCCGTAGAATTGACACCTTTGAATTGTGGTGTTGACGAAAACTACTTAGAGTCCCTTGGATTGCAAGAAGATCCAATAAATCAATACTTCAGGAAATCAAGACAAACTGTTCACTGGGGGTACGATCATGCGGCTAAAGCTCAAATATTCCCTAGAGAAGACTCTGATGCACTAGAAGAAGGCACTAGAAGAAGGGGACACAAGAGGCCGAGATGGATTGATGAAATCACAGAAGCAATGAACATGAACTTGATGGAGCTCAGAAGGGCAGTGACTAAGACATGTACCTGACGGGCTGCGGTCCATAGGGTCACAGAGAGTCTGGTGCGACTGAACGACTAAACACAGCAATGCACCCACTTGCTCTCTTGTGGAGGAGGATAACAGGACTACACATCCCTTGATGCTTTGCTGCAAACTGACTTCCCAGTCATTGAAACAATGTTATAGCTGCCGGTGAATGGCCAAAAGAAATTATGAATTTTATGCCAATTTAGTTAAGGTTTTCAAGGGGCATTCTTTCTCAAAATCAATGTGGCAGGAAGTTAAATAGGTGTATGTTTTCTGTCATCTGGTGTATAATCTGATTTCCATCTAATAAAAATTCAATGAATAAAAAAAAAATCAATGTGGCAGAAACCTGAAGAAATTTGCAAATGGTAAGTTTGTTAATGTTTATTTTAGTATCTATTTTATGCAAAAAAATGTTTTCATACACTACTGATTCTCTTCTATCAGATGCCTTCATAATCCATGAAACTTAAATAAATAATGCCTTTGAGTAAGTATGTTTTGCAGGTATCAGACCTTCCTTGGGATAGTTTCATTGAGTAAAAACAGTGTTTTTAACAACTTGTTAATAGAATGTTTAGATATGTAAATATATAGGTAGTTTAAAATTAAAACCTTCCATATCCCATTAACATATAAGTAAAAGGACACTGAAGTCAAACATTTTCTATTGTGCAATTAAGACAGATCTATTTAACTCTTAACCTAACGGGAACAGGTTTTTATTAAGCTTCTTGTATCTGGATTCTTTATGGTTTCAGTTTTTCTGAAAGCTTTGCTTTCACAATTTTACTGTATGATATGTCAAACCACAAAACTATTTATAGATGATATATACATTCTTTAAGCCTGACCGTTATGGTTCCTGAAACTAGAAACCAATAGCTTTAGCCTATCTAAAATTGTCTAAGACAATTACTTGGTTGCTTATAGATTATTGGGATCTATCCCGTTTTAAAGTCGCCACCGGTAAGCGGCCGCTAGATGGCGCTGTGGATATTTTGCGGTGCTGCCGATATTTCACACAAGTTGTAACCTTAGAAGGATACCCTAACCCTTAAAACTAACCCCATCTCTCACCCTAACCCTAGAAGTTTACCTAACCCTAACTCTATGTTATGGACACTGAAAATCGGCAGCACCATCTAGTAGTTGGTGGGTGGCACTACTGACGAATTTCAAAAGGGAAAGGACTGATTATTGTACACAGAAAAAACTCCATTTTGTATAGTCTTTCTATACAAAGAGCAACAAAAAAACACAGAGTATATATATATATTCCTTTCAAGCTGCACAGTTTGTGAAAATTCCAATTTCTATATTTTATTACCAAAATAATAAAATCCCTTGCTAGGATGGGTGTGAGTAAAAGTTATTTAAAGGAGCAATGTTAAAACTACATATTGCATTGGATATACACCCTTTTGTAGGCGTGTCTTAGAACAAGAATTAGATTCGGTGGTGGCCAAAAATGATCTATTTGGTTATTGTTTAGATCATTCAGCTTTACTTCCACACAAACACACGTCAAGTCTCTAAGAATTCTTTGTTTATCTAACAGATAAGACAATGGATATACATATTTTTATGCACAATAAACAAAAACAGAACATAGACATGCAAAGTCCACTTTGCATTTGATCTGATAGAGCTGTGTTTTGGTTTAAAAGTGACCCAAAGTCCCCATAATCATAGTTCAGTGCGTTCGCTTTCTAAATATTGCACACCAATCACTAATATTCTCCACTCTCAAGTATGCAAAGTAAAAAGCATGTGTTGTATATACGTTGAATAACCTTGTTTAAACAAGTGCATTGTACAAGACTATTCTAGGGTCTTCCAAATGTCTTGTTGCTTTCTAAATGTAGAGCTTGAAGCGGAGCTATATTCACAACAGTGATGAACCCTCGTCAGCATGGGTGCAGTGATCAGCCATTGCTTCAGAGCCCCTTAAGCAACAGGTTCTGTTGTTTTAGACACACGTCTGGTAGCCCCCTGGTTCGTTTGGATGACGAATTGCTCATCTGTATTGTGTCGGCTGTCCCTCACACACATTCATACTCAACGTTCACCTCTGACATAAATGGCACTGGGTGCTCCGCAGTTTCTACGCCATTTATTCGCAGTGGTGCCATTTGTCCAGTCACGGTACACTTTAACCACAGCAGCACGGGAACAGTTCACATACTGCGCTGTTTCAGTAATACTGCCAGCCTTGGCCTGAAAGCCAATGATCATCCCCTTTTCAAAGTTGGATAAATCACATATTTAACCCATGATAGCTAGTGATATGTTTGCAGAATGTGTATAGGTCACCTTATTTACCCACCAAACCAGCTCACAACACATGTTGTATCTCATTGGCTACACGCTGCTGACGTAAAAAGTAGGAGGTGGTCATAATAATGTGAATCGTGTATGTTTTTTCCCCTATGTGACCATAAAAGCTTGGAGGATCATAGAAAGAGAAAAACTGGTTAATTGCTTAACCTCTGGAACAAACAAGACCTTTATACTTCTTCACCTCTGGCCTCAAGCACTGAGGACCTGTCAACAGAGACAGTTTATAGTAGTATAATTACAGAAATACCTAAAGTGCTTAAAAATATTTACAGTAGTCTGTAACAATGTGTCTACAAGGTCAGGTTCCATTGTGCTGCAAGTTGCAATATTTAGCAAACTAGAGTTAAGGAATAATACTCTGGACCCTCTCTTGAAATATAATCAGCAGTGTTCAGAGGATCCTTAAAAATTAAATATAAATGTGCAATAACCTGCAAGTTAGCCCAGAGGTGATATCAAGGGTGGTACTTATATTCAAGATGCAAAATAAGTGAACAAAAAAAAGTGTGATGCTCTGCATGCAACAGGTGCAATATTCTTCTTAATATGATATAAATAATTGTGCAATGCCCTGCAGGTGCCATATTCTTCTTAATATGATATAAACTAGAAAATTGCCTGTCAAATTACGGGATTAAAATTGTAAGGCTGGCAATGCTGTTTGTGAGGTTCGCATGTGTGATGGCCTCGCTTTGTGAGGTCGCCACTGGGTGACCAACATCGCAAACGTTACATAAACCGACAACTGTATATGTGATAATTGTACAATGCTCTGCAGGCTCAGCAGGTGCAATATTCTTCTTAATATGATATAAATAATTGTACAATGCTCTGCAGGCTCAGCAGGTGCAATATTCTTCTTAATATGATCTAAATAATTTTACAATGCTCTGCAGGCTCAGCAGGTGCAATAGTCTTCTTAATATGATATACATAATTGTACAATGCTCTGCAGGCTCAGCAGGTGCAATAGTCTTCTTAATATGATATAAATAATTGTACAATGCTCTGCAGGCTCAGCAGGTGCAATAGTCTTCTTAATATGATATAAATAATTGTACAATGCTCTGCAGGCTCAGCAGGTGCAATAGTCTTCTAAATATGATATAAATAATTGTACAATGCTCTGCAGGTTTAGCAGGTGCAATAGACTTCTTAATATGATATAAATAATTGTACAATGCTCTGCAGGTTTAGCAGGTGCAATAGTCTTCTTAATATGATATAAATAATTGTACAATGCTCGGCAGGCTCAGCAGGTGCAATAGTCTTCTTAATATGATATAAATAATTGTACAATGCTCTGCAGGCTCAGCAGGTGCAATAGTCTTCTTAATATGATATAAATAATTGTACAATGCTCTGCAGGCTCAGCAGGTGCAATAGTCTTCTTAATATGATATAAATAATTGTACAATGCTCTGCAGGCTCAGCAGGTGCAATAGTCTTCTTAATATGATATAAATAATTGTACAATGCTCTGCAGGCTCAGCAGGTGCAATAGTCTTCTTAATATGATATAAATAATTGTACAATGCTCTGCAGGCTCAGCAGGTGCAATAGTCTTCTTAATATGATATAAATAATCGTACAATGCTCTGCAGGCTCAGCAGGTGCAATAGTCTTCTTACTATGATATAAATAATCGTACAATGCTCTGCAGGCACAACAGTCTTCTTAATATGATATAAATAATTGTACAATGATCTGCAGACTCCAGAGGTGCAATATTCGGCTCCTTCTTCTTGATATGATACAGTAAGTATCGTTAATGTAAAGGCTGCAGGTTGCAGCAGGCTTGTGACAAGTGATTAGTGCAGAGCCTCTAATACCTGGATATGAATGTGCAATGCTCTGCCAGTGAGATATAAAAGTGCAGATATGGGAGATTATAAAGGTCAGTACTCTGCACTGATACCGTATGTAATAGCAGTGCTGAGCAGCATCCCATGGACCCCCTGCAGGCCTCACTCCTAACCCCTGCCTCTCACCTGCACGTCAGCGGGGTTATGTGCCCTAATCCCGGCCCCGAGCTCCGGAACAGGCCGGGAATCCTGGACATTCGTGTCAGCATCTTCCCGGAGTGCAAATAGAGGAAGCCCGGTCAGAGCACAGCTAAGCCTGCTGGGCGGGGCCTGTGAGAGGAGGCGAGGCCTGGGGACTGGCATACATAACCTGAGGACTGCTAATAGTAATGACAGGCCATACACACCTACCATGGGACCAACTCACTCCTATAATGTTATATTGAGAATACATTATAACCAATTGTTATTACTTACTAACGCCATGCTCTATTTATCAGCTAAATCATTATTACTACCTGCATAAGGCATGCTGTTTAAAGGGTCAGTGCAGGTGATTTTCATGTTAAACCTATTTTCACATTACCATTAATTAACATTAAAATACATAGCAAATAGCAGAAAATATAAACACAGATTACCTCATTAATGGACACTGCTTGGACCTTTCCTGTTGGTTGGCCACATGCAGTGGCAGCCATTGGCCACTAGGTGGAGCGTCCAAGATTTCGGTGAATTTCCTAGGGGTTGGGGAATGGCAGATAATAAGCTTTACACTGACCAGTAATTCACTGAAATCTCAGCAGCACCAAATGGTCGGGGGAACTGGAAAGATCCCACTGTTATACCCCTACACACCTCTCTCATTGTCCTAAGCTCTACTGAAAGGAAGTGGCAGATTTCAACTGCAATAACAATATTCAAGCATTGCCATGACAGACTAATCAATGTTGTCACGTATGAAATCTTTGACTTCCTTTCTGTAGTGCTCAGGTCAATGAGAGAGGTGGTAAGGGGTACAGCAGTGGCCAATAATGGGGTAAACTGTGTTTTTAAATTATATTTTCTGGCTAAATCCTTGCTTTGCTGTCAGTTGCACATATATTTTTAATGTTAATTAAAGGGCCACATAATTCAGCACAATTTGGAACACATCACCGTAAAGATCTCGGATGTGTCTATACGCAAGAAATCGCCAGCACTGAAACCTACAGTGCCAGCAAGTATCTGCTAGATGGTGCCGTCAGGTTTCAGGGAAGGCCTATAATTATTCCCCCCTCCGATGTGGGGCGAGGCCAGCACTATATTCAGCATTGGCAAGGGCCCTCAAGGGCCTCGGGCATGCCTCTCATAGCTTAAGGCTTCTTCTGTCGGCGCACCTTATATGCAATGTGCAGCAGTATTCTGAAAATCGTCAGCACCATCTAGCGGTCGGCGGCGGCACTGCTGCTGCCAATCTTTTGCATGGGGAAGAGGGAAAGGACCAAGATCTCCTAAAAGCATGTTGAAATTAGTTTTGAATCTTTGAAATATGTGCATTTTTGACTGAGAAAATAAAATATATGTTTAAATGTATAACATCTTGCATTCAATGCCCGCATGCTTTTGCATTAGTGCAGCCAATCAGGTTGCAGGGGTATGTCTCCCGCATTCAAGTCAATGGTAAAACAATGGTATATTTCCCGGATAAAGGGAACAGACCTTATTTACAGCAGAACATTCTGTGTTTCTGCTCCGTTGCCTCTCTGGAGTTTGAGCAATGCAGTCCAGCTCAGGGAGTTAGAGCTCCTCTCCAGTGCTGCAGCTCATGTAGTGATTAAAAGAAAAACAATTAGGGTCCTTTCCCTCTTCCCTTACTCAAAAGATTGGCAGCAGCAGTGCCGCCGCCAACCGCTAGATGGCGCTGTCGATTTTCCAACTAGTGCTGCACTGTACAAGGCATATAAGGGGCGCAGACAGAAGAGGCCTTGAGCTACGAGAGGCACGCCCGAGGCCCTCAAGGGCTGAGTGTCCGCACCGAACATAGCAATCGCCTTGCTGTCGATTCAGCGCCATTGATTGAGTTGCGCCACGTCGGAGGGGCAATAATTATAGGGCTTCCCTGAAACCTGACGGCGTCATCTAGCGGCTACTTGCTGCAGCTGTCTGTGAAGATTTCTTTCTTTTTTTTTTTTATATATTTTTTATTTTATACATACACATACACAATTATTTTATACACATTCTTAATATAAGCATAATAATACTATAAAATGATACAGTATAAAGCTTTCTTTAGTTTTTTCAGATACTTCTTATTTACACAACATAAACATATAGTTTACTATATCTTGTAAACTTTGTCCCAAATTTTCCATTTCATTTGTTGCTTTTTAATTATACTCAAAGCCTGAAAGTCTTTTTCCAATAGTCTTTTTCTAGACACAATTGTTAAAACTTTATTCATACTAATAGGCATTGATCGCATCCACCTAAAGGCTATTAGCCATTTAATCGCTTCAAAAAGCTGTAAAAGACACGAAAATAGCCATGGTTAAGTTATCTGGAAATACATGGAACAGAACTAGTTCCGGCGTCAAATCTAGATGAGTATTTGTTTTAGTTACTAGGCATTGAGTCCATAAATGATTAACTATAGGGCATTCAAACCACATTTGAAAATGTGATCCAACTGCTCCACAGTTTCTCCAACAATATTTTTTTTATTCAATTCTTGATATCTGATACATCTTTGTTGGAACACAATACCATTTATCAAGTAATTTAAACTGTATTTCTCTGTATAATGAGTTTTTAATAAATTGACTCGTAATGTTCAAAGCTTTTGTCCATTCTTCTTTTATTATACTTCTTTTAAAATCTCCTTCCCATTTAAGCATATTACTAGACTAGCCACTTGGCCGTCAAAAAATGACGGCAATAGAATTGTAAGGCAGGTAATGCTGTTTGGTACACAAAGTAAATATTTTTTTTGTGTGAGTACCTTCAGCGCTCATTGCAAGCCATCACGTGGGCTCACCAATGAGCGCCTTCGCATGTGTATGTTTTAGGCGGGTGTTTAGCATTTAGCGCCCTTTCTAATAGTGTATTTAATAGGTCGTAGGGGTCTGTGGAAAAGGCGTTTGTGCTTGGCGGTGTTTTGCGTGCTTAGGGGTCGTATAGCCCTGTTTTTGTTTTTTTCGGTCCAAATTTTTCCTCTCTCTTTTTTGTATTTTGTGTGTTTTTGGTGTTTTTCAATGTGCGTGTTGCAGCCGTTAAGTGCGTATCTTTTGCGGCTCATATTTTTTGTTTCCTCAGTGGCGCTTTTATTTCCTAAGTGTTACGGCCCGTAATTTTTATGGGCGATTTTTTCCAAGTGCTACGGGTCTCGCACTTTGAATTGTATATTTGAGTTTTGTGTTGAAGTGTAGTTCCGCGGGTTGTAGGTATGATGCGCAAGATGTGTGGGGTCGTAAGGGATGAGCGCCAATGGCGCTCATCTACACCAGCGCAGTGAGTGCCTTCAGCGCTGCCTGCCTAAGTCGTACTGGGTCGTAGGGATAGGCGCCTACGGCCGCAGTTTTAACGTTGCATTACCAATGGATTTTGGCAAGGTCGCGCTGCTGAAAACTATATATGTGATTTATCTGTATACCACAGATTATTCAAAATTCCACAGCTTTTAGAAATTAGATGTTTTTTATTAAGATCGATCAATCAATAAAGATTCAAAGGGAGATCTATTTCTTATTTTCAGCATGTTAAACCTGGAGCTACTCCATGCAGATTTAAATTTGATGTAATTCAACCACAAGTGTTTGTCTATATCTAATTTCTTAACCAGGTATTCAAAGGGAGCTAAGGAATCTCCCAAAAACATATCATTTAGATAAATCACTCCTTTTTTTGACCAGTATGTCAAAAAAGGCAAGTTCAACATTTTTGACAAAAGAGTTGTTGTTACTATAGAGCTAGGGAGATAAGTTAATTTTAATTTTATCTTATTTCTATGCCAAAATTGAAAACTAGAAGTTAAACTCTCCAAGCTATTTTTTGGATATTCTAATTTGATATTCCTCCAGTTTGTTTTATTCGAAAAGTCAAGCAATTGAATAATATGAGATATCATAGTAGCTTCCTGGTATTTTTGTAAATCTGGATAAGCAATCCCTCCTTGATTAAATTTCCTCACAGCTAGCGTAAATCTGACTAATTGATTTCATCTGATATATGAATTTATCAATTATTTTCTGAAAATAACCAAAAAGGTAGGAATCAGAATCGTAATAGTTCTTAAAAGATAATTGAATTTCGGTAAGAGAGACATCTTTACTGCTGCTATTTTTGCAGAAAAGGAGAGATTTATCGCTTTCCAAGATCCAATCATCTCTGTTAGATTGTCATATAACTTGTTATAATTTAGTAGTACCAGTTTATTAATATCGCTAACAAAAATTATTCCCAAATGTTTGAAATAATTAAGTTCCCAATTATATTGATATTTACTTTTTAGTTCTAATTTTTCTTTAGCTGTTAAGTTCATGGTTAGTATCTCTGTTTTGTCTATATTGAGTTTATAGCTAGAGATTAAACTGTATTGGTCAATGATATTATGAAGAGAGGAAAGTGAGTTTATTGGATCAGTCAGGGTAAGGATTCTATCATCCGCATAGAGTGTTACTTTATGGGTGCGAGATCCTATTTTTATTTCTTTAAAATCAAATGTTTGACGTATCTTTTGTGCAAACGGTTCTATTAACAGAGCAAATATAATTGGGGACAAAGGGCACCCCTGTCTGGTCCCATTAGATATAGGAAAGTAGGGAGATTTAAAACCTTTTCCTGAAATTGATACAGAAGGGCAGGAGTACAAAGCTTTTATTGTACGCGAGCCAAAGTCCGCTAACCCAAATTTTTTAAAAACCAAGTCCATGTAATGCCAGCTAATCCGATCAAATGCATTCTCAGCGTCTTGTGCGAGAAATACAGCGGCGAGGTTATTATTCCTTATGTGAGAAATCAAGACGTTCAGTCTACGTGAGTTGTCAGAACCTTGTCTATATGAAGGAAATCCTGATTGGTCAGGGGATAGCAAGATGTTAATTATTTAATTTAATCGGATGGCTAGAATCTTTGCGAAGATCTACTTTAATATAATCCTTGTTTTCCTTTAAATTGTACAGTTTTTTATAGTAGTCCTGAAATGCTTTTGCTATTTCTTCTGGTTTAGAATACGTCCCATTTCTATAAATGACAGAATCAAGTTTCTTATTTCTTATTGTCTTTATTTTGTTTGTTAAAGGTTTACTCGCTTTACCTCCATAATGGTATAGTTTTTGCTGTAGTTACCATATAGAAGTATCCATTCTCAATTGGATTATTTTTTTAATTTTGTTTGCTATATCGTGTTTTTGTTGCACACTGGAGCCATCATATTTTTTCTTTATTTCCCTGTCTAAAATGCTTATTTTTGTGTGCAAATCCCTTAAAGGAAGACCTCTCTTTTTATTTTTCTGACTCTGTAATTTTATTATTATACCTCTCATAAATTCTCTATGAGCATTCCATATATTTATTTTAGAAGGTACAGAGCTATTATTAATCTCAAATAATTTGCTAATTTCTTGTTTTATGCTCTTTTTATCCTCCTCTACATCAAAGATGGCTGGATTCATTTTCCATGCTTTCCTTGTCAATGGTTTCTGTCTATTTTAAGCTTTAATGTAATCAGAGCATGGTTAGAATGAATAATTGGTTTTATTTGAGAATCTATTATTTCATTTAAACCTTCCCAGTCTGTTAAAAAAATAATCTACCGTATTCTTATAAAGAGCTGATGCCTGTTTGAAAAGAAAGTAAAATATTTTTGCAAAACTCTCCAGGTGTCATATAAGTTGCTTTTTTTCTACAATTTGTTTAATAGACATTAACGTTTGTGCATCTGGTATGTTGTTAGTTTTCATGGTTCATTATAATATTTAGATCTCCACATATGACAATATTTCCTTTTATATATTTCTTAAAATGTCTAATTATGTGATTAAAGAATTTCACCTGGCCTTTATTCAGGAATATAAGTTTAGAATCGAGTAGAATTGATCCTCAATCTTACATGGCCATATACGATATCTACCTTCTGGATCTGATACCGAAAACTCTTCCTTAATTTTTAAATCTTTTTTGAAAAATAACCCTGTGTTTTTTTTCTGAATGTAGAATTATAATGTATATTATATATATTGTCGTAGTGTATTGGAATTTTATTTGTTTGCCAATGCGTCTCTTGAAAAGCAATAATGTCAGCTTTTTCTTGATGGCAACTTTTCATGATCATGTGCCATTTAGATGCTACATTTAAGCCTTGGACATTTTAGCTAACAAATGTAATGGTCATCAATCAACCTTTCTACAGCTACTACCTCCTGGTGGATGCGATCTCGTGCCCTATCAAAATCATTCAAACACTCACAAATCTCATTCTTTCCACTAAAATATGCTCCTTCCCCGAAGAGTTTCTCAGGTCTGGAGAAAGATTCCAGCTTATTTTCTAGGAGAATCATATTTCCGACCCGCCAGTGCTCACGTCCTGGCCTCAGCAAAACCATGCAATCTCAAGACGAAAAATGTCAAATCACTTTCTGATTTGAAAGTGTGAAAACCCCAATGGACTCCAGAGGTCTTATACAGAATCAAATAGTATCTTGCTGGGATTATTTTGGCAGAATTTCCACTCATTAATATAGTTTATCGAGATTACTATTTAAACACTAATAAAGTAGCGGAATAAAGCCAGTGTCAAGTATTTAGAATAACTTTATATTAGATTTTACAGATAGAGTCATTAAATCCCTTAATAAAACAAAATCGACAGATCCAAGTTCAATTACTTAAATTTAATATTTCTTTCTATAATTAGCCTCAACAAAGTGTAAGCTTGCGAGAATAAAAGCAAGGAAAGGAAATGGTTCCTACTTTTATGTGAGTAAATATTACTCTAATATTTCTAAATTCTTAATGTGCAATATGTGCTACTTCTCATTAAGAAGTTTTAATTATTTAAATTTCTAAATTATATTAATTATCAAAATGAACCATTAAAGGTGGATTATTTAGTTGAGTCGTATTGTGTCTTCTATGATTTAACTTTATACAAGAATAAGCTAAAAAAGTAGAATCACATAATGAAAGTAAATTTTACGTATTTCATTATATCTCTAGTGTATCCAAATTTATAAAGTGCTATATGTGCTATATATATATAAAAAAGAAAAGTTTTATTTTGTCTCTTTCTTTCTTTCCTGTTTTTTAATTATTTTTCCCCCCTTTCTTTTTCCCTTTATCTTCTTCCCTTTTTCTTTTTCCCTCTTCCCTTTTTTTTTCTTTATAACGTGGAATCTATACTATATTTTAGAAGAAAATTTATTTATCATTTATTACTATACCAATTATAAGATACTTATATTTTTCAGTAAAAATTCTCCCTTGTTAAGTCTCTACTTTCCTAAAGTGCAAAGGTGCCAAACATAAATAAATATTAATAAAAAAATCTATTTATTTACCTATTCTTAAACTTCTTTCCCTTTCTTTAAGTGTCTCTATTTTTAATGACTCTATCCCAGTTTCTTAGTTTACTTCTTAATCCCGTTAATACTCCTTCATTTATTTAAACCCTTACTCTCATGACTTAAATCACACAACATAGTTTGTAATTTTCCCTTTTGCTTTTGTTCTTTTCCCCCTATAATCACTAAAATAATTGTAAAACAGAAAACACCTTATCAGCTTCAGCGGTATTATTAATCAGATATTTTACATTATTGTATAGAAAAATAATCTTTGTTGGAATGCCCCATTTATATGGGATCTTATTTTGTCTAAATATTTTCGTATAATTTTGAAACATTTTCCTCTGTTGCAATATTGCCCCAGGCACATCTGGGAAAATCTTCAATCATTCATATGGTGTATTAAATGATCCAATAGAGAAGTCTCTCCTCATTATAGTGTCTCTATGTCTCTGCGAGGAGATCTTCACAATTACATCTCTTGGAACCCCAGTAGTCAATTGTCTAGGCAATGGAATCCTAAACATATTATCAATTTCTATTTTCTCTTGGGAATCCGGGTTGAGAATCGATGATAAGAATTCCATTACATAATCATATACGTCTTTAGTTAAAATACTTTCTGAAATTCCCCTAATCCTTATGTTATTTCGTCTGTTACTATTATCAAGAATAGTATTTTTAACGTCCCTTCTAGCTACCTGGGGCATTACTTTAACAGATGCTCCTGGAGTTTCTGGCGACAGCCAACCCATCAGGGAGTTGACAGAGGGTCCCCGATGAAGAACAGTTGGCCTTAATTCTCGTGGTAGAGGTTCCAACCTCACCTCCAGAAGACATTAAAACAGGGCCCCTGACCAGCCAGATGTGCCATAGATCCAATAACACTGTGATGTATTGTTATATGATATGTTATAGTCATGTTCTACCTCTTATTTTGATCTTCTAAAACTTACGACCAAAATATGAACAGACATGACTAGTTAAACTCTTGCATAACTATCTGTCACTTTAGAAGAATATTTCTTCTTTTTTTTTAATATAGATATTGATAATGTCCCTTAAGGATTTCACCATATACACCCCCCCCCCCCCCCCCGGCGAATCCAGTCAGTATTGGAGTCTAATACTACTGGACTCACCAATTTAATTAAAAGGAGAGCGAGCGCTGAAGTAGTGTTATACTACATTCCTAGTTTTGTTATATTCTATTAGTATAATTTTATTTTTAGAATAAAATTATTTTTTTTTTTTTTTTTTTTTTATAAATTTGTGTCAACAAATTTGACGCCGGATTACTTGACAAGCAGTTTCAACCACTGTATATCGTTGTGTTCTCCTCATCTGTTCTACCCTAACATTTTACTTTACGTTTACATCAATTTGCACAGTGAAGTGACGCAGGTGGTTTCTGGACGGAGTCCCAGCGGGAGGCTCATCAGATTAGATACTCGAATGCGGCTATAACCCTTAGTGCTCTACTAAGCTTGGCCTTGAGCCCCAGACAAACGGTGAGTCATGAATATTAATATAATTTCACATAATGCTCAGGGCCTGAATGAACCGATTAAGAGAGGGGTTGCCATAAAAGAGTATCAGAGACTAGGGGGAGATGTAATATTTGTGCTAGAAATACATTTTAAGAAACTAGTGGTCCCCAAATACTGGGGGAAAGCATATAAACAAACTTTCCACTCCACCGCAACAGAAAAGAAAAGAGGGGTGACACTCCTTATTCACAATAGGCTTACATTTCGCCACACCCGCACTCAGACAGACCCAGAGGGTAGATATATGGCAGTACATGGCACCATTCATTACCAGAAAATTACCTTCCTTAACATATATGCGCCAAACACTGATCAGAAGCAATTCTTCACTAAGATTTCAGATCTGATTATGGGCTGAGAGCAATCCCTCCTGATCATAGGGGGGACATGAACACAGTCCTAGTTCCATCTACAGACAAATCAACTGCTACCACTAAACTCACACCTCCCACGGCTACCAGAGCTCTTAAACATATTCTCAGATCTAATTGCCTGATAGACAGTTGGAGGATAATGAACCCCACTGATCAAGAGTATACTTTTTACTCCCCCAGACATCTGTCACATTCCAGAATTGATTACCTGTTCATTCAACAACACCTATCACTAAACTTAGAAGCAGCTTCCATTCGACCCATTTTGTGGTCAGATCATGACCTGGTTCTGATCTCCCTGTCTGGACTTCTACCAGCGGGACGGTCCCCCTCGTTGGCACTAAATCACTGTCTATTAAACGATTTAGTCCTAAGGGAAAAAATCAGCAGCGCAATTGTGGAATACTTCGGGATCAATAGTGGGGGTGAGGTAGATGGGGAAGGAGTGTGGGCAGCCCATAAGGCAGTGATTAGAGAAGTTTGTATTCAGCTAGGAGCAGCAGCAAAAAAGCAGATAGAGCGCAAATTAGTGACCTTAATAGCAAGATCACAGAGTTACAATCACTATTTGCCAGGAATCATGATCCTAAGATCTACAATGAAATTCTAAAATACAAACACACCTTAAACACAGTGCTCAGGAAAAAGGTGGTCTCCATGCTACAACGTACGCAGGCCAGCTTCTTTAGGAGCACCAATAAACCTGACAGTATGTTGGCCAGAAAGCTTAAAGCACAGAGGGTGGACTCATTCATCCCAAAGATATTTACTAAAGGTAAAGGCCTGGTCTCTAAACTAGACCAGATTGCTGATGTCTTTCGACAATTTTATACATAACTGTATTCCGCCCCCTCCCACTCAGGATCCTACTCTCACAAATCACAAATTGATGAATTGCTTTCTGGGATTCAGCTGCCACAAATTGAGGAATCACAGGCAGAGACCCTAGCAGACCCCATAACTTCTGAGGAAATTAAACAGGCTATTAGGGGTACGAGATCACATGCAGCACCTGGTCCGGATGGATTCACAAATTTTTATTATAAACAATACATCGATCTCTTGCTACCGCACCTCCAAGAATTATTTAACAGTTTCCTCTCTGGTTCTTCAATCAGACCAGAATTTCTAGGGGCTAAAATTATCGTAATACCCAAAGAGCACAGTGCGGTAGTTATAGACCGATCTCGTTGATCAACACGGACCTCAAATTATATTCCAAAATAATGGCAAACAGATTGGCCCCATTGTTGCCGGACGTGATCCATCCGGACCAGGTAGGCTTCATCTCAGGTAGAGAAGCACCCGACAACACCAGGAGAATCTTTAACCTGATAGACTTGGCTACCAGAGAGGATATCCCGCTAATGCTCCTATCTTTAGACCCTGAAAAGGCATTTGATAGGATAGACTGGACTTTAATGTGGAAAACATTGGCGAAGTTCGGTCTGGGGGATGGCTTTTTGAAGGGCATTATGCCTTTATACAGCGGTCCGAGAGCATGTATTATATATCAAGGATTTGTGTCCAAACACTTTAATATTACTAGGGGAACTAGACAGGGCTGCCCACTCTCCCCCTGGCTCTTCGCCCTTAGTCTTGACCCATTGGCAGCGGCAGTTAGAAATTGTCCAAACATTAAAGGAGTGCAGATTGGCCCTAATGAGCATAAGCTCAACCTTTTTGCAGACGATGCCTAATTTATTCCAATTGCTCACAGACTTTGGCAGAGTGTCAGGGTTCAAAATCAACACTAACAAGAGCATAGCCCTCAACATTACACTTCCCCAAACGATGAAACAGAACTTAGAAAACAGCTTTCCCATAAAATGGGCCCCCAAACAGATAACTTATTTGGGTATTAATATTCCGCAGTCTATAGCGTTGGTATACAAGGCAAATTTTCATCCTGTCTTTAACAGAATCAAGGCAGATATCTCCAAGTGGTCCTTCCTTAACATCTCATAGTTGGGCAGAATAAATTCCATCAAGATGAATGTGATTCCCAAATTCGTGTGAACTACTTTTATGGGTTGAACTGATGTTTGATCTATGGTTTCACCTTACTGTACCTCCTGGACACATGTCTGCTTTGAGGAATGTATATATGTTCAAGACCTTGTGTGACTTTATATATATGTTTTACATGGTCATGTGTTATTCTAACCAAAAAAGAAAAGCTTTGAAAGAAACTTTTTGATATATCTTGTTGATACTTGAGAGATTTGTTATATGATTTGCTGAACTTACGATGTTATATTTGTTTATTCTTTCAATAAAAAAGTTAATTATAAAAAAAAAAAAAGAATAGTATTTTTATTCCTTAATTCTTTTATTTCTAAATTTGTTTGGTCAGTTTTTTTCAACATGGAGTCTTGTTCTTTATTACATTCTTCCTGTTTAATTTCTATCGTATCAACCCGGGTTCCCAAGGTACTAATCTGTCTAGTATTGTTAGCAATTTCTACAGTCAATTCTCTTCAAATAATGTCTTGAAATTCTGTCAACAGCATTTTCATCTTAGAAACAGTCAGGATTTCATCCTCCACATAATTGCCTTCGTAACTACTTTCCCTAAACTGTCTCTCTAAAGGGTCCAATTGCTGTGATATCTAGTTGAGAATTAGATAACTCATTTAATTGAGCTGGACCTTTTACTTTACTTTTCCCCATAGGAGACACAAAATCAGTTATCTTTGTATTTGATTTCTTGTTAGTTTTGGCCTTATTTTTTATTGGGCGATTTCCTGGGTTCTCCATTTTAACGCTATAAAAATAATCACCCAATTGGAACTTTAGCTATATCTAAAACCTAGGTTTTAGCTAATATATTATAAGTCATAGTCTATATTACTTCAGTTTGTATGCTCAGGATTAATTTTATAACAAAACGGGAGAATATCTTACTCCTTATCTGTAGCCTGTTAACTTATTACACAATATAGCAATAAGATGTAAACTATATATTATATATAACTAGCGAATTGCCCGTCAAAAAATGACTGCAATGAAATTGTAAGGTAGCTAATGGTGTTTTGTGTATAGTACTGAAGTATATAATACAATTAATAAATGAATATACTTTACGTATTTTGAAGCATTGTGTTGAAGAGCTGCAATCTGTTTTGATGTTGCTGCAGCATTAGTGGTGTGGAGCTGCTGTGTAAGACTAATGAATGTGTGCAGTGTAATAGTGTGCGTGCGCGAGACGAAACCGTTAGCGTAGTTGTGTACTTCCGCATTTGCGTAAAATGGCGGGTAATGTGTGGTATGCGTCTTAGCGGAATATCCGTAGGTCGTTTGTGGTGTTTTGCGAGTTTCTTGTGGTGTTTTGCGTCTTTAGAGTGCTGTAGCCTTGTTTTTGTTTTGTTCGGCGGCCATTTGTTCTGTCGCTTAGCGAATTTTTTAGTGTCTAAACTCTTTTATTTTTAGTTAAATGAAGGTGTAAGTTGTTTTTTTTTGAGGTCCTGGATGCTTCCTCTTCCCGTAGGTAAGCTTTTTATGTATGTGCTGTGTGTATTTATTGTGTTTTTAATTTTGTCAAGTTCGCGAGTTGCGGACGATTTTTGAGAGGTCGTAATGTGTGGTAACGTGTCTCGTATGTTTTTTGCGTTGTGAGGTAAAGTTTGCGAGGGTCGTAGTTGGTGTGTCGTGTTGTTTGCGTTGCGACGTAAAGTTGTGATGGTCGCAGTTGCTGGCATCGAGCGCCTTCGGCACTCCATGCCAGCAACTGAGGCCCTCGCCCGCGGCCCTCTCATAGCGAGGGCCTGCCGGCTCGCTATGAGAGCCCGCAAGCGTGAGCAACGGCTCTGGCTGGCTCACCTGCTCACAACTGTGATATATAAATATATATATATTTTTTTTTTTTAAATCAACACATTTCTTCAAAATACAAAGTCCAATCGTCTCTGTAAGGGGAAGTGTTTAAATAAAGTACTCAGAAGTATTCCTTCTTTTTAACGTCTCTTATTCACTTGTTCTTCTAAAATGATATTTCTTCTTTAAATGAAGCACTTTATAAACAGAATCCTTGTTTGTTATTTATTAACAGCGTTAATTCAAGTTCACAACATAGATCTTTCTTTAAATCCAAAAATACTGTGCCAAATTACATAATTCAACAATAGCACAAATAAAGGTCAATCTTGGAATTTAGCCTCTTTAGGTTAGATGTTGTTAAACCTTTTTATTCTGGATCCACTTTTCTTAGCATTTATCGCATGCCGAATTCTATGAACCCTTAAAATCCAAGTTCCAGGTGATATTTTGTTTTATTCCTCTTTTGAGATGTTTATTATCTTTCTTTTTTTCTCCTTTTTTCTTCCATTTCCTTTCTTTAAATAGATGTTACTGGATCATGATTGTAAAAATCCCAAACATTTTAGGTATAGATTGTCAGTTAATGTTCTTAGAAAGTCGCTACAAAGGTTTATCACCATGTCTATTACAAATGTATCCAGGGTTTCAACCTCTATGCATTTCTGTAAGTTTCTTTAACCAGTTTCTGATGTTATTATATTCTTTTATATATGCACTATAAAGAAACAGTTGTAAGCAGGATAATATGTAATCCATTGGTGTATATTTCAGCTGGGACTGATTATTAGTGCTTTAGCACTCCACATATGGTGTCTTCTCAGAGTCTCTCATATTTCTACCAGGGTTCCTGATTAGCAAGGAACCTCAGTGTATGAATGTGTAGATGACAAGAAACCTTCTCTATTTGTTATACAAACACACAGCTGTAACGGCAGAGCTATGGCAATCCGGCGTCTCCTTGGCGTCTCCAGTTACTAGCTTGCACTTGCAGCCTCGGTTGTTAGTTTTAGATATAGATTGTCAATTATTGCTCATAGAATATCATTACAAACGTTTATAGCATTGTCTACTACTGGTTTATCCAGAGTTTCAACCTCTAAATATTTCTTTGGAACCCTCACTGCTGCACTCTGATCCAAGCCATGTCTCTCTCCAGCAGCCTCTCAAATCGCCATAAGCCAGCCCCAACCTCTCAGCATCGCAGCCTCCCAACACTGCATCCTGCCAACCCATCAGCAACCTCCCATCAAACAACGGAGGATCACTCCTAGAGGTGACTTCTTAAAAGATGATTTTTAGCTGATTGTAGCTGAGGATGTACATTCTCGTACAGGGAGTCCTTCGGCGGTCCTCTACGCCCGGTTAGCTCAGCATGCTAACCACTTCCTGGGCGTGTTCACTCCTCCCATCAGTGCTGGAGATTTCTTGCGCATACACAAAGGGATAGATCCAAAATTAGCCCTATCTCTGCAAGCATGAAATGCTAGACTCCCCTAAAACAGGCAGCTATGGGTTCACTGGTCAGAACAGTGCAATCTGAGTCCACTTAAAAGCTGCTATCAATCACAGCCTTCGCCACAGGGAATCTCCACAGTGGTGCGCTTAACTCAGCAATCTGTTATTCATGTAACAGTAAGTAGGCTAGATAGACTTGTATGTAAACTTTACATTGTTTCATCTGTTATTGATGTAATTAAAAAGATGGGTCATTTTAACATACAATCGTATGCTCTTCCACACCATGAAGAGCACTCACAGTGATATAAATGGCCCTTTAATGGTGAACTAAAAACAGGTTTGACATGAAAAGTGAGTACACTGGCCCTTTAATTTAAAAGAATGATTTATCAGTGATTAATACAACTTCAGTGAATGTTCTTGTACATGTCTAAGAATAAGTGACCATTACTATAGAGAGCATCCGGTCCTATCCTGTTATGGTTACGGCACCAGTCCGCCGCTGCAGTGTGGTGACCGACCGCTAGATGGTGTTGCCAATATTCCAGTGCCATATCATAGAGTCAAGGCTTAGGTAAACAGTTAGGGTGAGGGTAAGGGTGAGGGTTAGGCTAACATTCTAAGGTTAGAACTTCTCTCACATATCGGCAGCGCTGCAAAATACCTGTAGAGCCATCTAGCGGTTGGTCGCCGCACTGCAGCTGCGGGCTGGTGCCGTAACTATAACAGGATATGTCAGAGCATCCTTCCAAAATGGCACTGCTGCTTTAGAAAGATTTGAAAGTCCATAACAGGGCTCTCCATTCTTTTGTAATTTGTTAAAATTGTTTTTGACTTGTATTTACCCTGTATAGTGCTCCAGTATATATCGGCGCATTACACATAAAGGTTAATAATAATAAATGGATTTTTACAAATTATTAAGCACTAGGTTTGATTGATTGGTTTCTTAAAAAAATCTTCCTATTTCTTTGATGTGCTCTGAGTTGTATTGTCCAGTTAACCTGCTAATATATAACTTTACTCACATTCGCAGGTAATTACACAGACTATGCTCCTCCCATTTTATGTACTTGTTTACCTGTTTCCAGCCAGTGATTTGCTCTGATCTATAGACTTCTCCTCTCTAGCTCTATGTGCTCATCATGGTGTCGGTCTGTTAGGAGAGTCTCATGTCCAGAGATCTGTGAATTAGGAGGAGATGAGAGGTACAGTATGTATTCTGAATAGGTAAGAATTACATATCTTGGTGCCTGTATTTGTCCCAAGATACAGTGTCTTGCAAAAGTATTCACCCCTTGACTTTTTACCTTTGTTGTTACATTGCAGCCTTAAGTTCAATGTTTTGTTAATCTGAATCTTATGTGATGTATCAGAACACAATAGTCTAAGTTGGTGAAGTGAAATGAGAAAAATGTATACATAAAACAATTTTTTAGAAATAGAAAACAGATAATTGGCATGTGCGTATGTATTCACCCCCTTTGTTATGAAGCCCATAAAAAGCTCTGGTGCAACCAATTACCTTCAGAAGTCACAAAATTAGTGAAATGATGTCCACCTGTGTGCAATCTAAGTGTCACATGATCTGTCATTACATATACACACCTTTTTTTAAAGACCCCAGAGGCTGCAACACCTAAGCAAGAGGCACCACTAACCAAACACTCCCACGAAGACCAAGGAACTCTCCAAACAAGTTAGGGACAATGTTGTTGAGAAGTACAAGTCAGGGTTAGGTTATAAAAAAATATCCAAATCTTTGATGATCCCCAGGAGCACCATCAAATCTATCATAACCAAATGGAAAGAACATGGCACAACAGCAAACCTGCCAAGAGAGGCAGCACAGAGACCTAAGGTAACCCTGGAGGAGCTGCAGAGTTCCACAGCAGAGACTGGAGTATCTGTATATAGGATGACAATAAGCTGTACACTCCATAGAGTTGGGCTTTATAGCAGAGTGGCCAAGAGTAAAGCCATTACTTTTAGCAAAAAACAAAATGGCACGTTATGAGTTTGCAAAAAGGCATGTGGGAGACTCCCAAAATGTATGGAGGAAGGTGCTCTGGTCTGATGAGGCTAAAATTTAACTTTTCGGCCATCAAAGAAAACGCTATGTGTGGTGCAAACCAAACAGATCACATCACCAAAAGAAAACCATTGCCACAGTGAAACATGGTGGTGGCAGTATCATCCCCACAGCATGATGCTGCCACCACCATGTTTCACTGTGGGGATATTTTTCAGCAGCCGGGACTGGGAAACTGGTCAGAGTTGAGGGAAAGATGGATGGTGCTAAATACAGGAATATTCTTCAGGAAAACCTGTACCACTCTGTGCGGGATTTAAGGCTAGGACGGAGGTTGTCCTTCCAGCAGGACAATGACCCCAAACACACTGCTAAAGCAACACTTGAGTGGTTTAAGGGGACACATGTAAATGTGTTGGAATGGCCTAGTCAAAGCCCAGACCTCAATACAATAGAAAATCTGTGGTCAGACTTAAAGATTGCTGTTTACAAGTGCAAACTATCCAACTTGAAGGAGCTGGAGCAGTTTTGCAAGGAGGAATGGGCAAAAATCCCAGTGGTAAGATGTGGCAAGCTCATAGAAACGTATCCAAAGCGACTTGGAGCTGTGATTGCCACAAAAGGTGGCTTTACAAAGTATTGACTTTAGGTGGGTGAATGGTTATGCACATTGACTTTTTCACAATAAAAAAAACAAAAAACATCTTTAAAGTTGTAGTCATGTTCTATAAATTAAATGATGCAAATCCTCAAACAATCCATGTTAATTCCAGATTGTGAGGCAACAAAACACGAAAAATGCCAAAGGGCATGAATACTTTTGCAAGGCATTGTATTAGAAGGAGCTAAAAGGTATGTGCACAAGGATATACTCTGTAAATGCCTCAGGGTATTAGGTGGAGGTGAAAGCTATGTGTTGCAGTGTATTAGGAGAGTGGTACATGTTTCCATGTATGAGGAAGAGATAAGAAGTACATACCAAGAGTATTAGTAGGAGGTGACAGTTACGTGTCCCAGGGTATTTTGAGAAGGTGAGAGGTACATGTCACAGGGCATTAGAAGCATGTGAGAGGTACGTGTTTCAGTGCATTAGAAGTGGGTGAGAGGTCAGTGTCCAGTGTTGGTTTTAGCAGTGGTGCAAGTGATGCAATGCACCAGGGCCTTGCTCTCGGGGGACATAGTTAGTGCTGCCTTACTTTTATATATATATATTTTTTGTGAATCTTTTTTTTGTGCGTGTAGTGGCACCCACCTTGTATCTGCCCACCATGGGCCAGCCTGTGATTACCAACCTGGGCCTCTGCGATGCCCCCCACAATGCCCCCTGGCCCCTCTCAGAGGAACTCCATTACGGAGGAGCATGCGCAAGATTGTGAACGTACATGAGCTTTACAGAGAGGAAAGCAGCAAAGACAAGAGAGAAGAAAAATACCAATTTAATTTTCTTGAAATTGTCCTTTTTAAATAAAATTATTTTACATTATTCTGTATTTTTCATATCGAGGTGCTAAACTACAAAAAACTGAAAGTGTTTTTTTCAGTTCATAGGACTAAGAATGTATATTTATAGTATGCAGTTAAAATTGTATTATTATTTTTTTCTTTATTATAAATATTTATTTGTTTTTAACAGACATAAAATATTATAAATACAATGACAAATCCAACTGTATAAGTCCATATAACAATAATTTAGATTCCCAAAGTTGGACTATTGCTTTCAAAGACAATACAAAACAAGACAAAAAAACAAAAACATGAATAAATAAACAAATAAACAGAAACAATTTACATACATCCTGACTAATCTCCCAAACCACCACCCACCAAAGACTTAAGGAACAAACAAGGGCCTACAAGTCTCCTAATGGCATTGTTGAAAGGTTTATTATCGAATCCCAGATTTTCCATTTTCTAACCGGGACTTCAATTGCTCCTAATTCATATAAAATATATTCCAAATTCCTGTTTCTATTCATTATTGCCCTCACTTTACTCCAACTAGGAGGGAATGGCTGGCCCCACTTAGAGGCAATAATCCATTTAGCGGTCTATAAGAATTTTTATTACATATGCTCTAACATCCAAGGCTATGTTATCAGGTAAGAAATAAAAATAACCAACTCTGAAAAAAACTCTTAAATTAATACCCAATAATAAAGAAATATATTCAAGACTCTTAACCCAGAATTGATATATCACCGGGCATTCATACCAAACATGGATGTGGGATCCCAATAGTCCATAATTTTGCCAACAGAATTTACATTTTTCATTCTCATCAATTTGAGCTATTCTTGTTGAAACATAATAACATTTGTTTAACATTTTAAAAAATAGATACATTTATATTAATGGCGTTGTTCAGACATGTTACACACTTCGTTATTAAATTAGTTTTATTTTCATTCATTATAAGAGTTTCTAGTTCTGTTATCGTTCTAATTGGATTTAAATAGAATTCCGATTTTTGCAAGGCTTTCTTAAAACCTAAATAATTAATCCAGGTAATATTTGCCAAGTGATATTTTCCCTTCAGTTGTTCTAATGAGGCAAACAAACCATTAATATATAGGACTTTTAGAGTCTTTATTCCTCCCACTGACCATTTTGAATGAAAGGGAAGATTTAATTCCTTTTTAATTACTTCAATAGGGGTTACAAGACTAGGTAAAGGGATCAACTTATGTTTAATCAGAATGTAATGCACGCAGTGATAGTATCTAATTTAACCAATACTTCTATTTGACTCTCCTTAGATACAAATAATAAAAAAGCTCTCACTTCCCTTATCTAACCACTTTATTAGTTGGGACAACGTTGTGGCATCAAGATAAAGAATTATGATAGGACTAGCGACTTGCCCGTCAAAAAATGACGGCAATAAGATTGTAAGGCAGGTAATGGTGTTTGGTTGAGAAATTAATTTTGTTGGTGTTCCGAGATCCTTCGGCGCTCATTGCGAGCCTCGTGCTTGTCACCTTCGGTGCTCATCGCGTGGCTCACAATGAGCGTCTTCGGTGTTTAAGGTCCTGTAGCCTCGTTTTCGTTTTTTTCGGCACCCATTTTTTTTCTCGCTTAGGGGGTTTTCGGGTGTCTAAACTCTTGAATTTGTACATAAATTGATGTGTAACTTTACTTGCAGAGGTCCTGGGTGCACCCCCTTGCTGTAGGTAAGCTTTTTATGTGTTTGTTGCGTGAATTTTTTGTGTTTTTTAATGTTTTAATGTGTGCAGGGTTCGGGCGCTAAGGTCGTATTTTTGCATGTTTGTAATGTTTTTTTTTTCGAAGTCCGGCGGCTTGTATTTGTGGCTGCTAAGCCTGTAAATTTTGCGGTGTAAGTCCCGTCGTAGGAATGAGCGCCTATGGCGCTTATCAGCAGCGCAAGGAGCGCCTTTGGCTTTGCGGGGGCCGCAGCGTTAGCAAAGGCTTTTGGCAAGCCTCACTGCTGACAACTATGTATGTGATATGCTAATCCTCCTTTATAAAACCTTCTTGCTATTATATTAATCTTGACTCTAGGCGGTTTTCCTTTGTACATTTATCAAACAATCTTTGAAACCGCTTTAATAAGAGTTTGGGAATTCGTATTGGGATACACCTAAACAGATAATTACCTTTAGGAAGGATTGACATTTTAATTGCCGCAATTCTGCCTGATAAGGAGAGATTTATATCTTTCCAAGAGTATAAAATATCCAATATTTTTCCAAGCAAATCTTGATAATTAACTTTAATTATCTTCTGAATATCAATATCCAATATAATACCCATGGGCCTTTTTCAATTGTGATTTGGCCAATTGAATAGGGCTCTATATAAGCACTCAGCGTATTATTTTAACAGAACTTTTTAGTTAGTGAAGACCTTGCTTTTGGATAGAAGTTCACTAACAAAAAATTTCTGTAAAAAAAATATATTTATATTTAACTTCTAATACTTCCCGAACCCCTGCTGGGAGATTCAGGGCCAATACTCCAGTCTTTGTGAATTTTACTATAAGAATCTACTATTTGATGTAGACTTGGTAAAGCTTTTATTGGGTCAGATAATGTCAAAATTATGTAATCCACATATCATATCATTTTATGCTCTATTCCTCCTATCTTTATCCCTGTAACTAATTCAGATTTTCAATTTTTTTCTGCTAGAAGTTCAATCATTAATGTGAAAATCAACAGCTAGAGTTGACACCCTTGCCTGGGGCCATTCGTTATATTGAATTTATTTGACTTAAATTCTGATCCCATGACGTATGCAGAGGGGACTGATTCTTTTTAAATTCCATCTTCCATCCTTTTTACAATTCCGTTAAACAGGTTTCTTAGCGGAGAGACCAATACTTCCTTACAAACCTTATAATACATATTTACAAAACCATCCGGGCCTGGGACTGTATTTATTTTTTTTATTGCCTGAATGATTTCCTAATCCGTGATATCTTGGTTTAAAGTTTGAAGCTCCATTTCACTAATTTTAGGTAATTCAATATTTTCCAGGAATTTATATATCTCTGACATTGTAGGGGCTTTATTGTTTTTATCTTCTTTCAAATTATATAGCTTTTGATAAAACCTATAAAAGGCTTTAGCAATATTTTGTGGTTTAGTATAGCATCCATCTTTGTCTCTAATAAGTTCAATTCTGTTATTTATTACTTTTTTCTTTAACTTATTAGCCATTAATCTACTCACTTTATTTACATAATGGTGGAGTTTTTGCTGCAGATTCCAGATTGAATTATCAGCTCTCTTTTGTAAAAAACAATATTTGCAGTTGTATTTCTTTAATCTGGGAGGAAATATATTGATTTGGATTCATTTTATTACTGGTCTCTAATTTATTTAGATTTACATATAATATTCTTAATGCTGTGGGGGGGGGGGTACTATAAGTACCCCAGAGGCAACTAAAATGAACCCTGTCACTCATGGGTCTCTATACAGAGCCCCACGAGCCCTTAATTAACCCTGTCACTCATGGGGCTCAGTAAAGACCCTCATAAGCCCTTAATTAACCCTGTCACTCATGGGGGTCAATACAGACCCCCATCAGCTCTTAATTAACCCTGTCACTCATGGGGGTCAATACAGACCACCATAAGCCCTTAATTAACCCTATCACTCCTGGGGTCAATACAGACCCCCATAAGCCCTTACTTAACCCTATAACCCATGGGGCTCTATACAGAGCCCTATGAGCACTTAATTAACCCTATAACTCATGTGGCTCTATACAGAGCCCCATGAGCCCTTACTTAACCCTATAACTCACGGGTCTCTATACAGAGCCCCACGAGCCCTTAATTAACCCTGTCACTCATGGGGATCAGTAAAGACCCTCATAAGCCCTTAATTAACCCTGTCACTCATGGGGGTCAATACAGACCCCCATCAGCTCTTAATTAACCCTGTCACTCATGGGGGTCAATACAGACCCCCATAGGCCCTTAATTAACCCTATCACTCATGGCGTCAATACAGACCCCCATAAGCCCTTACTTAACCCTATAACCCATGGGGCTCTATACAGATCCCTATGAGCACTTAATTAACCCTATAACTCATGTGGCTCTATACAGAGCCCCATGAGACTATAATTACCCCCTCAGTCCAATAGGGGTATATATAGACCCCTAAAGGACACTATACAGCCCTAGGTTAACCCTACAAGTGCCCTGAGGGTCCTCCAGGACCCTCATGACAAAGTCTAAGCACTAAACTATTAACCCTGCCTATACCACATTAACCCATACTAATCCCTATCTAACCTTAACTGGGCCTATCTAACCCTTACTGGGCCAAACTAACCCTAATTGGGCCTATTTAAACCTATCTGGGCCCAATAACCCTAACTGGGCCTATTTAACCCCATCTAGCCCTATTTATTCCCATCACTTATGAGGGTCTATACAGACCCCCATAAGCCTCTATCTAACCCCATCCCTTATGGGGGTCTATACAGACCCCCGTGAGCCACTAGTTAACCCAATCAGTCCCATAAGGGTCTATGAAGACCATCATAGGACAATTAGAAGCCTATTATTAATCCCATAAGTGCCATGAGGGTCCTCGGGGACCCTCATGACACTAAGTGCAAACACTACACTACACTATTCCCCCCCAATAAAGAACTAAATCTAAACTAACCCCCTCTACCCTAACCTATTAATCCCTTCCTACCTAACACTACCTACCTAACCCCCTATTAAACCCCCCACCCTACTAATTACGCAAAGGTACACAAAATAAAAAAACCTAAGGTACATAAAATAAAAAAAACTAAGGTACACAAAACAAAAAAGGACATTCTAAACCCCCCCTCACAACAAGAAATAAAATAAAACATCACAACCCCCCGCCACTACATAAAATAAAAAAATAATTACACACCTGCAAAGAAAAAGGCATACACAAATGTCCATAACAGTACAGTAATAAATACATTATAAATATAAACCTAACTACAATACATTTCCCCCTATCTAGACATCAACCCCTATCTATACCTAACCCCCTATCTAGACATCACCCCTATCTATACTTAACCCCAATCTAAACATCAGCCCCTATCTATACAATACCCCCTAAATCTAAGCTAAAATAGAATAAATAAAACCACTTACCTTTGCAGATGTCCCTTCTGATCGCACCCCCTAGGAAAAGAAACATCAGATTATTAAAAAATTAAAAATGAAATATAATAAATAAATAGTACAAATACAGTATTAAACTTACCTTTCCGGCATGTCCCCAACCATCTTCTTCTGTTCTCCCGCTCGGCCCCGGGAAAAAAATACATACCATTAGTATAACACATCAAACACAACAAATAAATAAAAAATAAACATCATAAATTGAAAACTTACCTGTCCCCGATGTCCCTGGCCTTCTTCTCTTCTGCCCTTGCTGGGCCCTTGATAAATGCTCACTCTAAAAAATAAAATAAAAAAAATGAACAGAGCTCCGCACTCACTGAACTCCCCAACGCTTATGAGGCCTCCAGAGCCTCTTCCTGTATGAAATTGGTAATGACGCCTTCCGATTGGTTGAAAAGGCTGTCAATCACATTTCAGCCAATCAGAAGGCACCAAGGTGTGAGCCAATTGAGAATTGGATACACCCTTATATCCCATACTGATTGGCTGATGGAACTGTCAATCTTTTTTAAACCAATCAGAATGTACTATTGCTTTCAGTCAATCACAATGGGATACACCCCCACGGGGTGATTGGCTGAAGGCATCTGAGAGTCCAATAGAAGATTTCTTACAGTATAATCCCTCGAACTGTGTCAAGAGGGGATTATGGGGCAGCTCTTTGAAGAGGAGCTCAATTGAACTGCTCTAATAGATAGGATAAGAAATCCAATGTTAGGCAGAAGTAATAAAAAAAAGAAAAAAATCAGCATTAGACACTGAAGATAAGGTTGTGATTATGGCTAGGTTAACTAGAATTTACTTAAGGAACATGCAGAATTTTAAAACTTGACAGGCAGTTCCAGTTGGCAATATATGTTAAGAGCACAGAGTCTCCCAACGTAGGGAGCGGAACGTGAAATGTTATTTTCGCTTACTATGTGTTTTGATTTTACTTTTTTTTTTTTGATGCTTTATTCCCTAATGGTAGCGTATTTGATTTTCCTAATATGGAAATCACTAGACTTATCCAGAATAGAGTTGCAATCTGTTCTCCCTTGGGGGAGGGTAGAGTGCCTAGGTAGGGGATTCACTCCTCCATATTTAATGTAAACTAGGTATAGTGTAAGGAGAACTTGTTTTGTAACATTGACAGTTACTTGGTTGAGATTAATGTTTTGTTATTTCAGTTTCATTCATAAAATGCCCAGAGATGAGTCAAGCCTGCCATTCAGCTCACGTGGGGTTCCCATGAGGGCGACAGGAGAGGGTAAGTCTTGCTTAATTCCCAGACATAACACAAAGGGTAAACATGACTGATACAACCTTTAACTTTTTAACTCATAATGTTAAAGGGATTAATACGCCTTTTAAGCGAAGGAAGGCTTTTATATTTTATAAGACACATGAGCCTTCAGTTACTTTCCTTCAAGAGACACACTTTGCTTCCCATAAAACCCCTACATTTATGCATAAGGATTATCCCAGCTTTTATACCCTAAACCAGAAGACCAAGAAGGCAGTTATTGCAATATTGCTCCATAAGGTGATCCCCTTGAAACTTCACCAAAAAATAGTAGATAAAGAAGGAGACTATATTATACTTAACGGAATGGTCCAAAATAAAAAGATCTCCCTAGTAAATGTTAATGCCCGAACAACACAGTAATTAGACTTCTAAACGCACTAATACCCTTTCGACACAGGTAAAATAATTGTAGGAGGGGTTATAAACATAACCATCCAACCAACCCTAGACAGATCAGGGAACAACATAAAAATGAGATTTGCGCAAAAATTCAAACAAATTAATACGCTTCTTCAGAAAAATAATTGAATTGATGCCTGGAGAGGGCACCATCCCAGCGAAAGGGAGTACACATTTTTTTACCCTACACATACCACATATTCCAGAATAGATGTTCTTTTAACTGACTCTGGACTATTCGACCATTCCAAAAAAGCCCAAATTATACCTTGTACGTGGTTGGATCATGCAGCAGTAAACCTTAACATAGATCTGGAAACAGGTTTGAGGACTCAATATAACTGGAGGCTTAAGGAATCCCTCATAGCAAACCCTGATATACAATCACAGATATCAAAAGAAATAACTCAATATTTTGACTTTTACAATATACCTGAAACTGAAATTGTCTGGCTTTGGCTAGCCCATAAGGCTTATATTCACAGTTCCATGATTAGACTTGCATCATCATATAAAAAAAAAACTCTACTTTTTACCTATGTTGTTACATTACAGCCTTAAATTCAATGTTTTGTTAATCTGAAATTTATGTGATGGATCAGAACACAATAGTCTAAGTTGGTTAAGTGAAATGAGAAAAATATATACATAAAACTATTTTTTAGAAATAGAAAACGGAAAATTGGCATGTGTGTATGTATCCACCCCCTTTGTTATGAAGCCCATAAAAAGCTCTGGTGCAACCAATTACCTTCAGAAGTCACATAATTAGTGAAATGATGTCCACCTGTGTGCAATCTAAGTGTCACATGATCTGTCATTACATATACACACCTTTTTTTAAAGGCTCCAAAGGCTGCAACACCTAAGCAAGAGGCACCACTAACCAAACACTGCCACAAAGACCAAGGAACTCTCCAAACAAGTAAGGGACATTGTTGTTGAGAAGTACAAGTCAGGGTTAGGTTATAAAAAATATCCAAATCTTTGATGTTCCACCATCAAATCTATCATAACCAAATGGAAAGAACATGGCACAACAGAAAACTTGCCAAGAGACGGCCGCCTAACAAAACTCACGGACCGGGCAAGGAGGGCATTAATCAGAGAGGCAGCACAGAGACCTAAGGTAACCCTGGAGGAGCTGCAGAGTTCCACAGCAGAGACTGGAGTATCTGTATATAGGACAGCAATAAGCCTTACGCTCCATAGAGTTGGGCTTTATGGCAGAGTGGCCAGAAGAAAGCCATTACTTTCAGCAAAAAACAAAATGGCAAGTTTTGAGTTTGCGAAAAGGCACGTAGGAGACTCCCAAAATGTATGGCGGAAGGTGCTCTGGTCACATCACATCACACAAAGAACACCATCCCCACAGTGAAACATGGTGGTGGCAGCATCATGCTGTAGGGATGTTTTTCAGCAGCCGGGGCTGGGAAACTGGTCAGAGTTGAGGGAAAGATGGATGGTGCTAAATACAGGAATATTCTTGAGCAAAACCTGTACCACTCTGTGTGTGATTTGAGGCTAGGATGCAGGTTGACCTTCCAGCAGGACAATGACCCCAAACACACTGCTAAAGCAACACTTGAGTGGTTTAAGGGGAAACAGGTAAATGTGTTGGAATGGCCTAGTCAAAGCCCAGACCTCAATCCAATAGAAAATCTGTGGTCACACTTAAAGATTGCAGTTCACAAGCGCAAACCATCCAACTTGAAGTAGCTGGAGCAGTTTTGCACGGAGGAATGGGCAAAAATCCCAGTGGTAAGATGCAGCAAGCTCATAGAGACTTATCCAAAGCGACTTGGAGCTGTGATTACCGCAAAAGGTGGCTCTACAAAGTATTGACTTTAAGGGGGTGAATAGTGCACATTGACTTTTTCTGTTATTTTGTCCTATTTGTTGTTTGCATCCCAATAAAAATAAAAGGTTGTAGGCATGTTCTGTAAATTAAATGATGCAAATCCTCAAACAATCCATGTTCATTCCAGGTTGTAAGGCAACAAAGCACAAAAAATGCCAAGGGGGGTGAATACTTTTGCAAGGCACTGTAACTCTATTTTAAGAAGGGAACAAGTACCAGCAGAATTCAATCACGCTAATTTAGTCTTCTTCCCTAAACCGGGCAGAGACCCACTAGAGGCAAAACATTTGAGACCAATTTCTCTACTAAATGGAGATTTGAAAATATTTGCAAAAATGATGGCCGCCAGGTTTTCGAGTTTTCTCCCTGGATTAATTCACAAGGATCAGGTTGGCTTTGTACCATTTAGACATCCGGGGGATATTATAAGGAGAGTGCTGAATGTGCTACACATAGCAAACACACAAAACAAACCTATATGCAAAGTATCACTTTACTTAGAAAAAGCATTTGACTCCCTGGAGTGGGGATACTTGAGGGCGGTTCTGAGCAAGATAGGCATTGGGGGAAACTTTATAAATATATTTAACTCCTTCTATAGCAATCCAAAAGCCTATGTTAAATTACAAGGGGAAAACAAAAATATTATTATCATTCAAAGGGGAACGAGGCAGGGGTGCCCCCTATCCCCATTGCTTTTCGCCCTTGCAATTGAACCCCTGGCTCAGGCCATTCGGTCGTCTCCACAGATTTGGGGGGGGGGGGGGGGGGGAGTGGTGCTGCAACAGCTATAGTGCTGTCTCTTTGCTGTCTTTCTCTGTTTTTTCTTTTTGGACTATATACCTCACTCATTGTGTCAGCTGCAAAATAGATTATGTGGCGGGGTGCATTATACTTTGTACCGCTATCACTATCCTAGAAAAGAATACAGATAGAGTGGAGGTGATAGGGGTAACTCTAATTGCTTCTCATCTACCGCAACTATGTATTAATATTCCTAAATATTTTTTCTATAATTCATAACACATTGTTCCTCTCTATTTCAAATCTAATCTCCTTATATGTGATCAACCCCTATGCTCCCATCCACTTGCCTCCCTAATTGCATCTGTTAGTGGAATAAACATTTGGACTGAAGACCCATCTTCTATCCCTTCCTTATTCACTAGATGTGGAATATATCACTATTAGATATGAATATGGATAAGGGTGTTTTGTCAATGTAGGTAAATGAACATATGTGATATGCATAAGTCCATGTTAAATTAAGTGTTATTATACTACGTAAGTGATTGGGGCTGGAGATTGATATATTCCACAAACAGGGTACATTGGGGGGCAATGGTCAATAGTACTCCCAGTTGCTCTGTAACAGTTGGCTGGATTAGATAAACCAAAGCTGACTACAGGTGATTGTGGAGCATATTCCTTTCCTGGACCACTTACTGTGTGATCCCAACTCCAAGAAATGTTTACCTGTCTTGCCCATGGTATCAATAGCATCTGTAGATTATGTTCTGAGTTGACTGGACTGCAGGCATAAGGCATATTATCAATGAATTAGACCAAAGCACGCAAGAAAGAGCCAGGTAAAATGTTGTTGTTATTTAGTTGTTTGATAGTGTCTGACTATCCATAACCCTATGGAACCAAGCATCATGCCAGGCACATCTTGTGTCTAGTTGTGCTTATACATAAGGCAAAGATACTGGGGTGGGTTGCCAGTTCTTTCTACAGTTGACCGCAATTTGTCTGATCTCTCTGCTATGACATGTCCATCTTGGGTGATGTATCTACATGGTATAGCTCACAGCTTCTTTGAAGTACACAAGCCCCTTCAAGACTACTAGGTAGCAAGGCAGAATGGAAGGTAAAATGGACACCATTATTAATGTGGCAATGTTACCAACCTCCAATTGTGGGACAGCATAGTAGGATACCTCTGAACTCTAAGGAAGAAAGTATAATAGTGGTCTGACTTCTAAAAAGCCAATATGGCAACAGCAGATGAAATAGTCATCAAGAATAGCGGCCAGGGTGAAGGAGAGAACACATTCCCCACCAACTCTCATGGGCCTTCCTGTGCCACGGCGATGCTGATATTTTTATTACACCAATACTATCCTCATAAGAATATCCAGGAAGACAAAGTACAGATAAGGACCCCTTTAGCATGTACATAATCTGACTGAGATGCAGAAAAAGTTCTGCACTGTATTAAAAATGTATTTTATAAATATTTTTATATATCTTTTCTTAGCTATTCTTTATTATAATAATCCTGTTAATATGGTTGGTGTTAGCATGATTATTAATGCAACTTGCAATTTCTTTCTATATCTATTTCAAGACTATATTCTCTTGGTGGGATTGAGAGTTCTTAACAATTGTACCTTACAGAACTAAAATGAAACATAATTGAAGTTTAAATATAGCTCATGGTGTGGAAAATCCTTTGAGTACTTGACAGATTGATATGTGTTATGCAAAAGATTGTGAAAAAATTATCTTGAGCTTCTTTTTGATTATATCCGCACAATGAGTTATTCTGCATCTGCATAGCTATGAAAGCATAGCCCAAGAGTCAGTAACCTATGGCACTAGTGAAGCAACAGACACCTAGAAGGATTTTAAGTCGCACCTTTGTGAGGAATCATTGCAGATGTAGAGAATTGTTTAATGTGACAAATGAGTATGTTATGTGGGTAATTTGACGAAAAAGAGGTAACTGAGATAGCTGTGTGCAGCTTAAAGTACCATAATATGTGACACACATTGCTAGCCTCAGTAAGGGAAAGGATCATATTAAATATTATTTATTTGCCTCTAAGACTAAAGAAGTGGCCAGGATTGTAATTATTTGCATATAATGTGTAACATATTATAGAGCCACTTTAATCAGTACAATTTGGACCACATCACTGTAAAGATCTTCTAAATGCATGATGAAATACTTTTTGAACCTTTGAAATACATACATTTCACTGAGAAATCAAATCAAATCTGTGTTTATATGTGTGAAAACTGCCCACAGCCTGCTCTATTATTGCAACCGATCAGGTTGCAAGGGTGTGTCCCAAAATTCAATGGTAACGGTTTTCTCAAACTGTATATATTTCCAGTTCAGTTTGAAGGAAGCATGTATTGTAATGGGTTCTTTTATACTTCCCGGCAGAAAATTCAGGTTTCTACACTCTTGCCTCTCTCAAATTTGAGCAATGCAGACCAGCTCAAGAGGAGAGATGGTAGCTCCCAACAAAGAAACATTTAACCCTTAGCAAATCTATCTGTGCAGGCATGGAAGACTATTACTTACCTTAAAGAGGAAAGATATGGGTTAACTGGTCGGTGCAGTGTATCAATCACAGCCTTCCCCAACATTGGCTGGACTTGGCACTCTGCTAATTACTCATGCAACAGCGAGTGGGCAGGATAGACTATATGTAAAGAAAGATTTAAAAACTGACATTTTTAGCTGTTATTACTGTAATATAAAAATATATAGATTGTTTTAACATACAATTGTGTGCTCTTTCGCATCATGAAGATCAATTACAGTGCATTCAGTGGCCCTTTAAAGGTTGTATTGATTTTATTTAATTGTCTAAAACATTTGACAGTTATATGTTCTAATATTAACATTAATAATATAATAATAATTTTGAAACTATCAATTACTTATACAAGATTTGTAATGCACTTTTTTTTTTCAACCCCCAAAAAAACACTGGGCCATGTTAGCATACTTTTGTGTCACATAAAGGGTCTTAATCTATGTGTATCAATAATGATTTAAGTTGCCCAAAGATGTTTTACCCTTTAAAAGCTGTTACTTATTAAAAATGTGAAAGTTAGCATATGTGTTGGCACCTAACTTTTTGCCCAACGCAGTAAATTAAGTAGTTAGCGCTTTGTTCCTATATAGGTTCTAACATTACACCTATCTGGGCTATGTTTATACCATTAAGTTTCCATAGTTGAGTGTTTTCAGCTGTCCAAATTTACAAATGTAATTCTTACATCTTCCTTCCTAAGGGCTTACTGTTTGTACTTTAGATATAGATCAGTTGTGATTGAGATATGAGACTACCTGCATCTGTTATCTTTTATCACAATACATGACTTTGCAGCGCCTGGTTTATTATTTTATCAAACTAATTACAGTAATACACACACATAAAGATATCTAAAATGAATGTATTTGTGGGCCTATTATTCGAATTATGCCAAAAATACATAAGGTATTTCTTATAATGTCTTGAAACATGCCATTGTAATTACAAATGAATTAATTTCTAAAATGCACTTATTAAGGTCATAACGTTTAGAAAAATGACTTCTCTATAAAGCCATATTTTTCACTGGCTTTATAGAGTAAAATGTGTTTGTGCTAGGCTATGGATGATATCATTTTATGCATCAGATCCCCCTGTGTAGGTTAACAATCAGCGGAAGTTTAAGTTTAAGTTGAAGGATGATCTGCCTGTAAATTGTACCAAATAAAAAGCCAAAATAAGAAACTTACTTTAGCCTCATTTCCCAAAGGAAGTCAGAAGTGAGATGGATTATCTATCTATAGAGCCTAAATATGCAACTCAGTCCTTTTTTTAATACACGTAAGTGTTCTTATAATGGTCTCTCTAAAGAAGTTACGTAGAGCCTGATAAGATAAAAAAAATATTTTATTATACTTTTACTGTGCATTTAAATTTGTAATCATGCCCCAAGTAGTGTGAGCTCCTTAGGTCTTCACCCCATGATTGATATATTATCCTTGGTTAACAATACACCAGAGGGTAGAGAGAATTGGAGCTTATACACAGCAGGGCATCATTTAAAAAAAAAGTAATTAATTGTGCAAATGCACAGTAAAAGTTTAACAATTTTTTTATTTTTTTTACCATGCCCTACCTAACTATTCTTTAGAGAGCCCTTTATAAGAACACTAAAGTGGTCCTTTAATATGGTTCAGTTTATATTTGACATGGGGTTTGAAATTCAGTCTCTTGTGTCACTATTGTAATTTCCGTAATCCAAATAGTTCATTTGTTCTATTCCCATCTGAGACTTTTTGGAGGATAAATGTTAGTATATAAATATATAAATTGCACTTGTTACAGAGTGTAAAGGGATTGCACTTAATGTTAATATACTACAGTATAAATGGTGTTTTGGGCACTCTTTATTTTTCTGCATTAAGACATATTGCAGCTCTTCATCTTCTAGTCTAGAAGAACTTGAGAATACAAGACTTTTCTGATTATATTTTCACTTTGAATCTATTTCTGAAATAAATTCATGTGTGGTTACTGCTCTTATTGTTTTTTTTTATCTGGTTTATTTGCTACATATACATTTGTGTTTTGTTAGGTAATGCAACTATAGTACTTTTGAATACTTTTTAAATAATTCATCATTTTCACAAAATCCTATTTTTAGTTTTCCAAAACAGGCGTTAAAGGAAGTGGTTTACAGTCCTGGCTTTGGGGTTTCTGACCGCAAACTTTCTTTATTATTCAACCTGCTTTTTCTAATTGGAGAATCTTTTTACTCTCACTCCAAAATCAAGTTGTTATTAACTTAACTTAAGGTTATTCTTAAGGAACATCAAAAACTGGCTATATGTTGTGTTATCTATTTTTAAAAAAAAGGTAATCAGTCCTGGGAAATTCTGTGTTCTTATTTCTGCATTTATATGCAAATGAGTGGCTCCTATGTTAATTAGCTGCATTAATGTGCAGATTAGGGCCCTCATTCAATTGGGATTTGGACAATTGAATAGAGCTCTAAATAAGCACATAGCATATTTTTTTTAAAGAAGTTTTTAGTTAGTAAAAACCTTGCTTTTGGATAGATGCTTAGTAACTAAAAACTTCTTGAAAAAAAATATGCTATGTGCCAAATCGCAATTGAATGAGGGCCTAGGATTCCAGTCTGCTTGTCTGTATCTGTAGTGGCCAAATTAAAGTCCTGCAATGTTCTCTGGCAGTTAGACTCCAATCCCACCCTTATCAAGCACTCTGAGTCTCACATTAGCATACAGGAAGTGCAAAATCAATTCTAAATATGTCAGTAATTATTTACTGTAGAGAACAACTGCTAGTACATATTAAAAATAATTAGAAATAATATAAACTCAGAAGGCAACATTACGCATGCGCGTGTTCTTATTCTCCCAACAAGTGGTAACGTGGGCATTTTACATCGCATGCGCGGGATTGGTCTAGCGCGCATGCGTATTGGCATAATGATCAGTTTGTACTGCGCCTGCGTGTTAGTGGAAACGGAGGAATCATTTAATAATCGGTACAGTATCCGGGACAACTTTCTATTGTGACGGCATTTGGGGACTGATGGCTTCTATGCGCGGAGCGAGGAGAGAGGTCATTATTGTGGCAGTGAGAGGTGCAGCCCTTCCTGTGTGAGAGGGCTCTGCATAAAGGAAGCCGCAGCTGGGAGTGCAGTGAGAGCACATCTGGGAGAGTGAGAGAAAACACACAATAACATGAGATGCCTCCATTGAGAGAGCAGCCCGTCCTGTGGGTGCTGTGAGGCACTGAGTAGTACACACAGGGGCAAGAGAGAGGAGCAGAAGAAACCGAGAGGGGCAGACACCCCCACCTGGGAACAAGGCCCAACATACTTGAATGGAGCTGTGACTATATGTGTACCAAACACAAACAGATCACAAACGAAGACCTGAGACATCCAACCACAAACACCAGTATGTACTTTAACTTGGGTCAGCTGTGAAGGGCCCACTGTGCCAATGGACATCCTAAATATGGAGTAGGAGGCCTGCTGACAAAAGACCCCAACAGGGGGAACTAAGACCCTATCAGGGGGAACTAAGACCCCAACAGGGGGAACTAAGACCCTATCAGGGGGAACTAAGACTCCAACAGCGGGAACTAAGACTCCAACAGGGGGAACTAAGACCCTATCAGGGTGAACTAAGACCCTATCAGGGGGAACTAAGACTCCAACAGGGGGAACTAAGACCCTATCAGGGGGAACTAAGACCCTATCAGGGTGAACTAAGACCCTATCAGGGGGAACTAAGACTCCAACAGGGGGAACTAAGACCCCAACAGGGGGAACTAAGACCCTATCAGGGTGAACTAAGACCCTATCAGGGGGAACTAAGACCCCAACAGGGGGAACTAAGACCCTATCAGGGGGAACTAAGACCCTATCAGGGGGAACTAAGACCCCAACAGGGGGAACTAAGACCCTATCAGGGGGAACTAAGACCCTATCAGGGGGAACTAAGACTCCAACAGGGGGAACTAAGACTCCAACAGGGGGAACTAAGACCCCAACAGGGGGAACTAAGACCCTATCAGGGTGAACTAAGACCCTATCAGGGGGAACTAAGACTCCAACAGGGGGAACTAAGACTCCAACAGGGGGAACTAAGACCCCAACAGGGGGAACTAAGACCCTATCAGGGGGAACTAAGACCCCAACAGGGGGAACTAAGACCCTATCAGGGGGAACTAAGACCCTATCAGGGGGAACTAAGACTCCAACAGGGGGAACTAAGACCCTATCAGGGGGAACTAAGACCCCAACAGGGGGAACTAAGACCCTATCAGGGGGAACTAAGACTCCAACAGGGGGAACTAAGACCCCAACAGGGGGAACTAAGACCCCAACAGGGGGAACTAAGACCCTATCAGGGGGAACTAAGACCCTATCAGGGGGAACTAAGACCCTATCAGGGGGAACTAAGACTCCAACAGGGGGAACTAAGACTCCCAACAGGGGGAACTAAGACCCTATCAGGGGGAACTAAGACCCTATCAGGGGGAACTAAGACTCCAACAGGGGGAACTAAGACTCCAACAGGGGGAACTAAGACCCCAACAGGGGGAACTAAGACCCCAACAGGGGGAACTAAGACCCTATCAGGGGGAACTAAGACCCTATCAGGGGGAACTAAGACTCCAACAGGGGGAACTAAGACTCCAACAGGGGGAACTAAGACCCCAACAGGGGGAACTAAGACCCCAACAGGGGGAACTAAGACCCTATCAGGGGGAACTAAGACCCCAACAGGGGGAACTAAGACCCTAACAGGGGGAACTAAGACCCCAACAGGGGGAACTAAGACCCCAACAGGGGGAACTAAGACCCCAACAGGGGGAACTAAGACCCCAACAGGGGGAACTAAGGACTGGTTGGCACTCAATCCAACACTTATTACACTTCTATAAACTGATTCTCTACCATGGCTGGTGCTATTGCCTCTAGAATGAGCTTCACATCGCTGAAGAGGAAACAACCCAAAACCTTCACAGTCAGAATCATTACTATGGACGCAGAGATGGAGTTTAATTGCGAGGTACTGAAGACCTGGATTTAGTTTGTGGCTTGTATATAAATGATGAACAATATCGGCCATTCTTACATAGCACTTCTGATCTACAATGATATGATTAGAGTGGTGGATGTTCATGACAATATCCAGCTATGTACAAGTGGATGGTGCTAAAGTTAATTTGTGTGCATGTATACTTTATATGGGGAATTCATTGTATTTTGAATATTATTCATACGTTGGCATCCATTTCAACTGAAGGTGTATTGTAGTCCCAAATGATCTATTATGAGTTTGAAAGAACATGTTTTAAACATTATTTGCATTCAAATAACTTCTGTAATCATTTGAATATATTAACAGTATTATTATTATTATCGTTTATTTGTAAAGTGCCAACATATTCCGTAGCGCTATACATAACTTAATTTCCAGAGAACAACATATTCAATATTAACACGTTGCAATGAATGGAGGGCCCTGTCTTTGAGATTTGAATCCAGTGTCCATAGAGCTTTCCCCAAAGCACCCTGCAAGATTGTAAGTTTGCGAGTTTTCAATCTAAAGGTTTTCTGTGTGGTGCAGGAGAGTGAGAGAAGTGTTGTGTATGTTAGGATGGAAGGTGAGAGGGTTCTTTAAACAGATAAGTTTTAGTGAGGTTTTGAAGGCTTTAAGGCAGGAGGATAGTCTGGTGGAGCGAGGCAAGGGGTTCCAGAGAATAGGGGCAGAACGAGAAAAGTCCTGAAGTTGGGAATCAGAGGAGGTGACGAGTGGTCGTTGGCAGAACGAAGAGGGTGGGTGTGGTAGTATTCAGAGATGAAAGCAGAGATGTATGGGGGTGCGCTGTTCTCGAGGGCTTTGTGAGTTAGGGTCATGATTTTAACTTTTATTCTGGAGACTACTAAACCAGTGGAGGGACTGACAGAGAGGTGATGCCAACACTGAACGTTGGGTACAGAAGATCAGTCTAGCAGAGGCATTCATTATGGATTGAAGTGGGGAAAGGCGGGTGGTGGGCAGGCCAACAAGCTTTGCAGTAGTCAAGATGACAAATGATGAGAGAGTGTATTAGAATCTTAGTTGTGTCTTGTGTAAGGTAGTGACATATTTTTTAAATGTTTTTAGGTGGAGAAGGCAAGATTTTGTTTGTAACTGTATTTGAGGGATGGGGTCCATTAGAACCCCAAAACAGTAACCTTTTCTAAACTATAAATCCTTGTACTTAACAAAAAAAAATAATGAAATATTTAAATCAGGTTGGGGAGTATTTGGACATGAGAGCTGGGATGTAAGGGTGTGCGCTGTTGTTGAGGGCTTTGTAATTAAGGGTCATGATTTAAAATGTTGTTCTGGAGGCTAAGGGTAGCCAGTGGAGTGAGTGACAGAGAGGTGATGCTGACACTGGACTTTGTGTATGGTAGATGAGTCTAGCAGAGGCATTCATTATGGATTGAAGTGGGGAAAGACGGGTGGTGGGCAGGCCAGCAAGCGTTGCAGTAGTCAAGACGAGAAATTAATGAGAGAGTGTATTAGAATCTTAGTTGTGTCTTGTGTAAGGTAATGACTTATTCTGGAAATGATTTTTAGATGGAGAAGGCAAGATTTTGTTAGTGACTGTATTTGAGGGATGAAAGAGAGGGCAGGGTCCAGTAGAACCACAAAACAGTAACCTTTTCTAAACTATAACTTTCTTGCTTTCTTGTACTTCACAGAAAAAAATAAATCAAATTAAATTGTGCTCTTTCACATTCATAAAATATGGGACAATCAAAACGTTAATTGTAACTGTTTCTTTACTGTTTTGTGCAGATCATAAATGACTGCATGATGCGAGTGAGACCAGTCCATAACCAGAGCCCATCATCAGGTCACTTTTGTCTACATAAATTAATAAAGCCTTTGCTTAACTGTTTACTATTATGTACTTTTTAGGTTAAGTGGAAAGGCAAGGACCTCTTTGACCTAGTGTGCCGTACTCTGGGGCTACGAGAGACTTGGTTCTTTGGCCTCCAGTACACCATCAAGGACACCATAGCATGGCTGAAGATGGATAAGAAGGTAAAGATACCCACCCATCAGTGTAGTCTGTGCTGCTCCTATTCTGCTTTTGGTTATGTGACAATTATCCTATTTGTTGCTGTTCTTTAGGTGTTGGATCACGATGTACCGAAAGAAGAACCAGTTACCTTCCATTTTCTAGCCAAGTTTTACCCAGAGAACGTAGAGGAGGAGCTGGTGCAGGAGATAACACAACATCTATTCTTCTTGCAGGTACAATTATTATCTATCAATAGAATCCATTATGTTTATGTATTCAGTATATGGAAAGCTTTCTTCTCTTGCAAATTAAGTGTGTAATACACATTGCGTATCCATAACACCATTCAAATATCAGTATTTTATTTGATCAGGTAAAGAAACAGATATTAGATGAAAAAATCTACTGTCCTCCAGAAGCCTCTGTGTTGTTGGCCTCGTATGCAGTACAAGCCAAGGTGGGTTGTAATCTCTGAAAATTAATAATTTGTAATAAAAAAGTAAACCTTTAAAGACTTTTGGGAAAACGGTAAGCTCCTGAAGCCTGTGGTGAATAAATATAATCCCTTAGAACCAGTTTAACAAACATTGCCAATTCAATTTAAGGCTTCCTTCAAATTATGTTTACTCCAAATATGATCCTTAAATTGAACATTCCCTTGTTGTGATTTCCAGCAACTGTTTGCTTTTGATTATACGGGGGGAAAAACAAAGGGATATTCTGATGCAGTTTACATCTTTCAATAGCTGTGTTTGCCCGAAGTTTTTTTTAATTTTTTTTATTTTGCTCTGGCTGCTTTTATACCTCACACATGTATTTATTATGTTATTCTACTAAATGTAATGTTGAAACACAGCATTGTGGGAAATGTAGTCCTCAAGTTCAACAAAACAAAACTGACAGTTTTGATGAAGATTAACTTTATTGGCCAAAATAAAGCAAAACTGAAATTTTCATTGGTATGTATTTAGACTATCACTCATAGTTTTAATGTTATACGTCTACATTTTATTTTTCATATAAAAAACTTTGCAGTGATAGAAACATGCTCTTGTGAATGCAGATTGGTAGGGCAGAATTATCTCACCAGTGCTACAATGTTGGAACCTTACAGTGATCCTTCAAATTAATTCTGATGTTACAGCATGTTCTGTAATTGCCTATTTTGTTTATTTCCCCTAGTATGGAGATTATGACCCTTCTGTTCACAAACGTGGGTTCTTGGCAGAGGAGGAGCTGCTGCCAAAACGGGTAAGTGGGGCATAAACATAAAGTATGACCATTATGGAGTATCAGATGCTGTGTGATACATGTATTGACAGGTAATTTTCTATAGCTGTTATTGCACAGAATGATCCAATGAATTGTGAGTAGTACTATATTTAGTCGTCAATTTGTTCATAAGTATCATGACTTTTTGCTTACCATTCCACTAATGTGGGTGCTGTAAAATGGTTCCACAGAGAGTGAAAGAAGATGAGCACAGTGCATAGAAGTATAGTGCTTTTGATGAGAAGATTAGTATGGTCAGTACTTGAGTAGGGGACTAACATGGTCAGTAATATTCAATTCAAAAAAATGGATTCTGTAGGAATTCATGTTTTTAAAGTAGACAAAAAGTTTGGCACAAAAATCACCAATAATAGAATGCGTTCGTCTTATTTGTGCTAGAGATGTATTCGGCTACCACATTGCTAGCATACTCTGGCCTATACAAATTTTACTTCACTTTTGTGTAGAGCAGTGCACTATGGTCAGTACTTTATAATTATTTTCTAGTATTGCAGATAGGTCCACTTAGTTAATTCCCATGTGTGTCTGCACTCATCTTCTTTTAGGGAGATACCTAAATCGACCACCCATCTACCCATGTTCAGGGAGAGTTCCATTTTGTCAACATTACTCAAATACTGTATACATATGATAAAAGGATGATATGATCTAGTTAATGTTCTCAAGTAGTTCTGCACACTTTGCCTGTATGAGTAGTCTTGGTCTAATTTGTAAATAGAAGAGAGCTACTTTCATATGCTTAACATTTTTGTTGATACTGCTCAAAGCACGTAAAAGTGCATTTTTTAAATGTAATTCTGTATAGTTAACATTAATAACAACTAACATACACTGCTTATTTCCTGTCTGTGACTCTTACAGGTTATAAACCTATACCAGATGACCCCTGAGATGTGGGAAGAAAGGATAACCGCATGGTATGCAGAGCATCGTGGGCGCACCAGGTGAGTTAGTAACTTAAGTGCTGTTGTAATAATACCAAAAAAAAAAAGTGGGGGGGTTTGGTGGCTCTAGGTGTAAATTTATTTGTAATGAACCCTTGATAGGGTGCCACTGAGGGTCAGGAAAATGTATCAAAAGACTTGTAGAAAAAGTTCCCTCTTATAGTGCACACCTATTAATCCCAATTATCTTGAAGAGACCTAAATAAATAGTTAACACTTAACTTTTAATAACTTAGTAAAATACTTTAAAATGTATTCAGACGCTGCATTACTTTCAGGGATTGTATAAATATCAAAGACCCGAGGATTGCCACATTCTATTCTATTCCAAAAATCCATAAAAACCCATCTAATCCACCAGGTAGACCAATAGTATATGGTATAAATTGTATAACAGAAAACTCTTTGACATCATATGTGAAAGAACCCAAAGATGTGATAAAGAAAATATATGGATTAACCATAAACAAAAACACTCTATTAGTATCATTGGATGTTTAATTACTATACACTAATATTCAGCATCATAGAGGCTTACATGCCGCAAAATATTTTTTGGAAAAAAAAAAAGGTAGCCTCTATGACACACAATGAGTTTTTAATGGAACTATTAGAATATGTGTTGACACACAAATATTTAGTTTTTTTGCAGAACTATTACCACCAAACCCAAGGTACAGCTATGGGGATAGTATGTGCCCCTACATATGCAAATTTGTACCTTGGGTGGTGGGAGGAACAAATAGTATTTAAGGAGGACATGGAAAACTACACTAAGGATGTGTACCTATGGATCCGCTATATAGATAATGTGATGATTTTGTGGAATGGTACTCTTCAACATTTGCAGAATTTCCTAAGAAAACTGAATAATAATGACATGGGTCTATATTTGACCTCAGAGATAAGTGATACATCTAACTTTTTTAGATTTAAAAATCTTTTAAAACAAGATGGCAAACTAACAACTAATACTTACAGGAAACCCACAGCAACAAATAGCCTTTTACATGCCAAAAACAGTCATCCAAAATCCTTGATTTCTGGGATCCCAATAGGACAATATTTGAGAATTAAAAGAAATTGCTCTGAAGAACATAACTTTGAATTAGAGGCAAAAGATCTGCAACTAAAGTTCCAAGAACGTGGGTATAATAAAAGAGTATTAAAGAAGGCCTATCATAGAGCCAAAAATGTTAGTAAAGATACTCTACTTATGGAGAAATCCCTTAATGAAGATAATAATGTCAGATGCATTGGAACATATAATGACAAGTGGTTTGATGTAAAAAAAGATTTTTAACAAACACTGGCAAATACTGAGAGATGATAAAGATCTCAGACCGTTCCTAAATGATCATGTACATTTAAAAAGCAGAAGATCCACTAATTTAAAAGATATGTTGTCTAAAAGTCATCTGGAGAATCCGAAGAAGACTACTTGGCTTCAAGAAATAAAAGGCTGTTTTAAATGCCAATCCTGTAATGCTTGCCAATTTGTGAAACCTGCAAAGATGTTTACTTCAAGAGATAAGACACAGATATATTCAGTGAACTATTTTATAACCTGTAAAACAGAGAGAGTCATTAATCTAATATCTTGCAAATGTGGAATGAGATATGTAGGTAAAACCTACAGAGAATTCAGAAGAATTCTAGAACACATCTATAGTATAAATAGAGATTATGACACATCAGTGGCAGTTCATGTCAATACTTAACACAATGGGGATGTTAAAGTACTTTCATTTATGGCGATTGACCATATTGAAAAAAACAGAAGGGCAATATAGATAATGAATTGCTAAAGATGGAGGCAAGATGGATTTATTTATTAAAAACTAGGAAACCATATGGCCTAAACGATGGTTTGACTTTTTCTCCTTACATTTAAAATACTGAGATTTAAAGTTTTATATAATAGGAAATATTGAGCCAACAACATGACTTTGAAGTCAAGTTCCAATCTGTTTAAAGGTATCAAAATAAATGATATAAGTAAAAGAGTAAACTTGATAAGTGATATTCTTTAATGACTATATCAACATGAGACAGGGTTCTAATAAAAGCTAACATGTCAGTCCTGCTGAAAGAGTGGTATATAGTATAACAATAATGAAGATATAGACCAATTCAGCAAGATAGTAGGAAAATATATATTGTCATATTATGATTTAATGTTGAGGTCCAAATATCAGATTTTTTGAAATTCTGATAAGGATGAAGAATGTAAAATCACAAAGTATTTAACCATTATTAATATTAATATGTCATGAGGTATCTTAAACAATTTGAGCATTTGTAGCTTAATAAATATAATGAGACTTATCCAATATTTTTAAAGCTAGTGATTATTGTTTTTTTTAAAAGCAGACCCGATCTCCATGACTAACAGAAACTATAAAGGGATGTTTACTAGTCATGGCGGTAACCCCTGAAGAAATTGAGAAACGTGCGTCGGGTCAGACGCAGCAACGTGAGACGCGGGTTAGTGACGTCATCGTGAGGCGTCCTAACCGCGATCTCTACGCTAGTGTGCTGCTCCTCACCTCATGGACATAGTGTAATATAAAATCACTATGATTGGCATTTAGAAACAAGTCCATAAGAGGCCTAGCAACTTTATCGGGCTCTAATCATAGAGTTTATTTCAGTTTGAAGAAATATTTCCGAAAAGCAAATATAAGACGATCAGCACTCTGATAACACTATTTTAAAAATTGAGTCAGACATACAGCTGACTCCATAAAAGCACTTTAGATTCACTATTTTTTGCACTCCCACTTTAATTTAAGATTGCACTAGATATTTAATATGTGCTAATTTGCTTAGTAAGTTATATTGATACAATCCCTGAAAGTAATGCAGCGTCTGAATACATTTTAAAGTTTTTTACTAAGTTATTAAAAGTTAAGTTTTAACTATTTATTTAGGTCTCTTCAAGATAATTGGGATTAATAGGTGGGCACTATAAGAGGGAACTTTTTCTACCAGTTTTCTGTTGTAATAATAACCTATTAGTACTGTAGTGGAAGTTGTGTCTATAATTTGTATAAAGTAGTGAGGAGGATTTCTTATTGGAAAGCACAGAGACCCTTTATTTGAGCTCATGTTTGTTGTTTTTTTGGCAGAGATGAAGCTGAGATGGAGTACCTAAAAATTGCACAAGACACTGAAATGTATGGAGTTAATTACTTCCTCATCCGGGTAAGTTGTTCATGCATATTGCCAAATAAACTGTCCTGATTTCTGTACTTGGGAAGCTCCTCCATTGAAATCTGAAATACAATGGCCAATTATTGTACTGGTCTTTCAGTGCTGCTCTGCATTAACTTCAATATGAATGGAGAATAATAGTCTTACAACATCTGTTTCTAAACACGCGCACACTGTATCAGTGTTTCTCATATTTTCCCGCACCAGGCATGCAGCTTATTCAATTCAAATTATCTATCTTCTATTCCAGTACTTCCTCATTTTTCAACTGCACCACTGTCTAATGGTCCTCATGCGCCATTCTGCAACTTTATCTCACTTTGCCCAAAGTTACATATTACTTGATAATCCACAAATATACATTTATGAAACGCATAAATCCTGCCAGGGTTAATAAAACAGTATAATGAATTAACAATACATGGCAATTTAAAACTTTGTTGCGTCCAGCACAATGAAAGCCCCATTAGCCCAATTTTATTTAAAGTTCTGAATTATTACTGTTTACATTTTCATCTCCTGACCTTTGCTATATTGGCTTCTGTCTATCCTCCCATCCCACAGAGCATGTCACTATGATTCTCAATGTTGTGCCTTCTAATCCAAATACAGGATGACCAACAAGAGTCAGCATCATGACTTGACCAATAGCAAGCTGTAGGCCATGCTGTACTTGCATTAGACAATGCAATGTTCAAATTCACATGTTATCTGGCAGGGGTTAAAATGACAGCTGTATAATTAATTTTATTCTGCATACAGTGTTAATGGAGTAGAATGCAAGTCGATTAATAATTATTTATAAATAAAGTAGGGGAATTACAAATACCATATCCATAAAGTCATGTTTTGTTATGGAATTGCTTATATTCATGGACGTAGGTAGAACAGGATAGAGAAGTCGTCCCTTTTCTTCTATTTGTTTAAAAGAGCAAGTGTTTATGTTTTGCTTGGAGATAAAAATTTATGAGAAAAATATGTGTTCTCCTCTTGTGTTTCATAATTAAATTGGAAAGCCGCCTAGTTTCTCCACTCGATTGTTAGGAATGCTATCACTACCTCTGTACAGTTCCTGGTTGAGTAGACTATAAAAAAAAGATTTGGTTATATCATAAGCCCCTGATACAGAATGATAACTTGGACTTTTACTTTCACAACCTCAGAACAAGAAAGGTACCGAGCTGCTCTTAGGAGTGGATGCCCTGGGACTCCATATCTACGATCCTGAAAATAGACTGACCCCTAAAACCTCCTTCCCCTGGAATGAGATCCGGAATATCTCCTATAGTGATAAGGAGGTGAGTGAGTTGTTCTAATGTATACTTTGTAACCTCTTTCAATTCTTATCTTATTTTTTTCAAATAAACGTTAATTTATTATAATGAGTGGAATGCAAATAACGGTAGACTTTTAAGAGATCATTTTGGTGGCTCTTTAATTCGTCAGACATCTCAAGACAGCCCCTGTCTTAAAGGACCATTGTAGGGTCATACAATAGATTGATTTAATAGTTGAGGACATGGTCTTGTGTCAATATTGACCTTTACAGCTATCATGTTAGTACAAAAGTATTAACCTAATCCAGGAGTTGATAAATTTATACTAAAATACAAAGCCAGTGATATTACCGAGACTATATAGTAATATGTAAAACTACCAAAAATGTTAGGAGCAGGAAGTATGGTTCCCAGTATTTGTTAAAGGGAAATGGAAGGTTTCAGGATTTCACTAGGAATATAATACACATATGTATGTATGTATGTATGTACTTTTTATGTTCTTTAATTTATTAAGAAGTGCGTTAAAACTCTGCTTTTCTGCCTAATATCATGCAATGTCTGCCTATGTGGGTCTGCCCTTTGTAGCTCATGAATACACGTCTGTGAAGTGCAGTGTTTCAAATTAGCCAATCAATGACTCGGTAGCATTTTGCAAAATGTTGTCACTGATTGTTGCTATCATATAGTGCAACAGCTGCACTTAGAAGTACACTGTCTTCATGAGTTGCAGAGGGGAGAAACTAGTTAGGAACTAGAAGTACATGAAAGTAAATACATAGATAGCTATATTATATTCCTATTGAAATTCAGGAACCTTCCATGTTTCTTTTTAAACCCTGACCTAAGCCATAATAATATAAAATACCAAATAATTGTATTTCACATTTTCTACCTATCTGGGTACATTTTGGTATGTAGGAAGATAACCTGTTGTATTTGCTTTTCCATTGTAGCACCATATTATGATGTGATTTGACCTCCTTCTGCTTTTGGTTTTGCATCCCATCTCCCAGATTTGTATGTTAAAGTGACACAGAAAAGGTCCTAGTTATTTTAGAAATGAAAAGATGCAAACATAATTACAATTAGAACTGGTTGTTTTGAGTGGAAACATTTTAAGCTGCAAGTTGGGGATTTAAAGTGCGAAGGGCCGCATTTGCGGAGGTGGAGGCTCCCACGTCGGCTGCAATAAGACGAAGGCTCATCGCAGGCCGCAAATGAGCACCCTTTGCAAAGTGCTCATTGCAGGGCTTGCGATGAGTGCCTTCGGCTCATTGCAGGCCTTTTTGGTTTGACAAGGCCTACAATGAGCCCTTCGTCGCTCATCGCGAGGCCCGTACAATAGACGGAGGAAGAGGCTCGCAATGAGCGCCGAAGGCACTCATTGCTAGCCACGCGATGTGCACCACAAGCAGCGCAGGGCTCACGATGAGCCCTGAAGGTACAGCATTCCCAGCCTTAAAATGTTATTCCCGTAATTTTTGACGGGCAAGTAGCCTGTCCTAATATATAAAGTGGCTGCTATATTGTATTTTTCTTAATCAAGAAACAAACAGCGCGCAGGATCTTGCTGCTCAGTGTCAATGCCATATATAAAATATAAATAATATATATAATACATGACCTTATGCACTTTATCTAGCAGTGCATTTGGTACCTGAATTAGTAGTGAGCAAAATAAATATAGAGGATGAGTAACAGCCATTTGTTCATATAATTAGCTTGGCATAGAGTGGTAAATTGAGGTTAGGTTGATACCTAGATAATATTTTCTTTTCTTTAGTTTACAATCCTCTAGAGTAATGTGCAAAAAGGCCTTAATTTTTCTTCTGTTCCAGTAATTTTATTCTTCTCTTTATTGGCAGTAAAGAGGTTATGTTAAAATTATTTTCCCCCCTATTTTCTCAACTTTTTATTGTATTAATAAATCTATATCTCTGTGTTTTTTAGTTTACAATTAAACCTCTGGAAAAGAAGATTGATGTGTTCAAGTTCAACTCATCTAAGTTACGTGTCAACAAACTGGTAGGTGACATGCAAGGGCATGGGTTCAACTACCAGAGCAGGCTTGCCACATTTGATCACTAGAGCAAATCGGAATCATACTTTTGAATTTGCTGTAAAGTAGCCGTTCCTAGTTCCTATAACCACCATCATGACACGATCATGTGCGCTTATAACTATGGTCACTAGTGCTTACTTATAGGTGCTTGTATGGTTGTGGCCACACCTACTAATCCAAATTTCTGAGCATATATAGAGAAAACAGGTTGACATGTGTTAAAACATCTTAAATTCAGGTGAAAAACTAATAACTCACTAAGACAAAATGGTATTGTCTTCAGATTTAAAATCTAATGCAAAAATCAGTGAAGTAACACATATAAGAAACTATGCACTATGTATTTAAAATGTTAGTTATTTACATATCTTTGTTTGCTAAGGAAAATGTATGAATAGTTTAAACTGGCTATACATATTTATATCCCAGTGCAAGCCCCTGATCTCTATAAACTATCGCATTTTAAAATTATTCCTAAATCGGCAGACATCTCCGCTATTAAGTAAGCATTAAAGCCTTGATTGAATTGTCTTACTTAATGAAACATCCCATTACCTGAAAAGTTCTGGGAACTCATATGGCTCTTGAGCCACCTGGCCAAGCTAACATCTAAATCTGCCCTTACTCTGTCACTCTCCAAGATCCTGCAGCTTTGCATTGGGAATCATGACTTGTTCATGCGCAGAAGGAAGGCCGACTCCCTGGAGGTACAGCAAATGAAAGCCCAGGCTCGAGAGGAGAAGGCCAGGAAGCAGGTAAGAGCTGAAACATCCCTTATCATACAAAATACTGACCGCTTTGTGACCATATTTAAATTTCCCCAGTGCCAACTAGCTCCGTAAAATAAAAGATAAAAAGACACATTGCTTGCAACATGGCTAATTTAAAAGAATGGGGTAAACAGAATAAAGATTAATTCCACTTACTTTGTAGCAGAGCAAGAATCTACATTTTGTTTGTGTCACTTTTATACTTAAAATGTCTTATTTATTTATGTAAATATCTGGCAATCTAGCACTTGGTGTAGCATGGGTGTCGTTGACATGTAAATGCTGACATAGGCTTGTTAAAGTGGTGGACAAAATAACTGAAAGACCGCTTTAAAAAGGAGTTTATCTTTGTAGAAACTAAATTGCAATTAAAAAGTAGCTTCAAATGTGAGTCATATTTGTATAGCTGCCAATTAGCACTATGTGTAAGTTAAACAAAAGGTCTGAACCCACTTCGATATGTGAGTTTTTTCAAAGGAATATGAAGAAACTAACCGTTTTAAAAAGAGGCCAAATAATGCCTGAATTGCAGTTGCATTGGTCAGAAGAACAGTGATTGACGGATACTTCACAGGGGAGTTGTTGAAAAAGGGAAGGATGCAGTCTTAAAAATGATTACAGAGTTGAATCGGCACATCTTTGACCCAAGAGGAGCAATATGTGGATTAATTGTTTATAGATCCAGAGGAAGGCAAACAGAAACAAACCCAGTGAAACTGCCAATTGTCTCAAAAGGAAAAAAAAATACAATTCTTTCCTGACCCCTGATACTGGCGATCGGACTCATCCCTGGATCAATACTACCTATCTAATTATCCAGGATAACCCTGAATTCCCTTTTTAAAGTTATCTATTGATTCTGCTGTCACCACCTCGTTTGTTAGAGAATTCCATAGTTTAACCACCCTTACTGTGAAGAACCCTTTTCTCTCTTTAAGGTGGAATCTTTTTACTTCTAACCTCAAAAGATATCGTCTTATCAGCTGAAAACCTCTTGGCACAAAAAATTCACTTAGATAAAGCTTTATATTGACCCTGGATATATTCATATAAGGTAATCATATCCCCTTTTAGGGTGCCCAAAATTGTACTCCATATTCCAAATGAGGGTGTACTAGGAATTTGTATAGTGGCAGAATTATATTTGCTTCTATACCTTTCTTAATACATGCTGATATTTTACTTGCCTTTGCAGATGCTGCTTGGCATTAAACACTGTTACAATGGTGGTTGTCCACAAGTACTCCCAAATCACTTTCAGTATCTGATATTGCTACATTAAGATTATAAATTGCATGGCTAATTTTGCTTCCCAAATGCATACATTTACATTTATTCATATTAAATCTCATCTGCCATTTATTTGCCCCTGAGCAATGGGAAAAAAAGTAATATAGTGTGATAGATCATTTCTTCACCCTATTTCCTAGATTTTACACTTGGAGAAAGCCAAATGATACTTTAAACTCCTGATGTCTGTTGCCAACTGGTTGGAAATCCATAATGGCAGGGCCAGCCATCTTGTGGTAGTTATTGGGTCCAATGATTGCTCTCTATGACTGCGTAAAGGCAAAGGAATATGAGAAAATATGCACCCTATTCGGCAACACTGTTTCCTCCTGATTTTCCCCATGTTTCATAAAGATAATGCTCCCATGAACTCTATTAAACAATGTAAGAGTGGTTTCATGAACACAAAGATGAAGTCGAACACTGTCCATGGTCTCCCCAATCACCAGATATAAATATCACTGAACATTTATGGGAAGTTCTGGAGCACTGAGTGCAACGTAGACACCAACCTCTCTTTATCCTCAAGGAGCTGGAGGCTTTATTTGAAGTATGGTGCAATGTCACTCTACACACAGCTCTATGACAGTATTCCAAGGTGGACTGAGGACAAAGAGAGGTACTAATCATTGAGGTTCTTGAGGTACTAAACTTTTATCATGCCTTTTTTTATGCTACCTGTATATTTAATTAAACCCATTATCTTACATGGAAAGTGAACATTTAGTTATTGACTTTATTCTTAACATACATAGATATATGAGAGCAGTGACCATTATTATCTATGTTCCATATACTGCAAGGTATTTAAGTACAAGAAGCACAATCTCTTCAGAAGACTTATACACCATGTAGATTACGCTCACTACAGGACTGTACTGTTCTCCAAAATCAGTTTTTTTTTTTAGAAAGGAACATGGTGGTGACATGCCACGTCCAAGGTTAGGATTGATTTTTCACACACCATTTACGCATGTGCAGGATGTGGGCTGCACTTAACCCTCCTCTCTCCCATCTTGTGATAAGGGTCAGAGTCTAAGGCTCACACAGCTAAGAGGCTGATTCCTGTCCCCTTTCCACAGCCTGTGTTTGACTGCTCTGCAATTACCCAATCCCCCATTGACAGTTGAGCTAAGTGTGGCTGCTGCCGGACAAGAATGTTAATGCCATCGGAGGAAACTGGCCGTCTCAGTGTGACGCCTCCACAGCACTTAGCATTCTAACTCGTGGTCCAAGCCATCGACTCCTCTCTCCCCACTTGCTCATCCATATGACTCAGCCTGACTAGCATACAGATCCATCTCACTGCAACACCTGGCATTTCCAGTCACAACCACAAGAGGCCACTGTACTCCAGGCTGTGAAATTCAATGCAGCAACTGCAGCTATTGGGCTTTATTGAGTGTAATGAGAGTTTTTGAGGAGCGACTTCCATTGTTCCTATTACAGGGGTATACAATAATCAGACCTGAGGCCGAATCAGGACCTTCAGTCCTTTTCTCTGAACTTCTGTTGCATTTTTAAAATTCATCCTATGTCTCGGCTGCGGCTCACAAATTCTTATATAAAATATGAATTACATGCTGTGTATTTCCTAAACCCCTTTCACTATATATATTACATTTCATGCTTTTTGCCCTTCTGAGTGCCTTTATAGTGCAATATGTGTATGTGTATGCATGAACAAGTGTACATTCCGCACCTTCACTTTATTTTATACTAGCGACTTGCCCGTCAAAAATGACGGGGCAATAAAATTGTAAGGCAGGTAATGCTGTTTACCACAGACATTAATTTTTTTGGTGGTCTGAGATCCTTCGGCGCTCATTGCAAGCCTCTCCCTGAGCGCCTAGCGCCTTTGGCGCTCATTGTGAAGCTCTTGTTGTGGTATTTTTTTATTTTTTATCAGAGGCACTTTTGCTGTCATTGTAAGGTCAGCGCTGATTTGCTTTCTGTGCTTATTGCAGGGCTGTCCCCTAGTGTAGTTTATGTGCTATGAGCAGCGTTGGCGCTCGTTTGTGAGGCGCGCAGTGAATGGCTTTTGCATTTATTGCGATAGTGTTTTTTTTTTGTGTATATGTATTTTTGTATGCTAATTAATTAAGTAATAAATTAATATACTTTACCTATTTGTAAGTAATACATGTCGGAAGCATTATGCTGAAGAGCTGACAATCTCTTTTGATGATCCTGCAGCATCTAATGTAGGTTTGCACTGTTGTGGAGCTGAGGTGTAAGCTTTGTGTGCAGTGTGTTGTGTAAATAGGCTGCGTGCGCCAGGGTGTATTTATTGTTATTTTAATGTTTTCAGCTGCGCGCGGTTCGGCCGTTAAGGTCCTATTTTTGCGAGTTTGTAATGTTTTGTGTAAGTTTGTATTTAGTCATTGCGTGTTAGATGTATTTGTTCCAAGTCCTGCTTCTGTGTGTGTTTGTAACCGCATGTGAGGCGCCGTAGAGCCTCCACCTCCGCAATTGTGACCCCTCGCTTCACGAGGGACTGCATTTGAGGCCTGCAACGTTGCCGACGTTGGAGCCTCCACCTCCGCAAATGGCCGCATTTGCGGCCCGAACTGCATCCCTCTGGAGGGACGCAGTTTTTGCGAGCACGCAGAGCGTGACGACGTTTCGTAGTTTGACAACTATTATATGTGATGGGCATTTGGACCTTTGTGAATTGTGTATAAAAAAAGACTACACCTGTCATTTATTATTCTATGGACTAAACTGTGATTTGATCTCTCCAAGTTTTTTTTTTTGTTTAGTTTATAACTTTATAATAAATATGCTTGTCTCCATCTATCCTAGATCTGTACTTGAAGCAGTTACATGCATTGAATGGTTTTAGTACAGTTTTTTAATTGAATGTATAAGTATTGTTGTTACATAAATATACCGTGTGATCAATGAAATTCAAATCCAGATATGGTAAGGGTCATACTGAGAGCGGGTGGCAGCAAGGGATGTAAAAGCTTTGCTATGCTGTAGGAAGAGATCATGTCAGCAAATAAGTGAGGAGGTCATTTTATAAATTACTAGACCTCTCCTAGAGGACACCTAAAAAAATAGTTACAAGAAAGGCTGTTGAAATCATTTGAAAATAGCAGTGCATTTTTGCATTGTCTATTATTACTATAGCAGGGCAAAAAATGTCCAAATACTTAGACGTTTCTGAACCTGCTTCAGACATACCTGTTATATAGTGCAGTGCCTGCAGCTCATTAGTACTACGTTGCTGTTTACCTCTGTTTGTTTCAGATAGGTGTGTATTGATGCTGAATTACATTATCTGAATAACAATATTACTGTTAATCCATTATTAAATATACAAATGAAACTCCACTGTATGTATGCGCAAATATACACACACATATATATATATATATATTGTGTATACAGATTGTCGTTCATATATATATCATTTATTTGGACATTGTTTACTATGAGGGAAAAAACTACAATGGTATATAAATAAGGATCTTGCAATTTAAACTTGCTTTCTATAAATGCACTTGGCTCGTTGTGGCTCTGTATGGTCACAAGCCCTTATGTGACTTGTAATATCCTTATTATGTACCATTGTAGGTATATTACTTCATATATAATCTTACTTCCTATTGTGCCAGTATTATTACTTAAATATAACTAACATTTTCACTCCGTCTACGACAGCAGATAGTATGTCCTGAGTCTGTAAAACTTAGGCTTGGATATGGCGAATTTATCATCAGTGTTTGTTGCATTTCTGCAGATGGAGCGTCAGAGGCTTGCTAGAGAAAAGCAAATGAGGGAGGAAGCTGAGAGATCAAGGGACGAGCTTGAAAGAAGACTGCTGCAGCTGAAGGAGGAAGCGCAGATGGCCAATGATGCATTGGTGAGTTTTTACTCCCCATGCAAGGAAAAGGAGCTGCACTGCATTGCTTAGAGTGTAGTCTCAAAATATGGGTGGAAAGGAGGCTCAAGATAGTTGTCTTTTGAAGAGAAGGCTCATGATCGCTGCATTGGGTGGTGGCTCAGGAGTGCTGTGTTGGGTGATGAGACGTCTCAAGAGGTGAGTGGAAAGGAGGCTTAGGAGGTTTACATCTGGTGGAGTAGAGATTTGGGAACACTGCCTTGGGTAAAGTTGAGGCTCAGGGGGTTGGTGGAAAGAAGATGGCAGAGTGCTGTGACTTTTGGGGCAGGTTTGCTGACACACCTACTTAGGTCTATGTTTCTATTTATCTCAGATGCGGTCAGAAGAAACAGCTGACCTGCTGGCTGAAAAGGCTCAGATTACTGAGGAAGAGGCCAAGCTGCTGGCACAAAAAGCTGCTGAAGCTGAGCAAGAGATGCAGAGGATCAAAGCAACAGCTATCCGTACTGAGGAGGAAAAGAGGCTAATGGAGCAGAAGGTGCTAGAGACAGAGATGCTAGCACTAAAGATGGCAGAGGAATCGGAAAGAAGGTGAGTCTAATGGTACCATATATAGGAAGCTGAAGAAAAACAGAAAATGGAAACGGTAAAGGTGGACAATGAAATAGATTTATCAAGTAGTCCCCATCCTCTCCTTGTTCTTCCTCCCATTTCTGCCCTTTCTATAAATTGTATCTTACGTCACACTTCACCTTTTTTATCGCCTTTTCCTTCTTCCAAGTCTTCTTGAGTCTATGATTACTTATTTGGGAATACTTAAAGGTTGACATATTTTATGGCGTTTGGATTCAAGATTGTATAGGGAAAAGGCATTAGCAGAAAGATAAGTAGTGCTGCAATGCTAAAGAGAGCTCTCATCATCACCCTCACTGCAGTGTTCAGTTAAAGGACCACTGTTGTCCAAAACAATCTAGCATGCATTCAAAATTTTATTTTTTAAACATTACAACATCCTTTTTTTTTTTTTTTTTGGTGAGAAATAATTAGTTGTTGAGTTGTTTTCTTCTCCTCTGTTCCCAAGCTTTATGGATATCTGAAGTACAACACATTGGGCTTTTGTTCCCATTGGTTTTAATGTAAATCAAATATTAAAGTATATTAACAGTGCCACCGTGGGTCCTTGTTGAACTTACTGGAAAGATAAAGGTCTTCCATCTCATAATAATGGTGTTCTTGGAAAGTTGATGTTTGTGCATTCTATGTATTTATGGCATGGCAAATGTGTGTATTTTTTTTGGCTTAAATTTAAATTGAATAATCTGTTGTGATGAAACTAAAAACCAGGGGTGTCCCAAGTACTTTCCTGGTGGACCGCACACAGGCCTGTATTTGAGGATATCCCTGGCATACCTAGGTGAGACTATCGCTTCTTCAGTCATGCTGTTTGACTCGCCTGTGCGCCGAAAGGAAATACACAAATTCACGCCTGTGTGACACCCCTGCTATAAATAAGCAAGGCGCATTTATCTGGTGCTTGTATATTTTGCATTACACTATTTACAAACTGTGCAACAAAATTATTTGGGCATCGTCATTACAAGTTTATTCCATTTCTTTTGCATTCTACTAATGAGTTTTAGTTTAATATGTTAACTATTGTTTTATTTATATATGTTTATTAGAGAAGTGGAGGCTGATACATGCATTCCAAAATGGCAATCATATAGTATTGCCTGTATGCTACATGAATATAGTCATTAGAATGAGCTTTTTGCACGAAAAAAAGATTGTACTGCAATTGTTAAATAATTGAATAATCCTTCTGCAGACTGCTTTCGACTCAATATTAAGCCTTTCTTCAGACATACACTACTTGTGTCAGAGAACAACACCAGTTATAGTACTGTTGAGAGAAAGTGTTTTAATCCTCTTCGACATGTTTTTAGGAAGTGCTGCAAAGCTGCACTTTCTGTAAAAAAAAAATTAAAAAAACATTTAGTTGCTTACAAGACATATATGAGTTAGATGTCCCTTTGAAGCAGTTTTTTTTGTCTGCAACTAAACATTGTATTACTAACTTAGAGCCTCATTCAGTTAATTTCAAATGTAACTTCAGCTGCGGGAGCTTTTTTCAGTAATGTTACACATGTATTCAATGCTCCACAGACGTAATAATACTTAGGACACCCGCAACTCATAAACCCAAGCCTTGTAAGTAAAGTTCCAAAGCTTAGGATTATGAGTTAGGCTGTGCTAAGTATAATTGTGTTCCTCCAAACCTATTGTTAAAAAATGGGAGCCCCTGGGGATTCTCTCCATCCATGCATGCAGCGAACGGTATCCCCTTTCCCCCATGAACCCCGATCTACATAACCATGGGGGTCCATTGAGCCCCTGTGACATCTAAACTATTAACCTAGTGCCCAGTTTCATTAAAGGACCCCAGTGGCACCTAAATTGTAACCCTCCCACGGGGGTCCCTAATGGACTCCCGTAGCACAAGTCCTAGACTCTTATGCCATGGGTGTCCATTAAGGATTCCCATGGTGGGGGTTAACCTAGAGGTGCCACAGGGACACTGTGACACTAGGTTAATATTTTAGGTTCCATCTCAATGAACCACTATGGTTATGTAGATGAGGGATTGGTAGCGTTCGGGGAATGGGGGGTCGGGTTAAGTAATTTGGAACAGGATAGCTATGAGCAAAAGCAACTCGTAATATTGCTAATGTGTGAAAATCAATGGGAAGCAGGTGTAATATTATGAGCAGGGGTTACTCAGACATTTCAAGCAGCACACTCGTAATCATTCTGACAGAGGTGGATAGAATAGCAAGGGAACCTTACTGTGGACTTTTAAATGGTGTAACTTTGTGAAATTGGGAGTTGAACGGAGCTCTGACTCTCCTATGTGTTTGTCAGTGTTCCTGGTAGTTTCAGTGACGGTGTAAGACACATAGTGGCATCATGTTGGACGGCAGGCACAATTGTATTCATTGCAGGGATAATGCATGGAGACTCTTTCTAGTTATTTATCAATAGGGGCTGAGTTAAGGGAGTAATATGCAAAAGTAGTACTTTCAAGAAAATGTAGTTAATAGTTTAATGTTTAGTTTCTATCAGTCATGCTAAAAGGCTGTTTCACCTAACATAAACATTTGGAATATACATACATCTATTCTGACCACTGTGGTCATTTTCTTTTATATTGTTTTGAATAACTAAACTTGATAATGAGTGCCATGGATTAGAAAGAAAAAGAAAATAAGTACAGCATTTTATATGCAATTATTCTTTACTGTGTAGGGTCACTTTCTTTTCTCAGCTGATTCGTCTGCTTTTTCAGGTTATCTTCCCTCATGACAGTTAACTGGTTGATCCAAGGGGTTTGCTTTATCATATTCAGGAAGAAATCCAGAATTTGTGTTCAGCCATCTCAGTCAGATTATGGATTTAACAGCAAAACTTAAACTGAAAAATATATTATTGACCTCATAACGCTGGAAAACTGCACAATTTGGCCCCTATTCAATTTACGTTACTGGAGCCCATAAACTAATTTGCTATTCAATTGGCATCTTTTCGCTAGCCGCAAACGATTTGCGAGTTAGAAGCTCAAAATCCTTGCAGTTATTCAAATTATAACTAGCCTTTGATCTTGCAAGCCTGTAAATGTTACAATAACAAATCTCTTTTCAATTGCTACAATTCCCCAAGCCGGCAAATGTTCTTACACCCGTAAATGGCAAATGTAGAAGAAAATCCTACGGTTACCAGAGAGGACCCCCAAGGGGGTTAAATTTATGTTCGTAGCACTGTAAGTCAAATAAAAAATCAATACTGCACTTTAAAAGACAGGGAAAGTGATAAAAGACATTAGAATTAATTGCACACCAGTCTCAAACTCGTAAATATAATTTTTTTATGTTTCACTTCCGTGTCATATCAATCTCGGGAATTAAGGAGTTAATACATATCAGGCCACCCACATGGACTAG